>JAYESA010000012.1:106919274-107365970 GCA_036927795.1 Iris macrosiphon | reverse complement strand
ATCGCGGTAGAACTGCTATCTAGGTAATCTCATCTTAGCAACTATCTAAAACACCACAAAGCTAACACTATACTAATCAGACAGATCTAAGCATAGCACAGAGCACGAATACTGATAATGAATCAAATAGTCACATATAACTCATGAGTCTAACATACTACATCCAGTGAGTTGAAAGACTGCTAACAAATACAGCTAGGAGACAAATCCAGCTATAAAAAATACTAAGAAGGTATACATCGGGTCATCTGTCTCAGTAGAGATGAGTTACCCTACTAGAGCAGAGTCTCTGACTCTAGCAAAATATCCTGGGGTACCATAAATGTGTAGGGTACCATCTCAGTGTCATACTGAGAAAAATATATCAGTATAAGGAAACGGAGCAGAGTATAAGTTAAACATGATCAATACTAGCCATGGTCTATAATACCCTAATCATGTCATTGCCCCGTAGGCGAAATATCAAGTCCAAAACACGAGCTAACACGGGACTCGGTAGCTAAACGCCTCAAAATAATATACAGTACGAGATCTAGTGGGGATAGAAGGAAATCCACTCAGGCTGTCTGGTGCTCCTGGTAGTCACCATCCGCAGGAAAGTAAGTAAGATCCACGGGCTCTGCTATCGGATCTGGCCAAGCAAAACCAGTGGGGTCAGACCCCCAAATAGCAGGTACCACAAAGGAAGCCAATCTAGGAGCTAAAACCAGCAAAAATACATAAAGCTACATTACACTAAGCAACATGAATAAATAAATGTGGGTCGAGACTTGTGCACTACCACTACACTTATCCCGAGAAAAGAAGGACAAAAGCTTAAAATCATATATCCACTAGGAATATAATAAGCACCATATAAACATGAATATAACTGGATACATAAACATGCCAAAAAACTGAGACATGCAAGGATAAGAAAAGAAAACATGAGTAAGGATAGTCGGCAATCAACAGAAAAGATTCAGGAACTCCTCAAAAAAGGAACTATAACCCTTAAACCAAACAAGGACCAGGATTATGATTCTTTTTTTTGAGTCAGATCTAGTCTCAAGTCACTTACCGATACACATAACTATAACAGAAAGTAAGACTCTAGCAACATAAGTAAATATTAACAAGTTCACATGCACAAGATGGCTCAATCACAACTATACAGTAAAATGCAGTGTTAAGGTACATAACTTGAGTCACCCCAGAAATCCCACGCACAGAGAACATAAGAATACTGCTACTAGTCACTACCTACTAAACACTGGTCAAATGTACATAGGGTATAAATATCCCCTTCTAATACATATGCCTGGGTCGAGTCATGTGTACATAGAGTATAAATTATCCTCTACTAATACAAATATTTGGTCGTATTAAATGTACATTGAGTGTAAATTATCATGTACTAATACATATGCCAAGTTGTATCCATATGTACATAGAGTGTAAATCATCTTCTACTACTACATATGCCTGGTCGTATCCGTATGTACATAGAGTGTAAATCTTCCTCTACTTGTACATATGCCTGGTTGTATCAATGTATATAGAGTGTAAATTATCCTCTACTAATACAAATGCCTGGTCATATCCATATGTACATAGAGTATAAATCATCCTCTACGAATACATAACCTGGTCGTATCCATATGTACATAAAGTTTAAATCATCCTCTACTAATACATATGCCTGGTCGTCGGATATCGATAGGTAACATGTACTAGGAAGGTGTATATAGGGTGGAAGGCCCCTAACTAAACAAAATTTTATGTCGGGACAATCATAGAATAAATAGACATATAAGCAATAAATACAAGAAAGCCAGGTACAAACAATCAAGGAGTACAGAAAAAGAAATCACATGCAAAAGAGAATATGATCCGTATACCGTCGGTATACTACAGTATACCGTCGGTATACCGTCTAGAGACATAAAAACATACAGCAAGTTCTGGATTTCAAACAAATCGGTATATAGTTGGTATACTAGATTATACCTTCGGTATGCCTCTCTAAGTAGGGCAAGAAAGCTGCTCGAAAATAAGATTCCACAAATCGGTATATCGTCGGCACAGCATAGTGCACCATCGGTTTGTTGGCCAAGGCAAATATCTAACGATGTCGTCATGATTGGTATACTATAGTATACCGTAGGTATACTATAGTATACCATTAGTATGCCAGAAAGGGTTACTGAGAAATATCTAGAAATCAAGTCAGTCTAAATCGGTATAACGTCGGTATACTTCAGTATACCGTCGGTATGCTGATCTCCGAGGGAAACTATGCCATGGTCAAATCTGATTCCGGGACCAAAATTAAACCCCAGAAATCACCAAAACTAAGTCTAACAAGAAGTTAAGTCTAGGGTTAAGTCTTATATCACAATATGGACAAAAACTCACGGTCACAACTACGGTACCGTTCTTTGTTACCGAGTTACCAAATGGGACGGGACAAGATTCTACCAAAATTCAAAATCGAGATGGTAAAAAGGCAAAAAGAACGAGATGAACAATAATAGTAAAGCTAGTCTAAATGAAAAAATAAATACCAAAGCTCCAGGAAAAAAAAAAGAACAAAAAGCAAGGAAAGTCCATATAATCGGCAAGATATACTTGCTTACAGCGAGATTCCAGCCTCAACCTTGTAGTCCACCACCACGAAGGGGTTCAGAAATCACTCTCCTGGTCTCAAAACCAAGCTCCAAGCTCAAGAGAAAAAGGGGTGGAGAGAAAGAGAGCAAGAGAAATGAGAAATGAAAATAAAACCAAGTACTATTTATAGAGAGATTCACAAAAATATCTCAAAAAAGTAAAACAAATATCTGTCGGGCAGTACACGTCGGTATATTCTAGTACACTGTCGGTATACAGATCAGGTAGTAAAGTTTTAAATTTTTAAGTTTCAAAATCCCACAAAAATCCAGAAAATAAATAAAATATGCAGTATAAAATAAGCATCCATATACCAATATAGATGTTGTGAGACAAAGGTCTCACACTTACTATAAACTCTACTTCAAACTATGTTTTTACTTATTTCTGTTCACTCTCACTTGTTGTTGTTGAATTTGATTCTTGAAGTTCGTTGTTAAATTTTATTCTTATATCGAGATAAATTTTAAAGACTAAATTAGGGTATATTCTGATAACATAATTTGGTAGGGACAAAAAAAAAGGTAAACGTCTGCTTTTGTTATGGTGTCTAGAGTTTATCGTAGCCATATTAGATGGTGTGGCAAAAACATAGAGCCATTTTGGGATTTATTTATCTTGGTTATGGAATCTAGAGATTTTGTAGCCATGCTAGCTGGCAATACAAGATTTAGATAACATAATTTGAGAGGTATGTACATTGGGTTATGGACTCTATAGTTTATCGCAGCTTTGCTTACTAGCGTGACGATGATTCTGGGTAACAAAAATTTCAGATAGATATATATGATTATCATATTGTATCTTAAATTGGTTCTTAACATATGACCTCTATCATTCTACTCCTGTTATTATAGAATTTTGTTCCATCACCTTTCGTAGCTCAGGAATAGAGATATCCTTAGTTCCTCTATTTCAGTTCCTCATAGAGCTTTATTTCAATAGTATCTGAGGTTCCTTGGATAGTGTAGTGGTTTGTTTACTTGCAGATAGGTTGTGTCAAGTTGAGTATTGGTGTTGTTTTTAGGGAGTGTAGCTTGCGAGTTTGAGAGTGGTTCATTGTTCGATATATAAGAATCATGTATCAGTATATAAGCCTAGAAGTAACTCGAAGCGTAGTATTGTAACAATGGATCTAAGGTTTGTGTCAGAGTATAGTTAGTGATTGGTACCTTGGTATTAGAAATAATAGAGTTATGAGAGGGAGTAGCATACCCATTTGTGATTCTAGGTATTGGTATCATTTTATCATACATGTTTTAGATGGATATAGGGTCATATAGTTTAGTGATCCAAGTAGCAATTAAATATCATGAAATTATTTTGGGAATTAATAGAGCCTCAATATTCTATTGGTGTTTGATACTTGGTTGTGTAGAGATATATATCCATGAGATATATTAAAGAGTGAACCATGGTAGAGTGATACCGATAAGTGTAATGGTAAGTATAATAGTATTAGAATGTATTGTGCTAGGTAGTAGCACTCGAGCTACATATGGAAGTTGTGTATTAGTATGGGTAGTAGTGTGTGTGATAAACTATTGTGAGTGTTAAGAAGTTAGTGTATGTGTACCAAGAGTGCCTAGAGAGTGCAAGTATTCAGGGTGTACTAAGATTTGATTAAGTAACATGTGATATGTATCAATATAATTTTAGTAAGTATTATTATTTGTGATGATATTAGCTAGGTGTACCAATGCGATATTGAGGTAGGACATATAAGGGGTGAGTCATGGAGCATAAGGTGCAGGTGTATTAGACAATGAGAATAGAAGTAACCTGTATAGGTGTCACGACCCGCACCCGGTTTAGGGGCACGAGAGCGTGGGTACGTCCAGCCTACGCCGCAGCATCGGCGGTAGAACGCTGTCTAGGTCAAGTACTATCTAAACAATCTCACGCTAGTATCCAACTCCATAAGGAGACGTGGATATCATAAAATAAATCTAGAAATACTCAATCACAACTACAGCACGATAGGAAAATGAAGAAATAAAAGAATACAACACAAGTCTAATGACACAATAATCATACCTGAAATCAGTAACAACCAATCCCCAAGTGTCAGAGACAAGTCCACTAAGGTCACAGTCTGGAAAAATATTTTCCAGTCAGGAAGGAGCAAAGTACATCTCTAAATAGCAGTTCTATATAAATGACATAAGCTATGTAGCAGTTCTAGATGGAAACATACCAGATGCATGTATAGGTACGAGAAATGTACAATGAAAGAAATACTGGAAATACTGTAAGTAAATGCAGGAAAAGAAACAATATGTCAATGAGCAAGAAACCTATGACTAAGTGTGTGAGTACTAGCTTTAATATGTGATCGGCTTGGGAACTTGATCAGGCTGGTTACATGTGATTAGCTATGATTCATGGAAGGTCAGGCTAACCATTGGTTAGCTATGATGCAGGGAGAGGTCAGGCTAATCACACGTAACAGCTATGAGGCATGGAGATGGTCAGGCCGCACCCGACGTGAGATGTGGGGTGAGCTATGATGCATGGATAGTTGGGTATGATCACATATCTACACTAAAATACTCCCCAAACCCCCGACTGGTATAGTAGATCCAATCATGGTACGCTATGGCACGGGATTCCCTAGGAAGGTAGCAAATCTCCCCGGGAATCAGTGTCTGTACATGCACAAGATAACAAGGAAACAAGTCTTGTACAAGCTACACCATGAATAAGGAATAACATCTCATGACGAGATCCGTGTATACCAATCCGTGTAACCATCGTGTCAAGATCATGGATATTTACACTAGATACAGTGAACATAGGAGATATCATAAATTAGAAACTAATCAGAGAATGTACTCGCCTTGGGTCCTTAGCTGGTAAAACCAATGTCCTGTCCCAGAGTATCGTCTGGAGGAACCAACAGTCCTAAAATATATCAAATACAACATTTGCATCAGGTGCTACACATCACAAATATATGAACTCAGGGGCTCTGCCAGGCACGGCTCTAGTCAACTAGGGTCATCTAGTAGGGCTACGTATATAATACACATTACACTTATTATACTTACAATATTTATACATGCACTACTTTAATGTATTTACAATATATATATGCCCTTTAAATACATATCTAATTTATACTAGTTGAACCATACGTATACTCAAATACATGCAAAAACACTGTTTAAATATACATATATTTTGTTAACATCATTTTAGAATATACTAATATTAATTTACCAATTCAAATTTATACTATATATATATGTGTACAGATGCCAATTAATTCAAAAATACGTTTTATTACACTTATACTACATGAAATTATACCGATTAAATATATGTATCATTATACCAAAATATACATATATACATATATATATACCAAAATAGTTATATACATATACTAAAATATATATACATATATACCAATCAATTACATACACTGGAATGCGTATTTACGTATATAAATCGTTTTGAAATTAATTTGAACAAAATTACAAATAGAAGTTTATTTATAAAAATCTAGGATTTATGTAAAAGCCATCATATATTTCATTTATAGTAAAATTGGTCTCCAGCCCAAATAAACAAATTTTGATCTTATTTATTTATTATTGAAACTACATTTTAAATAAAAAATATAAACCCCAAAATGATTACATTTGCATAATCAGAACCCTTATATATATACATAACTAAATTAATTAAAACTAACAAATTAATTATCAATTAACTGATTAATTTAACTAAACTGGTTAATTCAACTAACTACTGATTATATAACTAAACTAATTAAAAAATTTAACTAATGATTAATAATTAACTAACTATTACTTATTACTAATTAATCTATTATATACTTAACCTAAAATTTACAGAATTACTTAACCTAAAATTACTAATCACTTAACCTAACATTACAGAATTTCAAAGAAAGGAAAAGGGGAAAGGGAAGGAGAGGCTCACGAGGTGTCCGTCGCCGGCGCGGTGGTTCGCCGGGGTCGGCGCTCGTCTCGGCGGATCTCGGTTCGAGGGGAGGCGGTCGGCGGCTGTTCGATTCCAGCGGCGCTCGAGGATCTGGGCGGCTGTTCGATTCCAGCGGCGCTCGAGTTCGACGACGCGGCGGCGGCTTCGAGGCGGTCGGCGGTCTGCAGCGACGGCGTGGAGCTCGAGAGGCGGGCTCGGCGCTCGAGGAGACGGCTCGGCGCTCGAGGACGACTGCGCTTGGATCGAGGGGCGGGCTCGGCGCTCGAGGAGACGGCTCGGCGCTCGAGGAGACGGTCTCGCCGGATCCCAGGCGGTTGCAGGCGGCCACCGGCGTTCGACGACGACGAGGAGGGCTCGATCTAGGGTTCTGGGTTCTCTGGGGATGTGCGTCGGGGTCGTGTCCGGGGTCGGACACGGCGGTCTGGTGTCTGTGGGGGGAGACGTGTCCGGGATGGACACGAGGGTCTGTTGTGGGGACGTCCGGGTTGAATGTACTGATGTGGGGGTTGTGTCCGGGTGTGTCGGACACGGAAATCTGATTGTAATATTGTAACCGAACCCAGAAAATGAATGGAGACTGTGGGACACCCGGGGTCGGACCCGAGGCCATCACGGCTGACACGGTGATGTTGGACACACGGACACGAGCACACAAAAAATGGTGATGGCTTGTTGGCTTGGGAATTGTGGAGGCTAGCTAAAATTAGGAGATTAGGGTTTCTAGGGAATGGTGAGAAGGAGAACTTAAATAGGGAGAGATGGTGTGGGTTAAAGGGTTGCGGGTTGGCCCAATAATGAATGGCCCAGAATCAATACATGAATAAGTTCTTCATGTGGGAAAGGGTGTGGGCTAGTTAATGGAAATGGCGACTTGTAAAATAAAAACAAAGGTTATAATTGCAGAAAATATTTTTAGGAAAGCTAGCAAATTTTAAATTACCTACTAATTAATACATTTTGCAAAATTTTAGAAAGTATAACATTTATTTATTTACTATCCCAATAAATAAAAATCTATTTTATTTTATCAACTAGTCTTTTAAATAACTATTTAGTTAAAACAATACTTTTATGATTCAACCCAATAAATATTTGAAACTAGAAATATATATATATTATTATTTATGTACTTATTTTATAAGAAAGCGACATTTATGAAAAATGATTTTTATACAAGATTATAAATTATCTTCTAAAATCAGACATCGTTCAAAATCAAATAAAAATTTTCAAGGAGAAATATTTTATAAAACTTGATATTTTAAAAATAAATTAAAAATTTAATTATTTTGGAAATTGGAAATCGGAGGTTACAAGTCTATCCACCTTAGAAAAATTTCGTCCTCGAAATTTTAGGGATGGCTAGAATAGAAAAAAATTTGTTGTTCATAATGATGAATATATCTATTGAAGAAAATATTTCTATAAGGAAAATATTTACCAAACAGAAGGAAACATGAAGAAAAAGAAAATATGGTTTAAGACAGGAATACTTGAAGGAATCATGGCTCGGCTTTGAATCCCCTAGAAGGTTTAGGTTTTGGAAAGTAGGCACGATAACTGAAAAACAGATAATTGGAATAATGCACGTTACCTTTTCGAAGTAACTAGACCAAGGAAGACCCAGGATAATGAATGATATAGACATGAAAGTTATAGCTAATTCGAAAAATACGGTCGACAATTTGATTTAAGAAACTTAAATACATCCTTCAGAATGTAACCAAGAGACATCTAATCGCCTTTCTTAATTTCTAGGAAAAAGAGTAGTCTTTACTACCATCTGAAAAATAATCCTTCCTTTTTTTTTTTTATCCTCGTTCATTTTACTTTTCTCAATCTTGTGATTCATCATTAACTAATATCTATAAAAGTTCCAAATTCCACAAACTTTATTAGATTAGATCTTAGAATTTCTGAATCAAAATCCTTATCATCAAATTCGAGTATATTTATCTTAACATCAACTATACCTCGATTATTTTCTTCGATTTCAAATGTTACTGTCATGGTCAAGATTTTAATTTAAATCACAACCTCAATATACCATGATCTTACCTTACGACCTTCAATTATATGATCCCATAATCAATTATATTATAATCTTCTCTATCATGAGCTTCATTTCATTCCATATTTCTCTATCCGTATGTATAATATTTCCGAATTTTGAACTAAAATTTTTTTTTTTTTTTCATCCTCTGAATTTATTATCCCAATGTAAAAATTTTACTACTCAAATCCTCAATATTTTAATTGAATTCCAGTCGTATCATACTCTCCTCAAATTTTGAGTAAATAACTAAATACAAAATTTACTATCCAATCCTTCAATTGAAACCCAATCAATGCATATTTAAAAAAAACTTAAAAAATCTGTATCCCAAATTTAAATTTTAAACACTCATCAATCATCTTACTCCTCTAACTCAAATTCAATTGATGCTTATTCCAATCTAACTCCTCATCCCAAGAATTTAATTCGACACTATTCCATTTACGATTTTATTTTCTGATTTTTGTTCTCCTCAAATATTCAACGATGCGATGCTTCCAGAATCTTCAATGCAACATTCATAATATATAAAATTCCTATCTTGCAATCAAATAGATAAAATGATAATCTCTCGAATTTCTCGAATTTTAAATAATCAATTCAATCATATCAAGACCTCCTTACAATTAATAAATCCTCAAATTTTTGGCTCTGTCAATTTCTTAACTCTCCTTTCAAGTCAATATTTATCCTCGAGTTTCAATCATCCTCAATCTTCGTAAAATTAATGATCCGTCAATTCTTTTATTAACGCCTTAACTCTTTATTTAAATTAATGCTTATCCACAAATTTAATCCTCTTGTCTCTTTTTTTTTTTTTTTTTTTTTTTTTTTCAGTCATAACCTCGTCATAGATCTTTGCTATGGTCAAAACCCAATGATCATGGTTTGAGAAAACTCTATCTACAGCCATGCAATTTAAGAAAATGTAGGTCATGTGTCTTTTGTCATGGTATTTCAGTTTCTGTTAAGGTGTACTACTAGTTATATTCTAACAAGAAATCATGCATACAACTACAGTATTTGGAAAATCAATCAATCAATCGAAAGGCGAAAGAAAAGGAACATTAGGAAGGAAGAAGGATCATGTTAACATATTACTTGTAGTGTCTACTATCTCTAACAACCACTTAACTCTAGCACACTAACAATTTCCTATTCATGTACACTGGTACCCATATCAACTAATCATATATTAATATTCATATCTCTCATTAATCCTCGAATAATCGTCAAGGTTTAACTTCCCGACCAACTTAAAATAAAATGCATATACCTCCTCAACATTAGATACTTCACATCGAAATAAAATTTAATCACTTCAAAAATCTTTGTAGCCTTAACTATGTTTAGTGAATCAAATTTAAATCCTCAATATTTTAACAACATAAAATCTCAACTCCTTAAAAATTATGAAAATTTAAAATTCATTTCCACCTTTTTAATTTATAACTCCTCAATGTACATATTAGTGCTCACGGTCTCTGATACTCAAGGTGCACTCAATACCTCTATTGTCTAGAACTGTGTACTAAATTTGTACTGCCCGAATCACTTGCACTATTACCTCCAATGATCAAAGTTATCATCAACTGTGTTTCCTTTCATGATTTCAATTTATGTCAATTGGTACATCATCTAATTATCACACACAGAGTGCTTACTGTTATTAACGTCATCCTTGACTAATCCTCGATATAGAGTCATTAGCACTCTTGGTATTATATCACTAGCTGCATTAATGGATTATCTCATCAAGCTCATTAGACTCATGATCACCTGTATCCTCTATAACACTCATGTTTCTTTACTCTCATGGGTATGTGTATGGTTCCTCATCTCGATGGTTGTATATGTATTTCCTTCAATCCTTTAAAGCCTATTAAACTAATCCGTGATACGCTTCACAACTTCCATTACTAATCCTGATATTTCTCTACTTATGACATCTCATTAAACCCTTTATACATATACATTTCTTTACCTTTAACATTTCCGATATCAATCATCAAATTCGACATCATGCTCCATAAGTCCTTAACACAATTCCCGGATGCTTAATCGTTTACATAGATCACCCAATTACATAATCATGATTATCCAGGACGGGTAATTGGCTCTGATACTAACTCTGAGAACTATCACTGATACTCTATACTCTCCTTAACTCTCAGTCTCTAATGACACTACTCCTAGAATCATTGGTACAAGGTACTATGCTAAGGGCTAACTCTAGATTAAAGCCTACTGCTCACATGTCCAATTAGGAACACTTACAAACTCATAAGCAACACTCAGTCCATACTAATACTCAAGACACAGCCATAATTACAAGCCACTAATTATCATACTTAACAAGAAATCCTCAAGGAATAGGAGCTCAAAGACTGAATTGAGGACAGAAGGTATCTTTACTGCTAGTAAAGAAAGAAGCGGTGGAACAAAGTCCTGGAATAACAGAAATAGATAAGTCTTGAGATGATATTTTAAGAACCAATTTAGGATACAACCTGATAATCATACACGTCTGTCTGAAATCATGACACTCAGAATCCTCGCCACGCCAGTAAGCATAGATGCGATAAACGATAGGTTTCGTAACTAAGGTATGCACTCTATAATCATGTCGTCTAGAATCTTCGCCACGCCAACCGGTATGGCTGCGAAAGACTCTAAGCTTCATAACTATAGTATGTACATCCAAGTCAGGTTCCTACGTTCTCGTCACCACAGCTAAATATGGCTGCGATAAATTCTAGGTTCCATAACCAAAGTAGACGTTTTACCTTCCTCACTGTCCTCATCAATATATGTCATCAGATGATACCATAAATCCTATTCCGTAAAAATTCATCTCAATTTAAAATCAACTCAACAACGATACCAGGAATTAAAGTTAACAACTGGTCAACAAGAATCAAACTCAACAATGATACCGAGATTTTAAATTTTAAAACTGCTCAACAAGAATCAAGTTCAGTAACAACAAGCGAGAGCGGACGAAAACAAGGAAAGATTTAAATTGAAAATAAGATTCTCATGGGGTCATCCCAGGAAATCTTTCAAGAATTTGTGATTGAGTATCCTCTCTCATCCTAGTATCCTATGTCCTATATTCAATAGCAGGTACGCAGTAGTATAACAAGGATGCCACACTACTACGACATCGCACATCTCGCGAAGTCAGACCTGCATGGGCCACCACTAAAAACGTGTCACGACCCGCACCCGGTTTAGGGGCACGAGAGCGTGGGTACGTCCAGCCTACGCCGCAGCATCGGCGGTAGAACGCTGTCTAGGTCAAGTACTATCTAAACAATCTCACGCTAGTATCCAACTCCATAAGGAGACGTGGATATCATAAAATAAATCTAGAAATACTCAATCACAACTACAGCACGATAGGAAAATGAAGAAATAAAAGAATACAACACAAGTCTAATGACACAATAATCATACCTGAAATCAGTAACAACCAATCCCCAAGTGTCAGAGACAAGTTCACTAAGGTCACAGTCTGGAAAAATATTTTCCAGTCAGGAAGGAGCAAAGTACATCTCTAAATAGCAGTTCTATATAAATGACATAAGCTATGTAGCAGTTCTAGATGGAAACATACCAGATGCATGTATAGGTACGAGAAATGTACAATGAAAGAAATACTGGAAATACTGTAAGTAAATGCAGGAAAAGAAACAATATGTCAATGAGCAAGAAACCTATGACTAAGTGTGTGAGTACTAGCTTTAATATGTGATCGGCTTGGGAACTTGATCAGGCTGGTTACATGTGATTAGCTATGATTCATGGAAGGTCAGGCTAACCATTGGTTAGCTATGATGCAGGGAGAGGTCAGGCTAATCACACGTAACAGCTATGAGGCATGGAGATGGTCAGGCCGCACCCGACGTGAGATGTGGGGTGAGCTATGATGCATGGATAGTTGGGTATGATCACATATCTACACTAAAATACTCCCCAAACCCCCGACTGGTATAGTAGATCCAATCATGGTACGCTATGGCACGGGATTCCCTAGGAAGGTAACAAATCTCCCCGGGAATCAGTGTCTGTACATGCACAAGATAACAAGGAAACAAGTCTTGTACAAGCTACACCATGAATAAGGAATAACATCTCATGACGAGATCCGTGTATACCAATCCGTGTAACCATCGTGTCAAGATCATGGATATTTACACTAGATACAGTGAACATAGGAGATATCATAAATTAGAAACTAATCAGAGAATGTACTCGCCTTGGGTCCTTAGCTGGTAAAACCAATGTCCTGTCCCAGAGTATCGTCTGGAGGAACCAACAGTCCTAAAATATATCAAATACAACATTTGCATCAGGTGCTACACATCACAAATATATGAACTCAGGGGCTCTGCCAGGCACGGCTCTAGTCAACTAGGGTCATCTAGTAGGGCTACGTATATAATACACATTACACTTATTATACTTACAATATTTATACATGCACTACTTTAATGTATTTACAATATATATATGCCCTTTAAATACATATCTAATTTATACTAGTTGAACCATACGTATACTCAAATACATGCAAAAACACTGTTTAAATATACATATATTTTGTTAACATCATTTTAGAATATACTAATATTAATTTACCAATTCAAATTTATACTATATATATATGTGTACAGATGCCAATTAATTCAAAAATACGTTTTATTACACTTATACTACATGAAATTATACCGATTAAATATATGTATCATTATACCAAAATATACATATATACATATATATATACCAAAATAGTTATATACATATACTAAAATATATATACATATATACCAATCAATTACATACACTGGAATGCGTATTTACGTATATAAATCGTTTTGAAATTAATTTGAACAAAATTACAAATAGAAGTTTATTTATAAAAATCTAGGATTTATGTAAAAGCCATCATATATTTCATTTATAGTAAAATTGGTCTCCAGCCCAAATAAACAAATTTTGATCTTATTTATTTATTATTGAAACTACATTTTAAATAAAAAATATAAACCCCAAAATGATTACATTTGCATAATCAGAACCCTTATATATATACATAACTAAATTAATTAAAACTAACAAATTAATTATCAATTAACTGATTAATTTAACTAAACTGGTTAATTCAACTAACTACTGATTATATAACTAAACTAATTAAAAAATTTAACTAATGATTAATAATTAACTAACTATTACTTATTACTAATTAATCTATTATATACTTAACCTAAAATTTACAGAATTACTTAACCTAAAATTTACTAATCACTTAACCTAACATTACAGAATTTCAAAGAAAGGAAAAGGGGAAAGGGAAGGAGAGGCTCACGAGGTGTCCGTCGCCGGCGCGGTGGTTCGCCGGGGTCGGCGCTCGTCTCGGCGGATCTCGGTTCGAGGGGAGGCGGTCGGCGGCTGTTCGATTCCAGCGGCGCTCGAGGATCTGGGCGGCTGTTCGATTCCAGCGGCGCTCGAGTTCGACGACGCGGCGGCGGCTTCGAGGCGGTCGGCGGTCTGCAGCGACGGCGTGGAGCTCGAGAGGCGGGCTCGGCGCTCGAGGAGACGGCTCGGCGCTCGAGGACGACTGCGCTTGGATCGAGGGGCGGGCTCGGCGCTCGAGGAGACGGCTCGGCGCTCGAGGAGACGGTCTCGCCGGATCCCAGGCGGTTGCAGGCGGCCACCGGCGTTCGACGACGACGAGGAGGGCTCGATCTAGGGTTCTGGGTTCTCTGGGGATGTGCGTCGGGGTCGTGTCCGGGGTCGGACACGGC
This sequence comes from Iris macrosiphon, assembly GCA_036927795.1. NCBI lineage: Eukaryota > Viridiplantae > Streptophyta > Magnoliopsida > Asparagales > Iridaceae > Iris > Iris macrosiphon. The sequence goes on along the minus strand of JAYESA010000012.1, from coordinate 107,351,480 downwards.
GGTCTGGTGTCTGTGGGGGGAAACGTGTCCGGGATGGACACGAGGGTCTGTTGTGGGGACGTCCGGGTTGAATGTACTGATGTGGGGGTTGTGTCCGGGTGTGTCGGACACGGAAATCTGATTGTAATATTGTAACCGAACCCAGAAAATGAATGGAGACTGTGGGACACCCGGGGTCGGACCCGAGGCCATCACGGCTGACACGGTGATGTTGGACACACGGACACGAGCACACAAAAAATGGTGATGGCTTGTTGGCTTGGGAATTGTGGAGGCTAGCTAAAATTAGGAGATTAGGGTTTCTAGGGAATGGTGAGAAGGAGAACTTAAATAGGGAGAGATGGTGTGGGTTAAAGGGTTGCGGGTTGGCCCAATAATGAATGGCCCAGAATCAATACATGAATAAGTTCTTCATGTGGGAAAGGGTGTGGGCTAGTTAATGGAAATGGCGACTTGTAAAATAAAAACAAAGGTTATAATTGCAGAAAATATTTTTAGGAAAGCTAGCAAATTTTAAATTACCTACTAATTAATACATTTTGCAAAATTTTAGAAAGTATAACATTTATTTATTTACTATCCCAATAAATAAAAATCTATTTTATTTTATCAACTAGTCTTTTAAATAACTATTTAGTTAAAACAATACTTTTATGATTCAACCCAATAAATATTTGAAACTAGAAATATATATATATTATTATTTATGTACTTATTTTATAAGAAAGCGACATTTATGAAAAATGATTTTTATACAAGATTATAAATTATCTTCTAAAATCAGACATCGTTCAAAATCAAATAAAAATTTTCAAGGAGAAATATTTTATAAAACTTGATATTTTAAAAATAAATTAAAAATTTAATTATTTTGGAAATTGGAAATCGGAGGTTACAATAGGAGTATATTTCAGTAGTGTGAGCACCTTGCTAGCGTTTTGGAAGTAAGGGAGTAGTTATTCATCAGTGAACTGTATGATGGGCATAATGGTACCAGTGAGATATCATAGTGTCATAGTAGGTAGGAGGTATTTATGTAAGTACATTGATAATAGATACTAGTAAATAACCTAGGGTGATTGTTAGGTGTAAGATATGAGTTTACACCAGATGCCAAGATATGAGGAGTACCTTAGTGTTAAGATCCAGAGTACCTCAAATATTAAGAAGATTTAGGGTAAAATATTCTAATGGCTAGTGTACTATGTATAGATGAGAGACATGAGTAACTTGGTATGAGAGTATCATCTAAGTGCCATATATAGGAGCTAGTGTCTTACGTAGATGTTGTCAAGACTGGGGTAGGCACCCTATAAAGAGTATTCTAGATTGGTAAAGGTGTACCAATAGGATACATGAGCATGAGTGTATATAAGTGTTCATTTGCAAGTATAATGGTTAAGTAGTGTGTTGGTGATTTTAAGAAACTAAGACAGATAAAAGACTGTATGTGTGTTAGAGGATGAGCTAGAATAAAAATTTATATACAAGTGAATGCGTTCATGTGTCTAACAAGGACGTTAAAAATTTGAGTGTTGGTACAGTACCCTTCTAGTACCAGAATATAGTATCCTTGAAGTATTAGTATAGTATCCTGGATAATGTGTGCCAGTATCTCCATGGCCTAGAACCATAGTATATCATTAATATTAGAAGTGGTATCCCTTGATATTAAGTATTATAACAAGATTGATGCTTAGTGAATAATTAGTGTAAGTATTAGATATAGGTAAAGGTCCAGCTAGGCCACCTATTGCATAATAAATTGCCTTGTACCCGCAGAGGGAGACGCCGTAGCAGGGCCGAATTTTTGCGATGTTGGTTGAGAGACCGATACTACATGTGTTGAGTTAGCAGGTTATGTTTTATTCATTATCTTCCTTTCCTTTTTATCTATTGATCTGCTTGATTTCCTAGTATTTTATAGCTTATGTTAGTAAACACTTGATCGAGACTACAATATCATGATAGATAGAGACTATAACCATGCTTTTATAAATGTATAGTAAGGCTATCAGAATTGTATGCTGGTATAATTTTTAGATGAGATTTTCTTTGACCATGATTAGATGGAGGCTTGACTATAGTGAGGTTTATGAGTATATTATGACCGTAGAAGAAATGAGACGAGATTATCTTCTGGACTATGAGTTATCCTTTCAGTTTGTGTGTACTTCTATCCTTGAATTTTGAGGACAAAATTTTTCTTAGGGGGGTAGGATTGTAACTACCACTTTCCACCATAAGGGTATTTTAGTAATTTTGTATGTTGTTAAAATTTTTATATATTATTTTATATTAGTGATTGCCTATAATTATATTAGTGTTAGTTAGTGGCTAGCCAATTAGAATTTGCAAGTATTTGTTAGTGATAATTATTATTAGTCATTAATTTAGTAATTAGAATTAATTAAGTTTAGTTGTTATGAAGAGAATATTCCTCTTAGTTATAGAGATTCTTTCCTTTAGTTAATTGGATTTCATTCATGAAAAATTGAGATGGGCAAACTTAATATTTTGGCATGACCAAACCTTACTATAAGAGATAAGTTCAATTTAGGGATAATCCATTCATTTCATTTCACTCATTAGCCTCATTTTTTCCAAAGCTTCTTCTTCCCCAAGCAAACCCAATTTCCTATCAATTTTACTCAATCAACTTTCAATTCCACTCATTCTCACTATCACGAAGGCTTAGAGAATTGGAGAGCAAAAGAATATCCGTAGGACAAGAGCTTGCTAAAAGATCGTGTCTGACTCATTCCTTCCTTTTCCAAATTCTGAATTCTCTAAAGAGGCTACCAAAATAGTAGGTAATTCTCTTAATTTCATCAAATTCATAGTTAGGAACACCCCTTGGTCATGTAGATACATTTTTATGGTTAGATTTAACTTTCCAATAGTAGATCTAGGCACAAGGAGCCCTCGATTTGGTAGATCTAAGTTGGTGTCGTAATTTTGGGGCTCAATTTGGGAGAAATCCTAATTGTGTCCATTGAGTGTGTGTATTGTGTCCTAGTGAGGACTATTGATATTTATTTAATGGTGTGAAGGTGTTCTTGTGTACAAATTAGATACGTAGAGTCTGTATCATGAGATGCCATGATACGTATAGGTAGAATTGGTAAATTAGGTGTATACATGTGTTATTTTGTCCAAAATAGCTCAAATTTGTTATAGTATTCAACCTCATTTTTAGCAGTCATAGCAACTTAGAAATATTATTACTCCTAACTCAGGACTCCGATTAATCTCTCATTTCTTTAAAGAACTTTATCGAAGTTAGCTTACCATATATATAAATTAATAGGCCAAATTTTTCTGTAAAATTGTTTGAGTGTCAGGTGTCCGAAAGACGAATGTGTTTCGATATTTTTGCGACTCTGGGAGCTTTCGGACACGAATGATATCCGTTTGAAATTTCAAAAAGCTAATACGAAGGGCTACGACATACTTTAACTCTAGAATTTATTGAATATGTCTATTTGGTGCATTATTGGTTACAAGTAGAGAACTGATTATACACATAGGCATTTTGTGTATCCTATGAGCCTAAGTAGTGTGGATATCAAGTGAGTGGCGTGTTAGTGCTGATAAAAGTGGTTATCAAGTGAGCCAAGTATAGGTAATTTTATTTCAAGGTATTAGAGTTTGGGGCATTCTACTAGTGTGATACTTGGGTACCATGATGATATTGGTATCATGACATTCAAGTATCATGAGTTAGGGTAAGTAAGTATTGGAGCTGGAGTAAGGTATCCAATTTGGTATCAAGTATTAGTATTGAAGTTAGTTGGGTAAGTATATAGGAGGATATGGTATTGGTCAAGATACTAAGATATTGGGTATTAGAACTAGATAATGGATAATATTAAGATGTCAAGTGCCAAGAGTAGGGTGAGTATCTTGGATGTTAGGTATGTATAGTTTATGGTCATGGGTTAGTATCTTGGAGGTTGGTATCATATGATACATAATGTGGTACCATGATACTATGATACTATGTACAAACAAATAGGATATGTGTGGGGTAAATTAGAGTGTGGTATCCTAGGATGTATTAAGGTATTTAAAAGACTGAGATACTAAAATATTAAAACTAGTATGAGGTAATACTAGGATACTAAGGTAAGGTTAAGATATTAGGTATTGATTAAGATACCATGGTAAGGGTAGTGTCTAGGTTAGGTAATGGGTTAGATCCCAAGGTATGAGTTAAGGTATTGGGTATTGGTTAAGGTAATGGTTTTAACTAAAGTATAAGTCTAGAAACTAGGATACAGGGTAATATGTTAAAGTATTGGTTAAGGTAATGAGCTAATACTAAGGTATTGGCTAGGTATTAAGTGTTAAACTAAGTTATTATATATATTAGTATATCTATATAGTATATATGATATTATTATAACATAGCGAACTAGTATGACTTTAAAATCTTGTTTAGCCAGGGTATAGACCATAAAACTAAGGTATTGACTAATAGTTAAGGTATTTGAGATACGGGCTAAGCAAATGTGTGATATAGGTTAAGATATCATGATACGGGATAAGGTAAATAGCTATAGTTAACTAGAATGACTTTAAAACCTTGTCTTACCAAGGTATTGTTAGAAATTATAAGTAGAGGAATATATTAGGGTAATATATGCTAGTAACTTATTAGTATAGCCTAGAAACCTGGTATTGACCTAGTATTAACTAGTATTGACTAGTTTGACCTAGTTAGTACCTAAAAACCAAATAGTGACTTGTTAAGACCTAGTATAACTTTATAAACCTTGTAAATAGGTAAAATCAACCTAGAAACTAGAAAATGACCTAATTTGACTATGTTGATCTAGATTTGACCTAGTTTGACTTTTGTGACCTAGTTTTGACCTAAAAACCTAATTTTGAGTTAATTAAATTAATTGTTGACTTTAAAATACTATTTGACCTTGATACATCATATATAGGTCACTTGGACTCCAGTTCAGACACTATTTGATATTCATTCCTCCGGACCTCAGGCGAGTATATTCTCTAATAGTTTTCGTTTATGATATCTTCTATATTTTTCATTTTTAGTGTTGATATTCTCGACTTCTTGTAATAAGTGTAGATATTCCATTATGAGATATTATTCCTGGTAGTTTCTGGCGTATCCTGTACATTCGCTGTTGCTCTTATACTAGTATAGAAACTGATTCCTAGGAAGACTAGCTACCTTCTAAGAGAATCCCATGTCGTAACGTGCCATGGTTGGATCTACTATACTAGTCGGGGGTTGGAGAGTGTTAGTTATATATGTGATCATACCCACCATGTATGAGTATTCATGTACAAATACCCTATTAGTGTTAATTATAATTCATGTATGATTAACCAGGCCATGATTTATGTACAAGTTCCAAAGCCGATCATATGTCGAAGCTAGTACTCACTAACTTAGTTAGATATATTTCTAGACACCTGTATATGATGCTTAACTCTCTTGTACTATTTATAATATTTCTATGTTTTGTATATTTCCTGCTCATGCTCTTTTTATCTGGTATATTCTCTCTATTTACTGTTACATAGTCTTTATCATTTATTTGGAACTGCTGTTAGAGGTGTGCTTCGCTCCAATCCTGACTGGATAAAATTTTTCAGTGATTATTATGTTATACATTCCGAGATATCAGAGTGATACTATAGACAGAACTGCTCTTACACTGTGGACCTTGAGGTGACATTGTAGAGATCTAAGCTAGTACTTTTTATACCATATTATGACTAGTTTCTTTCTTTTAGAATATTATTTGGTTTACCTTTCTTATTTATTCTGCCTTTACATTATGGTGATTGAGTCTAATATAGAACTAGTTGTATTAGTAAGATTGATAGAAAAATATTGATAACCTAGACAGCGTTCTACCGTCGATGCTACAGCGTAGGATAGACGTACCCACATACTCGTGCCCGATCATACGAGTGCGGATCATGACACGCATCATGGGGATACTCGAGCAGGCTAGAGAAGGACGGGGAGGGTAATGCCTTAGTGTGATAGTGCACTATGTGCACTTTCTGTTAGTTCCAGTAATATTCAGTACAAGAGAGGTGGCATGGTTTAGTTGTGAACTGAACATTAGTTAGGGAGAAAGGGGTAACCAAGGGTCCTTTTTATAGTTTTTAAGCCGTACACTTTCAGTGGTGTGTGTGTGTGTGTGTATGAGTAAATAAGTGAGGATACCTAGTTATCAAGTATCTCAGGATACTTGGTTAGGTATATAGGATATAGGGTATCCTAACATACTAAGTAAATAGTGAGATACCTTAGAGTACTAAGATATGGGTAGTGTGGTATCTTAGTATTATGGTTAGTTGAGTTTTGTGAGGGTATATGAGTTGTGTATTAAGGGTACTTAATGTAGTGTCTATGATACTCAATGTATCATGGAGGGAAGCGAGGTTTGGTAAGTTCAAGATATAGTTAGGATACTCAATACTAAGTACATAGACCAAATATTAGTATTAGTGTTAGGATGGGTATCAAGACTAAGTATCTAAGATTATGGTGTTGATACCTAGTATATATGTGTGAGTGAGTTATATGTGAGTATTAGTACTAAGGTTTTGAGTTACCTTAAGATATTGAGGTATTGCGAGAAAGGGGATTTATGATACGGGTTAAGATACCCTGGTACGAGCTAAGGTAATAGTCTAGGTAATAAGGTAAATACCCATAGGCAAAGGTATCTATAGATATTGTAGGTAATATTATATATAAACTAAAATACCTACTAGAATGACCTAGAAACTTAGGTATAACCTTATTTTGACTAATGTTGACTAGTTTGACCCTAAAAGTCAACCTTTGACCTAATTTGACCTAAAAATCCTATTTTAACTTGTTTAAACTTGTTTATCCTTTTATTACACCAAATAATAGTAAATTTATATATAGGTTTATAGGATACCAGTTTGGATACCATTTTGTATCATTTGCTAAGGACCTCAGGCGAATACATCTCTTTGTAAGTTTTTATTACTTGATACTATATATACCACATGTTCTAGATATGTTTTACTTGATTCTGACACCATGTTACATGGGCTGTTATTATATGGATCGAGTCAACAAATATTATTTATTTGACGTGTGCATCGGGTACTCCTTATACATGTACTTTGTGTGCATGGGTATTCCTTGTGCTTGTATCTATTCGTGTTCTCCGTGTGCTCATATTATATTCATGTGCATAACATGTCATGATTGGATCCATGAATATTAGTCGGGGCAGGGGAGTAGGAGTTGATTATGTGATCAAATATTTAGCATATTCGTGTGCATGCCAATTATACGATACACGTATAATTGAGTTACCGTAGTATAGACTTGTGCAAATCAAATCGATCATATAACGAACTTGTGCTCTAAATCACTTAGGTAGTCTCACTAGTTCTATTATTTACAGTTTATACCATATTGCTTGTATTTACTTTTCTAGTTATCCTTCGAATTTATCAACTTATTACAGTTATATTTCCATTTTCTAGTTACCTGTGCACCTTGTATTCATTTCTATTGTTGTTATATATCCTCTACTATGTATAAGAAGCTGCTTTCAAAGTTTTGTACTTTGCTCCAATCATAATTGGATATATGTTTTAGATGACTATTTAGAGGACTGTATCCTACAAACTATGACCTGCAGGACGGAGAGCCAGTGGAGGTAGCACCTTTAGCACAGGATGATCTGATACTAGTTATCGAGGAGGCACACCTAGCTATTGCAGACCCTTAGCTATTATCTATTATACTGGATATGTCTCCAAATGAGATGCTGGCATATTATTTATATTTGAGACCATTTGTGTTATTGCTAGATTCAAGACTTAAAAATTATTTAGACTGGTGGTTTCCCTTCTTGTTTATGACATCGTGCCATTATTTGCCTCTAGTTCATTATGATCGAGTACATGACTCATGCCCAATTTTCGGATGCGGGTCATGACACATTTTTAGTGGTGGCCCATGCATGTCCAGGTAGTAGTGCTCAGACTTAGAGTACTACTACAAGCCTGCTATAGGATATAGGACTTAGGATATAGGATGAGAGAGTACTCAATCACAACTAGAAAAAAATTTAATTAATTGAATTTTTCCTAATTCTCATTCATTCTAAATAATTTTCTCCTTTGAATATTACTATCCTTCTTTAATGATATATTATCTTGTGTTGATTAATTCCTTTGTTTTGATCTGTCTTCATGATGTCGCCGAAGACCAGGTAACAATATTTAACAGCATCTTCGGAGAGGTCGGTGACTTCTAGACCCTATGTCCGAGCAACAGTAGATACTGTTCCACTTCCAATAGTTCAGAGGACTTCCTCACTAGTTCAAGTTGGGGCCTCAGCTATTTTCAGGGGTCCTCCTCCTCCACCTAATCGGAGGGTTGTCCCAGCCACTGCGGAGGCTTATCCTCCTTCTCCTCCAGCATTTTGGAGGGTTGTTTCAGCAGGATAAGAGGGTTTTCCAACCCCACCACCCGTGTCAGATGACGGGGCATAGATATTCGCTATTTTTTGGCAGATGATAGTAGTGCAGGAGTGGCAGGCGGATGTACTACGCCAAGGCATCAAAAATGCCCACCAGCTAGAACTTGCAATAGTATACAGGGTTTTCCTAGTCCAGCCACAGGTGGTACAACCACATTCGGCTCCAGAATAGCCAAGGTCAGGTACAATTATTGATTTTAAGAGGATGGGACCCAAAGACTTCAAGGGCCTAGAGGGGATCTTGTACGCAGATGATTGGATAAAGGATATAGAGAGGATATTGCGACTAGCACAGATTTTGGAGTGTCTACAGGTGGAGGCAGTAGGCAGCCAGATATTTGACATTTCCCTGACATTGTTCCGTATAGACCCGGGAATCGCGGTATCAGGATTGACTTGGAAAGCTTTTAAAATGCTTTTCAAGGAGAAGTTCTTTCCAGTCGTGGCTCTGAGTGCCATAAATAGCCAGTTCTAAGACCTCGTCCTAGGGAGCATAACAATGTACGATTACACCGTGGAGTTCTGTCGATTGGGAAGATTTGTAGAGGAGTAAAATCCCTTAGGGAGAGTAAGGAAGTTCTGAAAGGGTTTGGTCCGAGAGGTCAAATTCATCACCAAGGGTCATCACACTTCGACATTCAAGGACATGTTGATGGATGCCCATGGAGCAGGTGTCACTACCATATTCTGAAAATAGGGGTATTTTTGACTTTTTATATATTATTAATATTATAGTATTTATATTAAATTATTTCTCGATATGTGTATTTAAATTTAATAATTGCATGATATGTGTATTTAAATATAATAATATACAGTGTTCATTAATGTTTGAGCTGGTAGACTTGACCTAAAGGCCCACTAGATGAACACCTGACTGAATTATAGGATTATGTATTAATTTGTATTTAATATAATTTAATTAATTGGGATTGTGATTAATTACCGTAATTTATTTAATTGTTGCGCGTTGCCGTTGCTTCGATATTTGGAGCGCTACCCTGGCTTTTGCCTTCCAACAAATTTCATAACCTTGCCCTTGACGTGCCCACCTTCCATTTTGCTATTTTTGTAACTCATAATTATGTTCTCTTGTGCTTCATTTTAGTCACATAATATACGTCACGGACGTTTATTTAATTTCTAAATAAATTCTAATTTTGTACCGTTGTGCGTTCCAATCGAAATTGGAGGCAGTCTTGACCCATTTTTCGTGCAACCCAAATTAGTGTAATATTTTGTCCTGAGTCTTCTTCACTAATGATATTGATGACCCGACCTAATTTTGTCCCCATGTACTCCTAATTAACTTTAGAACGCAAATTGTATCTAATTTTAATTAATTAAATCCAGAAACCCACTTCTGTGCAATTTTCTAATTGTTGTGGACTAAATTACAAATTGCAATAATGTGTCACCATCCTATTGGTCTAACCCAAATGAAGAAAACTAACCCCCTATCTTTGACTAGTCAACCCAACCTCTCTCTCTCTCCTCTTTTTGTTGTATTTTTTTCCATGATGAATCGTGGCCATCTATTTAAAATGGAGCCATCCCCACCACACAACCCCTTACATAAACCTTAACCCTCTTCCCTGTAGAAGCATAAAAAATACGCTGGATAGCTATACGCAGCATGTTGATATTGTGCAGTATAAAAAGATGACTTTAGAGCCATCGACGTGCAAACAGAGCTTTTTTGCTGAGCTCAGCGTAAAATATAAGCTCAAGGACCATCCGCATAAATATACTATGTCCAGGCTGCTCCAGCGTAAAAGGGGTGCTACATCGCCTCTATGGCATAAAACTCATCCGCTTTTAATACAGCATTGAAGTGTACGAGGGACGCTTCATATTCCCCGAAATGAACCTAACAAATCGTGCAATGAACCTGACGTCTGACTCCTGACAAAGAGTACTGCACGACTACCCAGATGACGGCGATAATGATGGCGCGGCACAGCGACCCAGGCTGTCATTTAGTGACATCTCCTTGGCGTAAACTGCTTTTACGCATATAAGGGAATACGCTGCCTAGTTTTACACATGCAGACGTAAGCTTCTTACGCTCCGCAGAAGACAAACAGACTGCCATGTCGAAAGCTGCTCTTCATACAGAGCTCGAGGCACGTCTCTACATTAAATGCGCAGAGTGATGGTAGAGCTCGAGGCACGTCTCTGTATTTAATACGCAGAATGATGGTAAATCTTCGGGATGGCAGATCTTTGTGACACGTCTCTGCATTTAATATGCGAAAGGCTGACAGATCCTCGAGGCACGCCTCTATATTTAATACGCAAAATAATGGCAGATCTTCGAGACACGCCTCTGGAATACGATGCCTAGTTTTACACAAGCAAACGTGAGCTTCTTACGCTCCGTAGAAGACAAGCAGACTGCCATGTCATCAGTTGCTCTTCGTACGGGGTTTGAGGCACGTATCTGCATTTAATGTGCAGGATGATGACAAATCTTCGAAGATACGTCTCTAAATTTAATGCGCAGGATGGGGACAGATCTCTGTATTTAATGCAAGATATTTGATTATATCTCCAAAAGCCATAATTTCGGCTAAAACGTCCACATCATCACTTTGGCACATTACGCCATCAGGCTATTTTTAGCTATGAAAGCACGCTATACGCTATCTCCTTGGAATATGCCAACACAGGCCACATTTGCATTGGTGCATATTAAGGCTATTCGGTCCAGAATTCGCTTAAGGCCTCAGTCAGGAGAGGAGGATCAGCTATCTTCTACGCCCACTCGGCTTCTACGCCTACTCGTCTTCTATGCCTACTCAGCTTCTACACCTACTTGGCTTCTATGCCTACTTGGCTTCTACGCCATGGTGACAGTTATTGGCTTCTATGCCAGCCTTTTCTACGCGAGGAATAACTACCTGCGTGGCTTTTATGCCATGATCTTCGCAGCAGTTATACGCATCATCTCTTAATGGGACATGCATCACACGCTCATTCAAAAGGTTATCTATACGCGGGCAACGGTTATTGTAACCATCGGGTAAAAGGGTGTTGTACTTTCCACTACTCGATTTTTATGCCGACTGAGTGGTCACTGTCACTAAAACTCTATAAATAGAGACCTCTATCAACAGAGGTCCAAGGTCAAAAAATTAGAGGAAAAAAGGTCGAAGATTCGAAGATCAGAACCAAAGAGTCTTTGAGAGAGAAGAATCCAGCGCTCAGGCAAAGAGTAGTGATCGACGACTTTGGCATCGAGCATCCACTCTCTTCAGCAACCTTCGAAGCTGCTTTCTGTCTTCTATGGCACTTCTTCATCATCGTGTGGTCCAAGGGATAAAGTGATCGACTGCAGATCAGACTCCTATAGCAATACTTACCCAGATTAAAAAATTGTACTAGACATCCTCGTGTAGGATTAATTGTACAAACTTGTTTGTAAACCAAAGAGCGAGGGTTTTCATATAAAACATTTTCGTTTCTTATTTCTTTTATTTATTATCCGAAATAAGATGGCGACTCTGTTGGAGACATCTTTCTCTTCTGATGAGGAAGCAATTGCTCAACACGATGCGGTATCCGTAGGATCCGTAAAGAAGACACTGGTCGTCCAGTTCGACCAGTCTACCTACGAAGATATGCTTCGAACAGGGGGTAGCTCTCACTCTCTCTCTGTCCAAGACAACAGGAAGCTGCGTAAGGTCTGGATGCCCAAGACATCCCCTACTATTCCTGACGACTCTCCGACCTCTCCGACCAATGAGGTTGTAGCATCGCTCCCTCCGCGCCTTGCACGTAAAATTCAGTATTCCGTCACTAACGGAATAGACAAAACTTCTGGCAATGCCTCAGTGCTAATCCAGAAGTATACTCCTCGCCTTGTGTGTAAAATTCAGTCTTCCGTCACTGACAGAATAGACAAAACTTCAGACAATGCCTCAGCGCTAGTCCCGAAGCCTACTCCGCGCTCCGCGCGTAAAATCCAGTCTTCCGTCGATGACGTAGCAGACAGATTTTTTGACAATGCCTTAGCGCCAAATCAGAAGTTCCAAATGTGCTCCACGCGTAAAAATGCATCTGCCCTCCACGAAAAAGTAGATGATCCCTGCAATCTACGCAAGAGAAAGCAAGTGGCGGACTGCTCAACATCTCGGCCTTTATGCCAGCAAGGGAAGAATCTGCCTGCCCTCCTGATTACACGGGGAGCTGATGGCGACTGAGAACCTCCTCAGCTTTACGCTAGCCTGAACAGAGCTCCAATTTATGCCAGGAGAGGCCCCTTAGCGTAAAGAATTCTCAGTCTGTGGAAAGACGCGCTCCTCGAGGATCGTCCGCTACCCAGATGGCCAACCTATTATATACAGGTGGCACACGAAAAACTATGGTTCCCAATATTCGTATGCCCACTGATGTGAACAGAAGGAACAAGCCATCTTCTTCTTCTTTTTCTGTAAATCCCCCTGACATGCGTAGGTATCTGATCCAGAAACGCAAGGATAGGGGAACTTCTAGCATGTCTATTACGCCTCCTAACGAGCACTATTATAATAGTCATAGGATTGTAATTAATTATTCTGTTCAGAAACAAAACGGTCGATTTTCGACCGGTTGAACTACTCTTTATCTTTCCAGGAAGAAGAGCCCATACATGCATCTGTGAACATGGCTTCACATATACCTAGAGCAAGATTGAGCTCAAGACATCATCCCTCTAGAACTCTGAGCGAAGGAGATTCAACCAGCTCCTTAGGAACACTGAAGCTGGGGTGTTCCAAAACACCCGTTCGAGGTTGCGACAATCGGCTTCGTACTCTTCTGATTCCGATGTTGGGGGTCGCTAGTCTCCCGAATCAGATGCTGAAAGTATAGAGTCAACTTCTACAGAGATCTATAATCATCCTTCAATGACACCCAGAGAGATGGAAGTTTATGCCATTGGAGATGAACACGAGGATGCTTCCCCGTCGGGGAGCGCTGAGCAACGCATTACTGGACTAGGGATATCTCTGAAAGAAATACAATCCATGATGGAGAACATGCACCAGATGATGCTGACTCAACACACAGCTACTATAACTCTAGCAGTGGTCCCCCCAAATCAGATACGTGTAGGGGTGGACTTACCACCATCCAACATGATCCAAGAGCCTGCTCTAGATCAGGAGTCAGCAGTTCCTCCACTTCCTCGCTCGGAGAATGTATTAATGCAATCAATTCTTCACCACTCCGTGGTCCCGCTACCGGCTGAAAATACGATGCAGGCAGTACGGGAGTTGAAAGCCTAATTTGATGCCTTGAAGCACAAAGATTAGCTCAAGAAATTGGGAATCAACCAGGCTTACCCGGCTATCTGGGAAGAGGCCCCTTTCCCTCCTAGATAAAAACCACAGACTATGGCTTTGTTCGAGGGAAAAACATCACCGAGTCAGTACATGAACTACTTCAGTATGATAACGGTGTTATTACATGGGAATGACGCCCTCCTCATGAGGGTGTTCAAGGTCTGCCTCTCGGGAATGGCTTATCAATGGTATCGCAGCTTGGCGGACAACTGCATTACTTCCTTTGAAGACTTTAAAGCTTTATTCTTTGCACCATTCTATGAGGGAGGGATGGACATGTCTATGTCCTCTCTCATCGAAGTAAAGTAGAGGGAAAAAGAGGACGTTCGTACCTTTATCAAACATTTTCGTCAAGCCACTTTGCAAATGCCTCCCGGAGTTCCAGACTCAGCATTGGTGGACATTTGCAGGAAGAACCTTCTTCCCGTAATCTCGGTGTTCATAGGACCATATCAGTTCCATGATTGGCCCTCGTTCATCATCTCAGCGGTAGCCGTCGAGGACAACAGTCGGAAGGCGTGTGATAATGGCATCATGCTCTCTGCCTCCGATAGAGGCAAGAGGTCATCCCCCAATAGCGACCATCCTCGTGGTTTCAAAGGGAAAGAAGCTCTGACAATCAATACGTCCAGGCTAAAGACTGCGGCAACCACACAGACGAAACCTGGGACTTCCAGGCCCATTAAAGTATACTCTTTCGATGACGACGATATTCGAAGCATATTCGAGTGTCTTGTCAAAAGTGTCAAGATTACCCTTCCTGAGGAGAAGCAGCCTAATAAAGTTGGCAGTACTAACAACCCCAAGTACTGCATCCTCCATAGATACATACACCACCCTACGAAGGTATGTTATGTACTAAAAAGGAAGATCCAGGAGCTGATCGATGCTAAGGCTATCACTTTGCGTAACAGCGAAAAGACGGTCACAACCAACATGATCTCTCTACAATTTGGCAATCTGCCTCCCCAAGAAGTCCCGGATGGTGTTACACCTATGTCCCGGACAACGATGAATATCGTTAATCTCCCTCCAGCTAGAGGTCAAAATTATGACCTGGTACCCCTAACTACCCAGTGAGGCAAGATTTTTTGGGTTCATCCAGATCTGGTGTCAGAAATCGAGGAAGAGACTCAAGTTGCTAAGGCTAAGTCTAAAAAAAATTTGAAGCGCAAACCATGTCACATGGTTGCGGTACACTCGGTATCAGAAGACGAGGTCTTGGCTACTGAAACCCGTTCAGGGAAAGCTTACCTCAAGGACTATGGAGCAAGTCAGGAAGATGCATCGGCAGACGCTTCAGCTACCAAGCCTTTAGAACCGGAACCCGCTATACTCGAGATCGATCCTTCGAGACCAACTTCGGCGGACAAGGGGAAGCAAAAAGAAGTGCATTTCGATAAACCATTAAAGAACATTCAAAACAAAGGTTTAGAGAAGCCATACAACTTCGACATCCTGGCCCAACTATTTTGGATAATAAACGAGAAAAGATTTGATGAATGCGGAAAATGATGTCTTGTACGAAGACCCGCCCTTCTTTTATGTTTACAAACAAGATTGTACCAATTTGATCCTACACGAGGATGTCTAAGTACAATTTATTTAATCTGGATGAATATTGCTATAGGTTTCTGATCTGTAGTCGATCACTTTAGCCCTTGGACCACACGATGTTAAAGAAGTGTCGTGGAAGACAGGTAGCAGCTTTGAAGGTTGCTGAAGAGGGTGGATGTCCGATGCCAAAGTCGTCAATCCCTTCTCTTTGCCTGAGCTCTGGATTCTTCTCTCTCTCTCTCTCTCTCTCGACCGTTGGATCTGGTACTGAATCTCTTGATCAGTTTTCAGACCTAACTTCTTCGACCCTCCAATTTGTCGACCTTGTCCTCTGTTGATAGAGGTCTCTATTTATAGAGTTTTAGTGACAGTAACCACTCAGTTGGTATAAAAACTGAGTAATAGAAAGTACAGCACCCTTTTACACAACGGTTAAAATAACCAATGCCTGCGTATAGATGATCTTTTGAATGAGCGTGTGACACGGTTCCAACTAAGGGACAAAATGCGTATAACTGCTACGAAGATCATGACGTAGAAGCCACGTAGGTAGGTATCCCTTGTGTAGAAGAGGTTGGCATAGAAGCCAATGTCTGTCACCATGGCATAGAAGCCAAATAGTTATCAAACCGGCATAAAAGCCGAATAGGCGTAGAAGCCGAGTAGGCACAGAAGGTCGAATGGTCATAGAGGCTGAGTAGGCGTAGAAGCCGAGCAGGCACCGAAGCTGAATAAGCGTAGAAGTCGAGCAGGCACCGAAGCTGAATAGGCGTAGAAGTCGAGCAGGCATCGAAGCTGAATAGGCGTAGAAGCCGCTGCGTAACGTGCCAGAGTGATGATGTGGATGTCTATAGCCAGAATTATGGCTCTTGGAGATAATCAGATCTCTTGCATTAAATGCAGAGATCTGCCCCCATCCTGTGCATTAAATACAGATGCTTGTCTTTAAGATTTGCCATTATTCTGTACATTAAATGCAGATATGCACCTTGAATCCTGTGCGAAGAGTAACCGCTGTTGTGGCAGTCTTTTCATCTTCTGCGGAGCGTAAGGAGCTCACGTTTGCCTGTGTAAAACTAGGCAGCATATTCCCTTGTATGCGTAGGAGCAGCTCTCGCTAAGGAGATGTCACTAAACGACGGTTCGGTGACATTTAATCAAATCTTCTTCATTAAATGTGGAGATCCGCGATCATCTTGCGCATTAAATGCAGAGGCATGTTTTGAAGGTCTGCCACCCTTCTGTGTATCAAACGCAGAGACGTGCCTCAGGCATTTGTTAGTATTCGGCGCATTAATTGCAGAGGCGTGCCTTGAGGGCCTGTCACCACCCTGTACATTAAATGCAGAGACGTGCCTTGAGGGCCTGTCACCACCCTGTGCATTAAATGCTGAGACGCGCCTCGAGTCCCGTACGGAGTGCAGCTTTTGACGTGGCAGGCGGTTTGTCTTCCGCGGAGCGTAAGGAGCTCTCATCTTCCTGTGTAAAACTAGGCAGCGTATTCTTTTGTGTACGTAAAAGAGGTTTACACAAAGGAAATGGCAGTAAACGACAGCCTGGGTCGCAGTGCCGCGCCATCATTATAGCCGTCGCATGGGTAGTCGAGCAGTATCCCTTTGTCAGAAGTCGAGACATCAAGTTCATTACAGGATCTGACAGGTTCATTGCAGGATCTGACAGGTTCACTTCGGAGAATATGAAGCGTCCCTCGTATACTTCAATGCTGCATTAAAAGCAGATGAGTTTTATGCCATATAGGTGATGAAGCACCCTGTTTACGCTGAAGCAGCCTGGACATACTGCCCTACGCGGATGGTCCTTGAGCCTGTATTTCTTGCTGTGCTTTGGCGAAGAAGCTCTGTTTGCACGTTTGAAGGCTCTGAAGTCCTCTGTTTACGCTGCTTTGCATCAATATGCTGCGTAGAGTTTCCCAGCGTATTTTTTATGCTTCTACAAGACCCCCTTCAAAGCTTTTAAATTCCTCGTAATTTGAAACACTTTGAATAAAGCATGAACCGCTCCTCGTAACTCGTAACGTTTCTGAATGGAGTTTTGAAATGCTCGAGGCTGACTTTATGGCGGATTTATTCGGGATCGATGCTCTCTCTCGCTTATAAAAAGGCTGAGGAGTTCTCCTGTTCTTCCCACACTTCCTTCATCTTACAGAGATGATGGCCGGAGTTCGTCGGGTCGACTTAAGGAAGAAGGAGATCATGCTCTTCCAACATGTAAGGAGCCAAAAAAATGGCATCTTCGAGCAAATGTCCTCTGCAACGATGGCTCATGGAAGGATATTATAGCCTCCTTTGCTCGGGATAATCAGCAACATTGTATGGTGGTTCTTCGGGAGAGAAGAAGAATCGTATTTCACCACGCTGCTTGCAAGTGGTACCTTCTCCCGTTACCTCTGTGGCGCGGGATATAAGAAAGCAGATTTACTCTGCTTTTCTTCTGTTGGCGGTATGGGTCCATGCCCAATTTTGTATCTGCCCACCACTGATCATCTTCTTGTTCATCGACTGTGGATGTCGATGAACTGCCATGGAAGAAGAGGAAGACCGTCACCAATGTGAGAACCTGTCAGAACAGATTCTGGGAGAGATCTTCAGCCGATGATGGGGAAGTCCTTTGTAGATGGGATGTACTTTTGCTTTTGCTTTTCAATATACTTTCGCTGTTTTTTGGGAATAATAAAGAGGCTTTTCATCTTACTTTGTGGACCCATCATTTCGGAATGTAAATGACAAGTTTGGGTGAAAGTGATATCAGAGGTAGTATGGACGTGATATACTTTCGGTAAGCTTTAGCAGAGCATATCTATTCAGAGGCCATATGGACATGATAGAATATGATCCAACTAGTTTCGTTTTGGAAGTAGTTTTGCCAGAATGAGGTCTTTGCCATATTCCACTTGAGTAAAGGAGGTTCAAGCATAGTACCTTTTCAGCAATTTGCCATTGATAGGAGCAATTAGCAGGTCTCCATTAGGCTGGGCTAACCTGTAAGCTCCGTTTGAGAACGTTGTCTCGATCACGTAAGGGCCTTCCTAATTGGGCTGAAATTTGCCTTTACTCTTGTGAGTAAGAATCATCGGCCTTCTTACAGCCAAAACTAGCTCGCCGACTTTGAACACTCTTTCCTTTACTTTTTGATTAAAAGTTCTGGAAATACGTGCTTGGTAGAGCGCGATGCGCTGCTGAGCTTGGAGGCATTTTTTGTCTAATCCCTCTAGCTCTTGAAGCCTTAACAGGTTATTCTTTTCTTGAGTTAACTCATTAGCCACGGCTATCCTGAGTGACGGAATTTGAATTTTGATAGGAAAAACTGCTTCACTCCCGTAGACCAATATGAATGGTGTACAACCTGTCGGTGCTCGGACCGTTGTGCGGTATGCCCAGAGACATTCTCCCAGCTTCTCGTTCCAATCTCTCTTGTTCGAAGAGGCGAACTTCTTTAAGAGCTTGACAATGGTTTTATTGAAGGCTTCCGCCAAACCATTAGCAGCCGGATAATATGTCGTAGAGGCCACATTTTGTATTCGATTTTTATCGCAAAATCGGTGGAACGCATAGCTGATGAACTAAGGCCCATTGTCATGGATTATCCTTCGGGGAACCCCAAAGCGGTAAATAATGTGATGCTTGATAAAGCTGGTCACGTTAGATGTCTTTACCTCAGCAAGAGGGATCGCCTCTGCCCATTTGGAGAAGTAATCCATGATGGCCAGTATGAACCGGTGACCTCTGGAAGAAGACGGGTGAATATGACCAATGATATCCATACCCCATACTTCGAAAGGCTAGGATGCAGCCGTAGGATGTAGATGTTCGGACGGTTGATGTATGAAGTCTGCATGCACCTGACAGGCTCTGCATCGTCTGGCATATTTGATTGCGTCTGCGATCATAGTGGGCCAGTAATAACCCATTCTCTTGATACGATCCTGTAGCTTAGGACCGGGTTGATGCGCCCCGCACACGCCGTCGTGAGCTTCACGAATAATCCGCTGTGCTTCCTCACCGGAAAGACATCGTAATAATAGTCCATCATAAGACCGACGATATAGGCATTGTAACGATGCGTCGAAGTAAAAGCGTAATGATTGTCTTTTGACAGATATTGCTTCTTTAGGATCTTTTGGCAAGATTTCGTATGCTACGAAATCTATGAAGGGACTTCTCCAGTCTCTCCTGGACGGATCTACGTCCACCGTGTAGCTATATTCTATGTGAAAGTTATTTTTTATACAGAATAAATCTCTGTTAAGAAGGATTACCAAATTCTGCCTTCTTATGGGAGTAGCTAAATCTGCAGCTAGACTTGCTAGGGCATCAACTTCCAGATTCTGAGATCGAGGTACATGCTCAAGGAAGAATCCCTTGAATGTCATGGCTATCTCGACCGTTGCTCGGTGATAGGGGATGTGGTCGGGATTCCGGACTTCATATATTCCTCTGACTTGATTGACGATCAGCGGAGAATCACCGAAGGCTTCCAGAGATTCGACCCCCAACTCTTTAGAGACTTGGAGCCCGATTAGTAGAGCATTGTATTCTGCCACATTGTTAGAACAGGGCTCGCTAAGAGAATATGCTCGGTAGATAATGAGTTTATCAGGAGTGACTAGGACGATCCCTACTCCTGAAACCACGTTTCCCTGGGACCAGTCCTGGAGGCGCCATCGAAGAACAGTTGCCATGCATCGCCTTCCGTTGTGGAATTACACTCTACAACTTCGTCAGGAATATCCTCGTATAGTTTGGAGGCCTCCGGGATCGGATGAGCAGCTAGAAAGTCAGCCAATGCTTGGCCTTTGACGGACTTCTGAGGGACGTACACCATGTCATATGGCATTTAATAACATCGTCCAAGTCGCGAGTCAGGAATTAAGAACACTTGGCTTGCTCATCAGTACCCGAAGAGGATTGATCCTGGAGATGATATGAATGGTTTGGCCCGTGACATAGTGTCGTGTTTTATGGATAGCGAACATTAGGGCCAAGTATTCTTTCTCCACTGGGTTATACCGGTGTTCGGCTCCGACCATCATCCTGCTGAGGTAGTAGATAGCCTGCTCGTGGCCCATATCGTTCTTTTGTGCGAGAAGAGCTCCCAGGGAATGATCCATTGCTCGGACGTACAGCACGAACGGTCTTCCTATGATAGGAGGTACCAGAACTGGCGGGCTAGTGAGGTAGCGCTTGATATCTCCGAACGCTTGCTGACAGGCTTTGTCCCATACGAAAGATACACCTTTCTTCATGATACGAGAAAAGGGTTGGCATCTCCCGGAGAGGTTGGATATGAATCTCTGGATATAAGCCAGACGACCTTGAAATCCCCGGAGTTCCCTCAGATTACGGGGCGGTCGCATTTCTAAGATGGCCTTGACTTTATCAGGGTCCAATTGAATGCCTTTGGCGGTGATGACAAATCCCAAAAATTTGCCGCTAGATACCCCTAGAAAGGACTTTGTAAGGTTTATTTTGAGTTGATATTGGCGCATCAATTCAAATACTGTCTTCAAGTCTTGGATGTGATTATCCCTGAGGCGGCTTTTGACAGCTACATCATCTACGTAATACTCTACTGTCTTGCGTAAATGCTTATGGAATATGTTACTCATAGCCCGTTGGTACGTAGCCCCGGCATTCTTTAATCTGAAGGGCATGACCGTATAGCAATATACCCCCAGTGGTGTCCGGAAGGCAGTATGCTTCTCGTCTTCAGGATGCATCTTGATCTAATTGTATCATAAAAATCCGTCCATGAAAGACATATGTTCAAAACCGCATGTATTGTCAATCATGACGTCTATGATGGAAAGAGGAAACTCATCCTTGTGTCAGGCTGCGTTTAGATCTCGGTAATCGCTGTAGATCCGTACTTTCCCATTCTTCTTCATGACCGGGACTACATTGGCGACCCAGTCGGGATGTTGTTCCTCACGGATGAAGCCACAAGCTATCAACTTCTTGACTTTATCTTCAATGGCGTCCATCATATCCGGGCGGAACCGGCGTTGGTGCTGCTTCACAGGCTTCGAATCGGGCAGTACGTTGAGTTTATGAGTATCCACCTATGGATCAAGACCTGGCATATCCTCATAATTCCACGCAAAGACGTCAATATACTCTTTTATCAGCTGGGTAATTTCTTCCCTTTCTTCTTCGAAAAGGTTGTTACTGATAAATATTGGCTTTGGTGAAAGTTCATCCTCTACGTCAATCTGGATAACTTCATCTTTAGTGGGAGGTTCTCTCTTCTCGAAGCGGAACTCCCATTGTGTATCCATCTGCTGAGCCCAAGCGTCATCCTCGAATGGTTCGGATTCTTGTTCGTCTGATTCGAAGGAATCCGTCGCTACCATATTTGCTGATAATGTTTGCTCGAGAGCCTGAGATGAGTCAGAGGGTGATGAGCCGTCTTGAAAAGAGGAAAAGATATCCTCGTTCGACTTGGAAGTCATAAGGGAGGTGGCATACCCTAACCCAAAATGGGTTTGTTGATAGTGGGGGTTGCCGAGTAGCGGTGTTCGTCTGCCTTTTCCGTAGTTGAGACCTGATTCCATCTTCAAGTTGTAACCCATATTTTGCATGATCTTCAAGGCTTGCGGGCTGTACCTACGAACTTATATTTTATGAGAGTCATCATCGAAGGAATCCTCTTGTATAGTCTGTTCGTTGCATATGCGGCCGAACACTATTGAACGTTGACCTACGAACTTGCATTTCACCAGATAGCTAGGTATGGCTGGTTGATTCCTAATTTCTTGAGCTGATCTTTGTGCTTCAAGGCATCAAATTGGGCTTTCAACTCCCACACTGCTTGCATCAGATTTTCAACTTGTAGCGAGACCACGGAATGGTGCAGAGTCGGCTGTATCGTGACTCCCGCAGGAGGTAGTATATTCTCCGAGTGAGGAAGTGAAGGACCAGCTGACTCTTGATCTAGAGCAGGCTCTTGGATTGTGTTGGATGTGGTAGGTCCACCCCTACACGTATCTGAGTAGGCGGGACCGATGTTTGAGCCATAGCAGCCGCCTGTTGAGTTAGCATCATTTGGTGCATATTCTTCATCATGGATTATATTTATTTCAGAGATGTCTCTAGTGTAGTAATGCGTTGCTCAGCGTTCCCTGATGGCGAGGCTTCCTCGTGTTCATCTCCAATGGCATAAACTCCCATCTTCCTGGGCGTCATTGAAGGATGAGTATAGGTCACTGCAGAAATTGACTCTATACTCTCAGTATCTGATTCGGGAGACTGGCGACCCCCAACATCGGAATCAGAAGAAAACGAAGTAAGTTGTCGTGACCTCGAATGAGTGTTCTGGAACACCCCAGCTTCGGTGTCCCTAAGGAGCATGTTGAATTTCCTTCGGCTCGGAGTTCTAGAGGACGGACGTCTTGAGCTTGAGCTTCCTCCAATAATATGTGAAGCCATTTTCACAGATGCATGCGTGGGCTCTTCTTCTAGGAAAGATGGAGAGTAGCTCAGCCGATCGAAGACCAGCCATTTTGCTTTAGAACAGCAACAATTAATTACAATCCTGTGACTATTATAACAGTGCTCGCTAGGAGACGTAATAGCCATGCTGGAAGATCCCCTCTCCTTGCATTTCTGGATTAGATACTTGCGCAGTTCAGGAGGATTTGCAGAAGAAGAAGATGATGGCTTGTTCCTTCTATTCCCATCGGTGGTCATGCGGATGATGGGAACCATAGTCTTCCCTGTGCCACCCATATACAACAGGTTGGCTATCTGGGTGGCGGATAATCCCCGAGGAGGGTGTCTTTCCGCAACTAGAGCCTTCTTTACACTTAGGGACTTCGCCTGGCATAATTTGGAGCTTCGCTCTGGTTGGCATAAAGCTGAGGATGTCCTCAGGCGGCCATCAGCGTCTCGCATAATTCGGAGGGTGTGCAGATTATTCCCTTGTTGGCGTAATGGCCGAGAAGCTGAGTAGTCCACCGCTTGCTTTTTCTTGCAGAGATCACAGGGATCATCTAGTTCTTCATAGAGGTCAGATGTTATTTTATGCGCGGAGCGTGTCTTGTACTTCTGATTTGGCGCTGAGGCTCTATCAGAAGTTTTGTCCAATCCGCCAGTGACGGAAGACTGAACTTCACGCGCAGAGCGCGGAGTATACTTCTGGGTTAGCGCTGAGGCATTGTCAGAAGTTTTGTCTATTCTGCCAGGGACGGGAGACTGAACTTCACACGCAGAGCGCAGAGTATACTTCTAGGCTAGTGCTGAGGCATTGTCAGAAGTTTTGTCGGTTTTGTCAGAGACAGGCGACTGAATTTTACGCGCAGGACACGGAGGAAGCAATGCTACAACCTCATTGGTCGGAGAGATCGGAGAGTCCACAGGAATGGTAGAGGATGTCTTGGGCATCCAGACCTTACACAGCTTCCTGTTATTTTGGACAGAGAGAGAGTGAGAGCTGCCCCTTGTTCGGAGCATATCTTCGTAGGCAGACTGGTCGAACTGGACGACCGGTATCTTCTTTACGGATCTCACGGATATTGCATCATGTTGAGCAATAGCTTCCTCATCAGAAGAGAAAGATGTCCCCAGCAGAATCGCCATCTTATTTTGGATAATAAACGAGAAAAGATTTGATGAATGCGAAAAATGAGATCTTGTATGAAGACCCGCCCTTCTTTTATGTTTACAAATAAGATTGTACAAATTTGATCCTACATGAGGATGTCTAAGTACAATTTACTTAATCTGGGTGAATATTGCTATAGGTGTCTGATCTGCAGTCGATCACTTTAGTCCTTGGACCACACGATGTTAAAGAAGTGCCGTGGAAGACAGGTAGCAACTTCGAAGGTTGCTGAAGAGGGTGGATGTCCGATGCCAAAGTCGTCGATCCCTTCTCTTTGCCTGAGCTCTGGATTCTCCTCTCTCTCTCTCTCTCTCTCGACCGTTGGATCTGGTACTGAATCTCTTGATCAATTTTCAGACCTAACTTCTTCGACCCTCCAATTTGTCGACCTTGTCCTCTGTTGATAGAGGTCTCAATTTATAGAGTTTTAGTGACTGTAACCACTCAGTCGGTATAAAAACTGAGTAGTGGAAAGTACAACACCCTTTTACACAACGGTTAAAATAACCAATGCCTGCGTATAGATGATCTTTTGAATGAGCGTGTGACGCGGGTCCACCTAAGGGATAATATGCATATAACTGCTACGAAGATCATGACGTAGAAGCCACGTAGGTAGGTATCCCTTGTATAGAAGAGGTTGACATAGAAGCCAATATCTATCACCATGGCATAGAAGCCAAATAGTTATTAAACCGGCATAGAAGCCGAATAAGCGTAGAAGCCGAGTAGGCACAGAAGGCCGAATGGTCATAGAGACCGAGTAGGCGTAGAAGCCGAGCAGACACCAAAGCTGAATAGGCGTAGAAGCCGAGCAGGCACCGAAGCTGAATAGGCGTAGAAGCCGAGCAGGCACCGAAGCTAAATAAGCGTAGAAGCCGCTGCATAACATGCCAGAGTGATGATGTGGACATATTTAGCCAGAATTACGGCTCTTAGAGATAATTAGATCTCTTGCATTAAATACATAGATCTGCCCCCATCCTGTGCATTAAATGCAGACACTTGTCTTTAAGATTTGCCATTATTCTGCGCATTAAATGCAGATACGCACCTTGAATCCTGTGCGAAGAGTAACCGCTATCGTGGCAGTCTCTTCGTCTTCTATGGAGGGTAAGGAGCTCACGTTTGCCTGTGTAAAACTAGGCAACGTATTCCCTTGTATGCGTAAGAGCAGCTCTCGCAAAGGGGATATCACTAAATGACGGTTCGATGACATTTAATCAAATCTCCTGCATTAAATGTGGAGATCCGCCATCATCCTGCGCATTAAATGTAGAGGCGTATTTTGAAGGCCTGCCACCCTTCTGTGCATCAAATGCAGAGACGTGCCTCAGGCATCTGTCAGTACTCGGCACATTAATTGTAGAGACATGCCTTGAGGGCCTGTCACCACCCTGTGCATTAAATGCAGAGACGTGCCTTGAGGGCCTGTCACCACCCTGTGCATTAAATGCAGAGACGTGCCTCGAGTCCCATACGGAGTGCAGCTTTTGATGTGGCAGGCGGTTTGTCTTCCATGGAGCATAAGGAGCTCTCATCTGCCTGTGTAAAACTAGGCAGCGTATTCCTCTGTGTACGTATTAGCGGTTTACGCAAGGGAAATAGTAGTAAACGATGGCCTGGGTTGCAGTACCGCGCCATCATTATAGCCGTCACCTGGGTAGTCGAGCAGTATCCCTTTATCAGAAGTCGAGACGTCAGGTTCATTGCAGGATCTGACAGGTTCATTGTAGGATCTGACAGGTTCACTTTGGAGAATACGAAGTGTCCCTCCAACACTTCAATGCTGCATTGAAAGAGGATGAGTTTTACGCCATAAAGGCGATGAAGCACCATGTTTATGCTGAAGCAGCCTAGACATACTGCCCTACGCGGATGGTCCTTGAGCCTGTATTTCTCGCTGTACTTTGGCAGAGAAGCTCTGTTTGCACGTTTGAAGGCTCTGAAGTCCTCTGTTTATGCTGCTTTGCATCAATATGCTGCGTAGAGTTTCCTAGTGTATTTTTTATGATTCTACACCAACTAGCTAATTCACCAGCCAGGTTGTCCATCTTCGAGCTACTCAGGCTCTCTCAAGACACTCGTCAAGCCCTGAGTGAAGCCTTAATGCAGGCGGATGTATACTTGACCCAGCTCAAGTCCCCTGACGAAGAACCCGTGGAATGTCCTCAATGCCACAGTGTAATGGAGGTCATCCCGAATATCACTTTTACTCAAGATGACATGTTGTTAAAGCATAACAGGCATGACATGTAGCACCCCGTTCTCCCGATGCGGAGAGCGCGGCTGAGAAACACAAGACGGTATCGTTTGATCGGGATAGATTGAATTAAGAACTCGTCCTCGTTATGGATTTGTTTCTTCGGAATCGATTCCCATATTCAGTGGACTGCGCCCCAAGGATCGGCTTAGCGGCAGAGTCAGGAGGGACCTCTCCGCTGCTATCTTTTATTGCCTCGGTTTTCGATGTCGCTTGTTGCTTTCGTGCTTTGAGTTGGTTTTGGGATTTGCTTGTTTTCCTTGAACGGTTTCGATGGTTTTCATTGTTTTCGTTCATTGACTTGTACTTCTATTCCGAGAATGGAAAGAGAGGAAGAAGTATTAATCGAACTGTTCGTGTGCAGGTGAACGAGCAGTAGGCGGCTTGCGAGCGGAGTCGTGAAGCGCCTCTTTCCTTCTTCTTTCCAAAATCTAAGTGAGTGGCTACCAACCCGATTAGCTAGCTCTGCTTTCTAGCTTCACTCCGTTGCCCCGATCAAACGATACCAAGTAATAATAAAAGAAACCAAGATAAAAGACAAATATACTTGGTTATTATGCTTGTCAATCAAATCTGTGAACTGTTGCCTTATCGTATGCTTGTTCGTGCAAATGTTCTATAAAACGTGCTAAATATAGAACACATCTTGTATATGCTTAATTATTCAGTGAGGCTCTGCAATATGAAATTCTGCTTGTCTGTATCCGTGTTGCCTCAACAGTATATTCTGCTATAAATCAGTTAATATAACGTGCGATCACGGACAACTTGTGCACAAGGAAATCTGGTTCCTGCGGACGGTTGCCGGGGCACTGGGACCGATCCGATCCGGACGGAACGTCTGTATAGTCGTCTGAATCGTCGGAAATGAGGCGTGCAGCGGGGGCTCGCACCCGCGCTGCACATCCGTCCGTCTTGAGACTATAAATCGTCCTTCGTGGTATTATGCCAGTGATCATCTGTATATTTAAACCTGTTGCATACTAACTTGTGTCTTCATTTCAGGGAAGGCATGGTAAGTATTGTGCAGGTAATTCAGACGGGCAGGTAAAATCCACCTAACGGTGGCACGTTCATTTCAGTAAATTTAATATGCTGCTTAACTGTAAATGAACTAAGGCAAGATAGAAACCCACAAAAATATGCATGCTTCACTAAACAACGTGTTGATTGGTATAGTCAGGCTAGCTCGCCTTCACAGCATGTTTTGATATGCTGACCCTCGTTGAAACAGGTTCTCCGCACAAAGGCAAACCGAGCGAGGAGCCGAAGTCGTCTTCCCGATCCAGTCCAGCTGTTGGCGCATCTTCACCGCGCCCCCGAAGCATTTTGGAGTCAGGAGCCTGCAACTCTTCATACACAAATGCAGCTCCGTGGCAAAGCGATCCTCCAGCCTGGAGGTCTTTATCGTTTGAGTTTATAAAAGGATGTAATGTACAGGACTGCTATCTCATTTTGAGTCAACCCTTTTGTAAGCCGTTCGGCATATTAGCTGACTCGTTCAGGAGTTTGTAATAGATGTTCATTATCAATAAAGAGAACTTTTCTATGTTTCAAATCTGTGTTTCAATTTATCTGCGTACTCTGAATATGTGCTTGCTATGCAAATCATTAAAGCCTTGTGCGGGCGCAACTCCAGGCCCGCACGGCGGTCATGGCTCGGGGGACGCCTCGGGGCGTGACATGACAGACCCCTTTATTATACCGGATACGTCGGTTCCATGGAGGTCGACCGGATTCACATAGATCCGGGATCATCGATCAGCATCATTCCTCATATTCTGCTCAGACCGCTGAGGATTCCTACCAGTGAATTGTCTTACACCACCGCTACAATCGTGGGTTTTAACGCCAGAAAAAGAAAGCCATTGGGGAAAATTTGCCTGAGGATCCAGATTGGCAAACTTAGATCAGTGGCTACATGTTATGTCATTGATTCAGAGGTATCCTACAATATTCTGCTAGGCAGACCACAGATCCACGACCATAGCATCGTTCCATCGAATCTGCATCAATGCTTCAAATACGTAAATGTCCAGGGAATAGTACAAACAGAGTTTGCTGACCTGAACCTATTTAAAGGAGTAGAATCCTACTACTCTGATGCCGTATTGTACTCTCAAGACTATATGGAAGAGGTGTCAGGCGAAGCAGAGAAGGAATCCCACCGGGAGCCAGAAGAACCCTCTGCCAAGCAACCTCTGTCAATCAAGTTGAAAGGGCGAACTACTCGTCCAAAAGCCATGGAGCCTATGGCTATTCAACTGAACAAAACCAGGTCAGGAAAAGGAGGTAATCCTCTAGTGATCACTCTGAACCAGAAGCCTCCACCCTTGGTCATCAACCTTCGGCGTAGCAAACAGCCGAGTGATTTAAATACAATCGAGAACGTGGTTTCTGATGATAATAAAGATCCCCTTTTCCAGTATTTTGACGCTTAAATTCTGAATCAGGAATCCTCTCTCTATGACGATATAGAAACTATAGCACAAAAATTCTTGGAAGCTATAGACTCCTATCATTCGTATATGTAGGAAGTAGCGTCATCATCCAATGTCACCACAACATATGGACCACATGAGGATTCTATCTTCATTGTCCCGCCTGCCTTCAGTGGTCAGCGTTCAATAGTCTTCGGCCGCATGCGCAAAGAACCTTTGAAGATCATGAAGATTCTTTCGACGATGATGTTGGTAAAATACAGGTTCACAGATACAGCCCACAACCTTTAAAGATCATGCAAAGTATGGGTTATGACTTAAAACTAGAACTAGGTCTCAACTACGGGAAAGGCAGACGAATACCGCTACACGGTGATCCCTACTGTCAATGAACTCATTTCGGGTTAGGGTATACCACCTCCATTGCAACTTCTGAGTTAAACGAGGATATCTTTTCCTCTTTTCATAACGGCTCATCGTCCTCCGACTCATCTGATGCTCTCGAACGAACATTATCAGTAAATACGGTAGTGGCGGATTCCTTCGAAGCAAACGAACAAGACTCTGAACCGTATGAGAATGACTCTTGGACTCAACATATGGATACACAATAGGAATTTCGGTTCGAGCAGAGAGAACGTCCCAGAGAAGATGAAGTTATCCAGATCGATGTTGGGGATGAACTTTCGCCAAAGCCGATATTTATCAGTAATAATCTTTCCGAAGGAGAAAGGAAAGAAATTATCCAGCTGATAAAAGAATATATCGACATCTTTGCGTAGAATTATGAAGATATGCCAGGTCTTGATCCGAAGGTGGCTACTTATAAACTCAATATATTGCCCGATTCGAAGCCTGTGAAGCAGCACCAACGCCGGTTCCGCCCGGACATGATGGACGCCATTGAAGCTGAAGTCAAGAAGTTGATAACCTGCGGTTTCATTCGGGAAGAACAATATCCCAACTGGGTCGCCAATGTTGTCCCAGTCATGAAGAAAAATAGGAAAGTATGTGTCTGTATCGATTACCGAGATCTGAATGCAGCCGGCTCCAAGGATGAGTTTCCTCTTCCTATCACAAACGTCATGATTGACAATACATGCGGTTTTGAACGTATGTCTTTCATGGACAGATTTTCAGGATACAATCAAATAAATATGCATCCTGAAGATGAGAAGCATACTGCCTTCCGGACACCATTGGGGGTATATTGCTATACGGTCATACCCTTCGGATTGAAGAATGCCGGGGCTACGTACCAACGGGCTATGAGTAATATATTCCATGAGCATTTACGTAAGACAGTGGAATGTAACGTAGATAATGTAGCTATCAAAAGCTGCCTCAAGGATAATTATATCCAAGACTTGAAGACAGTATTTGAGTTGATGCGCCAACATCAACTCAAAATAAATCCTATAAAGTCCTTTCTGGGTGTATCTAGTGGCAAATTTCTGGAATTTGTCATTACCGCTAAAGGCATTCAAGTGGACCCTGATAAAGTCAAGGCCATCTTAGAAATGCGATCACCCCGTAATCTTAGAGAACTCAGGGGATTTCAAGGTCGTCTGGCTTATATCCGGAGATTCAAATCTAACCTCTCTGGGAGATGTCAGCCTTTTTCTCATCTCATGAAAAAAGGTGTATCCTTCATATGGGACGAAGCCTGTCAGCATGTCACTACCACATTTTAGAAAAAAGGGTATTTTAGTAATTTCCTATTTAAATAAATATTGTGCATGGTAAATAATTTTTGTTGTATTATTTAATTATTGTTGGATGTTATTTAATTATTTTGGACTTATTTTAGTGGATCCAACTAGTTTAGTTTGGACCCATGGACCAACATGAATTAATTAGTTAGACTTGGCCCATTTAGAAAGCCCATGGTTAAGAAGATGGATTAAATTAATTAAATGATTAGACTAGAAGCTTCCTTCCTTAATTATTTCTTCATGAGAGGCCCCAAGGGGTATATTGGACATTTTACAATTGCTTGGGGGAGGGGCTATGGCCGGCCTATTAAAGAGGGGGGGAAATTTCTCTCTCCTCTCATCTCATTCCAAATCTAGATCTAGAATTCTCCCACTACCAAATTCCCTCCATTCCCAATCCAATTCCCTACCAAATTCATTCCAAATTCTTTCCAATTCACCATTAGAGAAGGAGGAAGCAAGGATCTAGAAGAAGGAAGCAAGGATCTACAAAGAGGAGCAAGGATCTACAATTTGGAAGCAAGTTCATCTCAATTGGAGATTTCATTGGGAATCCATCTCCCAATAGGTATAATTCAGATTTTCCCATTTAAATAGCTTCTAAATCTGAGATTTAATCATATAAAATCAACCTATATATATGTACTACCCATAGGACTTTATTTTGTGTTCATAGGAGACCCATGGAGAAAGTTATGGTACTTTTTGTGTCAATTTTGTTGGAATTCCGAATTTACATTTTTTGGGTGTGTCAATTGATCCTATAGATCAATTGGACATGAGATTTGTGTTTGAGGCTAGTGTCGTGTCCATATTGGGATACTTGTGGTTCGTATCCCAACTATTTGGTGATACGTGTCATTTGGGGGTTTTCCTCCGACACGGGGCTTTGAACATGTCGTATTTTGACACGGACACATAGATCTACTTTTGACGCTTTGATTTGTTCATAAATATTATTTGTGATCTGTTTGTGTCCTTCGGGGTGCATTTAGTTGTGTGTTGGACTCGTGTCGCATGCGTATCCTAGATCTAGTGGGATACGGTGAGATACTCTCCAATTGTGTGTATTTTTGTATAGATCTAATTAATTGTGGTTCAATTCTTCATTTATAATTAGTATATATATATGGATATTAAATATTTATTTTGTGTATTTATTATAGTAATTATTGTAGCATAGATCTATATTTTGGGTGTGCTAATATAATGTACAATATAATATGTAGCTTTCTTGCATGCAAATATATATGTTACTACTTGTTAAATAATATAATTTATACATAAAATGTTTTATAAAATATATTTGTATGTTTAATTGTGTAATTATATTATTTATAATTATTATGTAATTATTTGGATATTAATGTAAATATTTTAGGTGTGCTTCTAGCCATGTAAATTATATGTTCTTTGTTAAATATTTGAAGGTATAAGTTTATGTGTATATTAATATATATATGTACATTTTTGTATTAATGGTTTATATATATATATATATACTGTTTTATATATTCTGTTTATATATATATATATATATATATATATTGTTTTATATATTCTATTTTTATATATATAATTATATATATATAACTTGTTTTAGTGACAGTGAATTAATGACAGTAAAAACTGTCATTAATTAGCCGACTAATAGTGGCCGCTGTAGCCTTCGGACAATTAATGACAAACCTGTCATTAATTGCAGCA
Source organism: Iris macrosiphon (assembly GCA_036927795.1). Classification (NCBI taxonomy): domain Eukaryota; kingdom Viridiplantae; phylum Streptophyta; class Magnoliopsida; order Asparagales; family Iridaceae; genus Iris; species Iris macrosiphon. The sequence goes on along the minus strand of JAYESA010000012.1, from coordinate 107,319,323 downwards.
GCGGGAAACAGCAGCTTTTCTGCGACGCTTTTCCGCGACAGTTTAACTGTCAGCGAAAACCAAAGCAGTGGCAGTTTATTATTTGGGTTTCGGTGACAGTCCTTCGGTGACAGTCCCGACTGTCACTATTTAAACAGTTTTGATTTAATCCTATTTTATTCACTGTTTTTCAATGACGCTTTGACAGATTTAATGTATATATTATATATTATAATTGTATATATATATATGTATATATATATGTGTTTTGTGAGGAATAATAATTGTAATAATATATTATGTTATTTATATAAATGTTGGGTTGTATATATATTATTTTAGGGTATATATTAATTATATTATTAGTATACTTTGTGTGAGTTCTTTTTGAATCTAATTTGATTCCAAAATTATTGTAGTTTATCTCTATATTATTTTTTAGATGTCTTGTGAGGTTGACTTTGGGTTTGACCATGTTTGACTTTAGTGGACTTTAGAGTTGACCATAGTTGACTTTTGACTTAGAATTGACTTATTGACCTAGAAATTGCCTAGTTTGACTTGTTCTCTTTCTGGGACCTTGTATTAATGTGGTATTCCATATCTAGGTCTTCGAGGCACCGAGTCAGACATTTGTGAGACTGTTCATTGGACTTCAGGCGAGTACATTCTCTGATAGTTTCTCATTTATGATATCCTCTATGTTCGTTGTATCTAGTGTAGATATACATGTTCTCTTGACACTATGGTTACACGGATTGGTATATCCGGATCTCGTCATGAGATATTATTCCTTGGTATATGGTGTATATGGTGCAAGTATTGTTTCATTGGTTATCTTGTACATGTACAGACACCGATTCTCGGGGAGACTAGCTATCTTCTTGGGGAATCTAGTGCCATAACGTACCGTGGTTGGATCTATTATACCAGTCGGGGTGGGGAGTATTTTAGTGTAGATATGTGATCATACCCTCCTTGTGCATGTCTTGTTCCTTGTGAGTGTTGATCATACACCGCACGTATAATCAGCCAGGCCATCATACTCTTGTGCAAGTTCCCAAGCCGATCACATGTTAAAGCTAGTACTCACACACTTAGTCATTAGTATTCTTGTTCCATCAGCATATTGTTCATTATTGTATTTCTTTCTTGTATTTCCTTATTGTCTATACATTCTTGTATCTATTTATGCATCTTGTTTATCCACAACTATTTACTGTTACATAGTTTTTATCATTATTTGAGAACTGCTGTTAGGGTTGTACTCTGCTCCTTTCCTGACTGGATATATTTTTCCAGATGACACTGAGGAGTACCCTACCTATTATGGACCCCAGGATATTGTGGGTTTAGATTCTGAGACCCTGGCTCAAGAGGGACTTATCCCAACTGAGACAGTTGACCCTGGAGTTGTAGCTTTATAGTTTTGTAGTATTCTTTTGTACTGGATTTGTCTCCAGCATATTTCTGTATTTTCTTCAGACTCATTGATGTATTATTTTAGACTCATAAGTTGTATTGTGACTATTCTATTCTTATCTGATTCGTGTTCATTCTATCTTAGTTCTGTGATTGAGTACACTATCTTTTGGTGGTTCATTATATTAGATAGACTTTCTAGACAGCGTTCTACCGCCGATTCTGCGGCGTAGGCTGGGCGTTGTTTCCGACTAGTACCCTTACCCCGAGTGCAGGTCGTGACACGTTTTTGGTGGTGGCCCATGCAGGTCTAGCTTCACAAGTATGTGATGTCGTGGTAGTGCGACAACTTAGTTGTACTACTGCGAGCCTGCGATAGGATATAGGATATAGGCTGAGATACTCAATCACATCTAGGAAAATTCTTTTGATTCAACTATTCTCCTTTGACGTTGATACTTGATCTCTTAAACTGTCCTTTCCTTGAATATCTTACATCTTGTGCCATATTGATTCTTTCTTTCGCTTTGTCTCAGGATGCCGCCTAAGACTAGATCACAGCAAGGGAGAGCAGTTTCTGAGAGGTCTGCGACATCCCGAGGGCCTGCACCAGTCACTTCTCCGGTGATTGGAGTGTCAGCTGCTTTCGGAGGTCCACCACCCACTCAGAGGACTGTGCCAGCTGTATCTGAGGGGCTTCCACCTCCACCTCCTGTGCCAGCAGAGGCGTCACAGATGTTTACTCTGTTTCGTGATATGCTCGAGGCACAGAGGGCTCAGTCGGAGGCACATCAGAGGCAGACCGACGTTCTACGGCAGGGCATCGAGAGTGCTCATCAGCTTGCTCGTGCTGTAGTTGAGAGAGGAGTTCCTGTCCAGCAGCAGGTTGTTCCTCAGGTTGCTCAGCTTCGGCCAGGCAACATTCAGGACTTCAAGAAACTGGAGCCTAGGGTTTTCAAAGGGACGGAGGGCATCGTCTATGCTGATGATTGGCTCAAGGACATTGAGCGTCTTATGAGGGTGTCCCGTCTTTCTGAAGATCTGAAGGTTGAGGCGGTAGGACTTCAACTGTTCGACGTCGCTCGTACCTGGTTCAGGAATGAGCCGGTTCTAGTTGACGCAGAACAATCTTGGGAGGTATTCAGGGACCTTTTCAAGAAGAAGTTTTTCGCCCGGATAGACAGGCTTGACTTGGGGAGACAATTTGAGAGTCTCATTCAGGGAAGCATGTCTGTGGAGGAATACGCTACAGAGTTCGGTAGGCTGAGCCGATTTGCAGAGTATCTGGTGAGGGAGCCGGAGGTTCGAGCTATTCGTTTTCGAGAGGGTCTAAACTGGGAGGTGAAGATTCTCATTCCGTCTTTTTATGAGACATACTCGGAGATACTTGCGGAGGCACGCAAGGTTGAGCGGGATCTGGGTTTGAAGACCAAGAGAGACCGTGATTCTTTTCTGGGGGCCAACGGCAGTGCAGTATCTGCCAAACGTCCTCATTTCCAGTCCAGACCTTTCCAGCAGCCACAGCAGAACCAGACTCCAGCTAGAGCGCCTTTTCACCAGGCACCTCAGCAGCAGAGGCAGTTACAGCAAGCTCTATGCAACTTCTGTAAGAAGCCCGGCCACATCTAGGAAGTTTGCAGAAAGAGGCTAGGAGTTTGTTTGTATTGTGGTACTGAAGGGCATCAATTGAGGGAGTGTCCTCGTCGTGCAGTTCAGGGAGCAGCTCCAGCTCCGAGGGCAAAGATGAGACCACCTGCAGCACAACCGAGGGGACCGCTTCCGACACAGCAGCAGCGTTTTGTCCAGCATCAGCAGCAGGGAGGTGCTCGGCAGGGACGAGCGTTTGCTATGACAGTCGAAGAGGAGGAACCCACCGGAGATGTCATCGCAGGTTCTATTCTTCTTGATTCCATTCCAGCTTTAGCTTTGTTTGATAGTGGTGCTTCCCATAGTTTTGTATCTATTTCTTTTGCTCTAAAGCATGGTTTGGTAGCTGAGTCTTTGCTTAGGACTTGCAAGATCATGACCGGGGGAGGCATTATCCTGGTTAATGATATTTGCAAAGATCGGAGAGTTACTCTGGGAGGCCGGGAGTTGAGTGCGTGTCTACTTGTAATGCCACTTCCGAGCTACGACATTGTACTCGGGATGGATTGGTTGAGTAGGCACCGTGCTAGCATAGATTGTAGAGGAGGTAGAGTTTTGTTTGGTCCGCCAGGAGAGCCAGAGTTCGAGTTTGCTAGAGGAGCTGCGGAGCAGGAAGAAGGCATTATTTGTGGAGCTATGGTGGAAGACAAGGAGTTGCCACATCCGTTGATAGCAGAATTTTTGGATGTGTTTCCTGAAGAATTGCCAGGATTGCCGCCAGATCGAGATGTTGAATTTTCTATAGACTTGGTGCCAGGTGCAGAACCGATTTTGCAGCATGTCTATAGAGTAAACAACAGCGAGCTGGTCGAGTTGAAGAAGCAGGTGGACAAATTGCAGGATAAGGGGTTTATCAGATCGAGCCCTTCACCATGGGGAGCCCCGGTATTGTTTATACCGAAGAAGGATGGATCGGTGTGTATGTGCATTGATTACAGGGCTTTGAATAATCTCACTATCAAGAATAAGTATCCTTTGCCACGGATTGATGATCTGTTTGATCAGTTGAGTGGTGCGAAGGTGTTTTCTAAGATAGATTTGAGATCAGGCTACCATCAGGTGAAGGTGAAGCCGGAGGACATACCGAAGACTGCTTTTAGAACTCGGTATGGTCAGTTCGAGTTTATGGTGATGCCGTTTGGTTTGACTAATGCACCGGCGGTATTTATAAACTTGATGAACAAGGTGTTCCACCAGTACCTTGATAAGTTCGTGGTGGTATACATCGACGACATACTCATATACTCGAGGACACCGGAGGAGCATGAGGAGCATTTGAGGATTGTGTTGGATGTGCTGAGGAAGGAGAAGCTGTATAAAAAGTTGTCCAAATATGAGTTTTTCTTGGACAAGGTGGAATTCTTGGGGCATGTTGTGACTGGTGATGGTATTTCAGTAGATCCGAAGAAGATTTCAGCAGTGGAATCTTAGAAGACTCCGAGTTCGGTAGCAGAGATCAGGAGTTTCTTGGGATTGGCAGGCTACTACAGAAAGTTTGTGCAAGATTTTTTGAGGATTGCCGAGCCGATGACCAGACTCACAAGGAAGGATGTGGAGTTTGTTTGGACGGAAGATTGCCAGGCCGCTTTTGAGGAGTTGAAGAAGAGGTTGACGTCTGCTCCTATTTTGACATTGCCATCAGTGTCCGGAGGTTTCACTATTTATAGTGATGCATCGGGAAATGGTTTAGGTTGTGTTCTTCAGCAGCATGGGAAAGTGATTGCCTATACATCCAGGCAATTGCGTCATCATGAAAAGAACTATCCTACCCATGATTTGGAGTTGGCAGCTGTCATATTCGCCCTAAAGTTGTGGAAACATTATTTGTACGGAGAGCGTGTGGAGATCTTCACAGACCACAAAAGCTTGAAGTACGTTTTCACGCAGAAGGAGTTGAACATGAGGCAGCGTCGATGGTTGGAACTGATGAAGGATTTTGATATCTCTTTGCAATATCATCCTGGGAAGGCCAATGTAGTTGCCGATGCTTTGAGCAGGTATCCGGTAGCTATGTTCTTGACGCAGGATCGATATTTGTTGGAGGACTTGGAGAGCTTGGGCATTGAGGTGATTGTTCCGGGTGGTGCTAAACAGATGTGGGGATTGCAGATACATTCAGATTTGATGGATAGGATCAAGGCAGCACAGTATGATGACGTATCTTTGAGGAGTATCAGAGCTCAGGTGAGAGCAGGATTGGAGGATGATTTCACTATTGCAGAGGATGGATCTTTGAGGCATGGAGTTAGATTGTGTGTGCCTAGTGGGGAGTTGCGAGAGGAGATATTGCAGAAAGCGCATCGCTCTCAGTATTCCATACATCCAGGTGCTAACAAGATGTATCGGGATATGCGAGAGAGTGTGTGGTGGTATGGCATGAAGAGGGAAGTGGCACAGTTTGTATCCAGATGCTTAGTGTGCCAGCAGGTGAAAGCCGAGAGGCAGAGGCCAGGAGGTTTACTTCAGCCATTACCCATTCCAGAGTGGAAGTGGGAACACATTACTATGGATTTTGTGTCCGGACTACCACGATCTCCAGGAGGGAAAGACGCGATTTGGGTCATTGTTGATAGATTGACCAAGTTGGCCTACTTTTTGCCTTTCAAGGTGGGTTTGTCTAAGGAGAAGCTGGCAGAGATGTATGTGAGGCAGATCGTTAGGATACATGGAGTTCCCGTCAGCATAGTCTCAGATCGGGATAGTCGTTTTACTTCTCATTTCTGGAGGAGTTTGCAGGAGAGTTTGGGCACTCAGCTCAAGTTCAGTACTGCATATCATCCCCAGACAGATGGGCAGTCAGAGAGGACTATTCAGACTCTCGAGGATATGTTGCGCACTTGTGTACTAGATTTTGGGGGTTCTTGGGAGGACCATCTCTATTTGGTAGAGTTTGCTTACAACAACAGTTACCAGGCCAGTATAGAGATGTCACCTTTTGAAGCTCTATATGGTCGGAGGTGTCGTACTCCTTTGTCTTGGGACGATGTTGGAGAGAGAGTTTTGCTTGGGCCAGAGATGGTTGTGGATGCAGCAGAGAAGGTTCAGTTGATCAGAGACAGACTTCGAGTGGCGCAGGACAGACAACGGCATTGGGCCGATAGCCATCGGAGACCCTTGGAGTTTGAGGTATAGTTTAGATTTTATTTTGTGTGCTTGTTCTTGGTTGTTTGTTATAGATAAGTTCTTAAGGTGGTGTTTTATGCTAGGTGGGTGGTTTGGTGTTTCTGAGGATTTCTTCGACACGAGGCACGATTCGCTTCGGTGGAGGCGGAAAGCTTAGTCCGCGATTCATTGGACCTTTCACTATTCTAGAGAGGGTCGGTGCAGTTGATTATAGACTAGACTTGCCACCTGCATTGGAGGGAGTGCATAACGTGTTTCATGTGTCGCAGTTGAGACGATACGTGGCAGATCCTAGTCATGTATTGGATCACTCAGAGATAGAGGTGGGCCCTACTCTTAGCTATCCAGAGCAGCCAGTTGAGATTCTGGATCGGAGAGAGAAGGTGCTGAGGAACCAGACTATTCCTTTGGTGCGCGTCGCATGGAGGCATCACTCTCCGGGGGAGTCTACCTGGGAGAGAGAGGATGACATGCGAGAGCGTTATCCATATTTGTTTGTACCTTGAGGTATGTTATTTTTAGTTATGTTCTGTTCATTGTTATGTTCTGTTCATTAGTTAGTTGTGATTCTTTAGTTCTGTTCTGTGATTTTCTGGGGGTAGTTTTCGTCTTTGAATTTCGAGGACGAAATTATTTTAAGGAGGGTAGACTTGTCACTACCACATTTTAGAAAAAAGGGTATTTTAGTAATGTCGTATTTAAATAAATATTGTGCATGGTAAATAATTTTTGTTGTATTATTTAATTGTTGTTGGATATTATTTAATTATTTTGGACTTATTTTAGTGGACCCAACTAGTTTAGTTTGGACCCATGGACCAACATGAATTAATTAGTTAGACTTGGCCCATTTAGAAAGCCCATGGTTAAGAAGATGGATTAAATTAATTAAATGATTAGACTAGAAGCTTCCTTCCTTAATTATTTCTTCATGAGAGGCCCCAAGGGGTACATTGGACATTTTACAATTGCTTGGGGGAGGGGCTATGGCCGGCCTATTAAAGAGGGGGGGAAATTTCTCTCTCCTCTCATCTCATTCCAAATCTAGATCTAGAATTCTCCCACTACCAAATTCCCTCCATTCCCAATCCAATTCCCTACCAAATTTATTCCAAATTCTTTCCAATTCACCATTAGAGAAGGAGGAAGCAAGGATCTAGAAGAAGGAAGTAAGGATCTACAAAGAGGAGCAAGGATCTACAATTTGGAAGCAAGTTCATCTCAATTGGAGGTTTCATTGGGAATCCATCTCCCAATAGGTATAATTTAGATTTTTCCATTTAAATAGCTTCTAAATCTGAGATTTAATCATGTAAAATCAACTTATATGTATGTACTACCCATAGGACTTTGTTTTGTGTTCATAGGAGACCCATGGAGAAAGTTATGGTACTTTTTGTGTCAATTTTGTTGGAATTCCGAATTTACATTTTTTGTGTGTGTCAATTGATCCTATAGATCAATTGGACATGAGATTTGTGTTTGAGGCTAGTGTCGTGTCCATATTGGGATACTTGTGGTTCGTATCCCAACTATTTGGTGATACGTGTCATTTGGGGGTTTTCCTCCGACACGGGGCTTTGAACATGTCGTATTTTGACACGGACACATAGATCTACTTTTGACGCTTTGATTTGTTCATAAATATTATTTGTGATCTGTTTGTGTCCTTCGAGGTGCATTTAGTTGTGTGTTGGACTCGTGTCGCATGCGTATCCTAGATCTAGTGGGATACGGTGAGATACTCTCCAATTGTGTGTATTTTTGTATAGATCTAATTAATTGTGGTTCAATTCTTCATTTATAATTAGTATATATATATGGATATTAAATATTTATTTTGTGTATTTATTATAGTAATTATTGTAGCATAGATCTATATTTTGGGTGTGCTAATATAATGTACAATATAATATGTAGCTTTCTTGCATGCAAATATATATGTTACTACTTGTTAAATAATATAATTTATACATAAAATGTTTTATAAAATATATTTGTATGTTTAATTGTGTAATTATATTATTTATAATTATTATGTAATTATTTGGATATTAATGTAAATATTTTAGGTGTGCTTCTAGCCATGTAAATTATATGTTCTTTGTTAAATATTTGAAGGTATAAGTTTATGTGTATATTAATATATATATGTACATTTTTGTATTAATAGTTTATATATATATATATATATATATATATATACTGTTTTATATATTATGTTTATATATATATATATATATATTGTTTTATATATTCTGTTTTTATATATATAATTATATATATATAATTTGTTTTAGTGACAGTGAATTAATGACAGTAAAAACTGTCATTAATTAGCCGACTAATAGCAGCCGCTGTAGCCTTCGGGCAATTAATGACAAACCTGTCATTAATTGCAGCAGCGGGAAACAGCAGCTTTTCTGCGACGCTTTTCCGCGACAGTTTAACTGTCAGCAAAAACCAAAGCAGTGGCAGTTTATTATTTGGGTTTCGGTGACAGTCCTTCGGTGACAGTCCCGACTGTCACTATTTAAACTGTTTTGATTTAATCCTATTTTATTCACTGTTTTTCAATGACGCTTTGACAGATTTAATGTATATATTATATATTATAATTGTATATATATATATGTATATATATATGGGTTTTGTGAGGAATAATAATTATAATAATATATTATGTTATTTATATAAATGTTGGGTTGTATATATATTATTTTAGGGTATATATTAATTATATTATTAGTATACTTTGTGTGAGTTCTTTTTGAATCTAATTTGATTCCTAAATTATTGTAGTTTATCTCTATATTATTTTATAGATGTCTTGTGAGGTTGACTTTGGGTTTGACCGTGTTTGACTTTAGTGGACTTTAGAGTTGACCATAGTTGACTTTTGACTTAGAATTGACTTATTGACCTAGAAATTGCCTAGTTTGACTTGTTCTCTTTCCGGGACCTTGTATTAATGTGGTATTCCATATCTAGGTCTTCGAGGCACCGAGTCAGACATTTGTGAGACTGTTCATTGGACTTCAGGCGAGTACATTCTCTGATAGTTTCTCATTTATGATATCCTCTATGTTCGTTGTATCTAGTGTAGATATACATGTTCTCTTGACACTATGGTTACACGGATTGGTATATCCGGATCTCGTCATGAGATGTTATTCCTTGGTATATGGTGTATATGGTGCAAGTATTGTTTCATTGGTTATCTTGTACATGTACAGACACCGATTCTCGGGGAGACTAGCTATCTTCTTGGGAAATCTAGTGCCATAACGTACCGTGGTTGGATCTATTATACCAGTTGGGGTGGGGAGTATTTTAGTGTAGATATGTGATCATACCCTCCTTGTGCATGTCTTGTTCCTTGTGAGTGTTGATCATACACCGCACGTATAATCAGCCAGGCCATCATACTCTTGTGCAAGTTCCCAAGCCGATCACATGTTACATATTGTTCATTATTGTATTTCTTTCCAGTATTTCCTTATTGTCTATACATTCTTGTATCTATTTATGCATCTTGTTTATCCACAACTATTTACTATTACATAGTTTTTATCATTATTTGAGAACTGCTGTTAGGGTTGTACTCTGCTCCTTTCCTGACTGGATATATTTTTCCAGATGACACTGAGGAGTACCCTACCTATTATGGACCCCAGGATATTGTGGGTTTAGATTCTGAGCCCCTGGCTCAAGAGGGACTTATCCCAACTGAGACAGTTGATCCTGGAGTTGTAGCTTTATAGTTTTGTAGTATTCTTTTGTACTGGATTTGTCTCCAGCATATTTCTGTATTTTCTTCAGACTCATTGATGTATTATTTTAGACTCATGAGTTGTATTGTGACTATTCTATTCTTATCTGATTCGTGTTCATTCTATCTTAGTTCTGTGATTGAGTACACTATCTTTTGGTGGTTCATTATATTAGATAGACTTTCTAGACAGCGTTCTACCGCCGATTCTGCGGCGTAGGCTGGGCGTTGTTTCCGACTAGTACCCTTACCCCGGGTGCGGGTCGTGACACAGCAAGCCTTCAGTGATATCAAACGCTACCTCACTTGTCCGCCAGTTCTGGTGCCTCCCGACATAGAAAGACCATTCTTGCTGTACATTCGAGCGATGGATCATTCTTTGGGAGCTCTTCTCGCACAGAAGAACGATATAGGTCATGAACAGGCTATCTACTACCTCAGCAGGATGATGGTCGGAGTCGAACACCGGTACAATCCAGTGGAGAAAGAATGCTCAGCTCTGATGTTCGCTATCCAGAAGACGCGACACTATGTTATGGGCCAGACTATTCATATCATCTCCAGGATCAATCCTCTTCTGGTATTGATGAACAAACCAAGTGTTCTTAATTCCTGACTCGCGACTTGGGCGATGTTATTAATACCGTATGACATGGTGTACGTCCCTCAGAAGTCCATCAAAGGCCAAGCGTTGGTTGACTTCCTAGCTGCTCATCCGATCCCAGAGACCTCCAAACTATACGAGGACATTCCCAACAAAGTTGCAGAATGTAATTTCGCAATGGAAAGTGATGCATGGCAACTATTCTTCGATGGTGCCTCCAGAACCGGTCCCAGGAGAAACGTGGTTTCAGGAGTAGGGATTGTCCTGGTTACTCCTGATAAACTCATTATCTACCGAGCATATTCTCTTAGCGAGCCCTGCTATAATAATATGGTGGAGTACAACGCTCTACTAATCGGGCTCCAAGTCGCTAAAGAATTGGGCGTCGAATCTCTGGAAGCTTTCGGTGATTCCCTGCTCATCGTCAATCAAGTCAGAGGAATAAATGAAGTCCGGAATCCAAACCTCATCCTCTATCTCCGAGCAACGGTCGAGATAGCCATGACATTAAAAGGATTCTTCCTAGAACATGTGCCCCAATCTCAGAATCTGGAAGCTGATGCCCTAGCCAGTCTAGCTGCAGATTTAGCTCCTCCAATAAGAAGGCAGAATTCGGTAATCCTTCTTAACAGAGATTTATTCTGTATGAAAAATAACTTTCACATAGAAAACAGCTACGCTGTGAACACAGATCCTCCCAAGAGAGACTGGAGAAGTCTCTTTATAGATTTTGTGGTATACGAAATCTTGCCGGAGGACCCTAAAGAAGCAGTATCCGTCAAAAATGATCATTATGCTTATATTTTGATGCATCTTCACAGTGTCTATATCACCGGACCTACGACAGACTGCTATTGAGATGTCTCTCCGATGACAAGGCACAGCGGATTATCCGTGAAGCTCACGACGGCGTATGGGGAGCGCATCAACCCGGTCCTAAGCTACAGGATCGTATCAGGAGAATGGGCTATTACTGGCCTACTATGATCACAGATGCAATAAAGTATGCAAGACAATGTAGAGTCTGTCAGGTCCACACAGACTTTATCCATCAACCTCGTGAACATGTACATCCTACGGTTGCATCCTGGCCTTTTGAAGCATGTGGTATGGATATCATTGGTCCTATTCACCCGTCTTCTTCCAGAGGTCACCGGTTCATACTGGCCATCACGTATTATTTCTCCAAATGGGCAGAGGTGATCCCTCTTGCTGAGGTGAAGGCATCTAATATGATCAGCTTCATCAAGCATCATATTATTTATCGCTTTGGGGTACCCCGAAGGATAATTTATGACAATGGACCTCAATTCATCAGCCAAGTGTTTTATCAATTTTGCGATAAAAATATGATACAATATGTGGCCTCTACGACATATAATTCTACTACTAATGGTTTGGCGAAAGCTTTCAACAAAACCATTATCAAACTCTTGAAAAAGTTGGTCTCTTCGAACAAGAGGGATTGGAATGAGAAGCTAGGAGAATGTCTCTGGGCATACCGCACAACGGTACGAGCACCGATAGGTTGTACCCCATTCTCATTGGTTTACGGGAGCGAAGCAGTCCTCCCCATCGAAGTCTAAATTCCGTCACTCCGGATAGCAGTGGCTAATGAGCTGACTCAAGAAAAGAATGACATGTTAAGGCTTCAAGAGTTAGAAGGATTAGATGAGAAATGCCTCCAAGCTCAACAGCGCATTGCGTTCTATCAGGCACGCATTTCCAGATCTTTTAACAAAAAAGTAAAGGAAAGAATGTTTAAAGTTGGCGAGCTAGTTTTAGCTGTGTGAAGGCCGATGATTCTTACTCACAAGAGTAAGGGTAAATTCCAGCCCAAATGGGAAGGCCCTTATGTGATCGAGACGACGTTCTCAAACGGCGCTTACAGGTTAGCCAAGCCTAACGGAGACCTATTTATGGCTCCTATCAATAGCAAATTCCTGAAGAGGTACTATGCTTAAACCTCCCTTGCTCAAAGTGGAATATGGCAAAAATCTCATTCTGACAAAACTACTTCAAAAACGAAACTAGTTGGATCGTATTCTATCATGTCCATATAACCTCTGAATAGATATGTTTAACTAATTTGGAACTTCAAGACCTATCACATCCATATTACCTCTGATAGTGTTTTGGGTACAAATTTTAGCTGAAGCGTATTCTATCATGTCCATATAACCTCTGAATAGATATGTCCTACAAAAACTTACCGAGAGTGTATCATGTCCATATTACCTCTGATATCACTTTCACCCAAACCTGTCATTTATATTCCAAAATGGTGGGTCCACAAAGTCAGATGGAAGCCTCTTTATTATTCCTAAAAAGAGCAAAAGTACATTAAAAAGTAAAAAGTACATCATTTGGGAGGAGCAGTTAGGTCGCTAATCTGCCGTGCCAAAGCAGCCATCCTCTCATCCCTGGATTTCAAGACGTCGGCGCGAGCCCGCTCCAACCTTGCTGCATCATTGTTAAAAGCAGACAGCTCGGATCGAGTACGTACGAAACCCGTGCGGACAATACCCGCTTGCGTCAGATTCTGCTGGGCGGTCTCCCTCCGATTCGTCAGTACATCTCAAGTTGCCGACAAAGAGACAGCCAGTTCCTTCGCTTGAGCGAGTTCATCTCTCAATCTGTGGACCCTTGCTGTCACCTCCTCATGGTCGAGTTTGCACTGAGTCAGCTGAGGAATGACGTACTCCAGTTGGCCACGTTCTTGATCCATCTCCTGCTGCTGTTCCTGGACGGATTTGTCCAGAGATTCTAATTGCCCAGCAAGCTCCGCAGTCAAGGAGTCATATTCAGCCTGGACTAGGTCGTCGATGCTGCCTCGAGATAGCTGCTAATATTCGTTAATGGGTTGCTCCAAACCATTAACTATCTCCTCTAGTGTGTCAGCTACCCTAGTGTCATTAAAGTCCCTGATCGGCACTATCGCGAACTGGGAAGACCTCCTCAGAGACTCAAAGCTCAGATTCTTTTCCAATACCATTAATATTAATATTTTCATAGTGGTGTAGAAGATACCAATATATTGCTCGGTCAGCAGGGCTAGATCCGAATGTACGCTGGGAGTAGCTGCAATATTGGCAAACCTCTCTCCAGGAACGACCGCAGACGATATTGCCACAGCCGTCGCCTTAACTGGTGGTGCAACGAAAGAAGAAGCGCCAACACTGGACGAAGTGACCGGTGTACTCAAAAGAGGCATTGTAGCAATGACAGGCTCATCCTTCTCTTAAGATTTCGGAATCTCTTTGGCAGGCGAGCCGGCACCCAAAAATGTTTTCTCTTCAAAGTCGGGCACATCCATGTCATCGCCAGGACCTGACACAGAGCCAAACGGCGCATAAACACTGCCCTCCCCGAAGATGTCTTCCCCTGAAAAAAAGAGAAAAGAAAGTTAATATCAACATGATGTTAATTTTCCTAAAAAAAAGAGGCATAAAAACGATATTTACCCATGGCCGATGGCATATAGGTCGCGTCTGCAGCCAATACAGCTAAATTATTTCTTAATGATGCTAAGCTAGCTGTCATACCTGGAGAAGGGGGTGTGCTAACTGACACTGGCAAATAGTCTTCTAGGTCCTCGTCAAGTTCCAACCGAGGCTCATCGATTGGAATCTCGCTAGGTGCGCTTACAGGCACGGCAGGGGTCTCTCCCGATGCTGATCCGGATAAAGGTATACATAATCTTATTACGCTTGGCCCCGAAGGCGACCTCGTTCCACTACCTGAAGTAGTAGCAGCGACAGCAGCCTCCAGCAGAGATTCTCCGGCACCGCCAGCCGGAACTGTAGAGGGTCCCTCTCTAAAAGGCGAGGAACCTCCAATCAAAGAATCATCCCCAACGGAGGGAGATATAGGCTCACTTCTAGGAGCCTCATTGCCTGGAATTCGGAGAGGACGAGTAACCGTCTTCTTCTTCCTCTTGCGAGGGGAAGCCTCCTTCGGAGCAAGAGCCCTTCGCTTCCCAGAGATTAACAGAGGCCCCGCAGGCGGAGGTATTTCACCCCTCAGTACCGCCAATAAAGGCTCATCTGGATTGACGGAATCTTCACCCTCGTCAGAAGAGACCAAGGGTATTTTGACTCTTCCTCCAGGCTTGGAAGAGGGCACCCTAAAACTTCCATGCATATCGCGATGGAAGGTGTTGGTCGCCACATAGAACTGGGCATACGAGTGGAGAATGCGCAACTCCGTGGAGAGTGAAATAACGGGCACGGTAAAAATTGCTCTAGTGCAACCCATGATGAAGTATCGCCATCCTTTAGCTCCATAAATGAGTCCGCCTCTGGACCTGAAGCTGGTAACGGCATTGCCCACGTGCAACTGGTCGTACCCGAATTGCCTATAAATCGACTAAGCAGGTAGGGCTCAAAGAAGCAATGATCTTCACTTCTATACAGTAAATGGGAAGGTTTAATACAGACCAGCCAATTAAAAGCCTCAGGGGAAAGAACGGTCTTCCCGTCGCCCATATCCTAAAGTCTGATCCCGTGTTGATCAAGATGTAAAGAGGGGACAGTGTAGAAAAGCTTCCAGCTGTGACTGAAGTTCAGCACCCGCCGACAGTCTAAAACTGTGGTCACGTTCCAGGAGGAATTCTTGTAGTTCAACAAGAAACTACCCCCCAAACTACTGCCAGAGCCGGGAGACATCATGCTTGGGTTATGTAGAATTAACCATCCCATCAAATACAGGTATGGTAATTCTACCCTGGGAAAGCTATCATGCCGAGTTTCATCGGCGAGCAGTCCATCAGTCATGGCCCTCAGGCCAACTTGTATGCGGCACACCATGGCAGGGAGCAAGCCCAGTCTTGCCCCGAATACCATACGCACTGCAGGCCATAGCGTATTATGGTGAATACGGTCCGCAGATGCAATCCTGGGCACCACCAATCAGCGCAGCCATATGGAGAGAAATCTCGCCAGTTGAGCTTCCTTGGACAGAGGCCTGCGGCAATGCCTCAAATAACTATAGGCCTTAGTGCCTGCGGGATATTTCCCTATCCCTTTGTCGAGGATCAGGTCCGGAGCCCCAGCGTCCTCCATAAGATCGTCGACTACCTGAGCAGTTAGCACGCTCAGAAAATTCAAAGGCTGATCCTTCGTATCCAAGACCTTCTCCGACTTAGCAGTCTTGGCCCGGTAAAAGAAGAGGTAGGACGCCCATTTATTGATGTGAGCCAAATCTGAAGGCTTACCATAAAAAGCGGTGCAAACGAGGTAGTGGCACATCAGCTCCTGGTACACGGCCACTACCCGAGGGTCTCAATCCTATAACTCCCGGTTCGTAGGAACATACTCTTCATATGGAGTATCCCCCATCGGCAGTCTCGAGATCTTCGCCATCTCGTGGAGGGCCAATCTCAACTCCCCCAATGGAGTGGCAAAAGTCCCAATGAGCGAGATATATCGCTCTATCAGTGCCAGAAATAGGTTGGGGTTGAGAGGTAACCCAACACTGGTAGCACTCACAGCTGCGTACATACCAATGCCCTCCAGCTCGGCTTAAAAATGCTTCAGGGCCCATTCAGCTAAGCGAGCCCATCGAAGATTTGTAGGGGTGATACACCCACTTGTCCGAGGGTTCACCTTAGGGTATACTCTTCCGTGCCCCATAAAATCATTGCAGAAAGTCGGTAATTGGACCGGCTAGATCAGTAAGCTGTCTTCACTCGAAACACTGCCCGGGTACAGTCTCCTGAACGGCATCACAGATCCGGAAGGGCGGCTGACAAATGACCCTTGGTCAGCTCCTTTCAGGTAAAATATCTTCCACGCCCGGCCGTAAAGATCGGGAGTCAGCGTCTACGACATCCTCCTAGGATGTGTAGCATGGAAAAATGCTGATATGGGATAGTCTCTCAACATATTGGGCAGATACAAAACTAAGCCCCCGGCAGGGAAAACCCAGAGTTCTTTCTTGGGCTTCGTCTGGGACTGCTTGTCAATCATGTCCCCAAAAAGAAAAGCCAGCTTTATATATTGGTCCCCGTCTATATACGTCAGGGGCTCTCCGTTGATCATGCTCAACAGCATCCGCTCTCCTTTAGCCGATATCAGGATCCCCCTTCCCTCAGGACATTGGGGTCCAGAGATGGAAAATGTCACGTGGGACAAATCCTCCACGTAGTTAGAGTG
The DNA here is from genome assembly GCA_036927795.1 of Iris macrosiphon. NCBI lineage: Eukaryota > Viridiplantae > Streptophyta > Magnoliopsida > Asparagales > Iridaceae > Iris > Iris macrosiphon. The sequence goes on along the minus strand of JAYESA010000012.1, from coordinate 107,302,621 downwards.
CTGCATCCCGGCAGCGGAACCCATCACCTCAGCCAATGGAGACGCATGCATGTTAACTACAAAATGCAAGAAAGACAAGTCAATTTCTATACTAGATAATCTTGCGGTATATGCCAAAAATCAACAATCTGTGCTTTACGCCAAGACTGTAAAAACTTGAGCTTTTACGCTGGAATCTCATTCTAAGGCGTAAAATTCAAGACTGGCAGTATACGCAAAGTTTTGACAGTCTGTGTTTTACGCCAGACTGCCAAAATTTGAGTTATTATGCCAGAATTTTCATCCCTGGTAACACTTAAATTTTATGGTATACGCCAAGTTTTGACAGTCTGTGCTTTACACCAGACTGGGAAAATATGGAGTTTTTCCGCTGACACATTAGAAATATAGGCGTAAAAGATAAAACATCTTTGTGCATCATCTTCCTCGAAGAGGCTATCAGCACAGAAGACGACCTAGCGCGTTCACGTACAACGTGTGCGAAGGATTTTTAGTTGTTCCTTTTCATCCCAAAAGCTCTACCTATAAGGCCGGGTGCACTGCTCGTCGGCGGGATACTTCGCTCAGAATAAAGCTCGCCTTGCCCGACGGAAGCCGCTCTCGCTTAGGCAGAAGAGCAATAATAAGAGTCGGTTTTCTTTCCCTTAGAAGAGGAGATCAGTTTTGGGGCCATTGTTGAAAGCTCTGAATGCTCGGAGAGGAGACGAAGGAGAGAACTCGAATAGTCGAAGGCTTTCTTCCGCAAAAGACAGATGAAAAGTTTTTCTCTGAAAATCTTGGGGTATATATAGAGTTCGGATGGACTCCTCGAATCCCGAACCAAATCTCATATTTAATATTTGGTTATGAATGGGGACTACGTCAGCATATTACTCAGAGAAGGCGGACAGTCAGCGAATTTGAAAAGTTTTCGTGCAAAGCAGATTCGTTGTTTTTACGCTAAGAAGCTTTCTACGCTCGACAGCTACAGATCTACGGTTTTACGCTCACAGGCTATAAGTCTTTGGTTTTACGCCCGGATGCTTTTATGCTCGATAGCTTTTACGCTCGAGAGGCTACAAACCTACGACTTTATGCTCAGTAGCTACAAATCTATGATTTCAAGTTTGGTGGCTTTTACGCTCAGAGGCAACAGATCCACAACTTCACGCTCGAAAGATTTCCTTTTCAGAAGATACAAATCTACAGTTCTATGCTCGGATTCTCTCATGCTCAACAGCTTTTACGCTCGAGAGGCTACGAACTTATGATTTTATGCTCATCTACAGTTACAGATCTATGACTTTCTGCATATCTGAAAATACACAGGCCAGAGTACGCGTATATCTGAACGATTCTCAAGGCGGTTAATTGCAAGAGTTTACACAAAAGATACTCCTTCTTGACCTCAAAATATCCCAAGTACCCAAAGCATACAGAGTTCAACATTGAAGATTACTCTTCTTCTTGGGTCGATTGGAGGTTCATTCAGACTCTAGTCTGAATATTTCATCTACAGTTCAATATGGCGACTCAGTTTTTGACAGCCATTTCTCGCCCTGTTCCAAGGGATTTTTAAGAAATCATTCTTGAAGATGATTGTCTGAACAAAAATTCTGTTTATCAGAAGTGACAGTTCAGAATTCTATGCGGTTCCTCATTCCTAACAGCATGACAGTTCGAATACTCGAATGCTAAGCGGCTTTCTGCGCATCCCTAATTATGCGTAAAAGACAGGACTGGACCTAGCACTCTTTCTATTAGAGTCGGCGTAAAATTACCAAACGTGTCGAAGCTACACATATTCAGACTTCACAGCAAAATATATGGCAAGACGATCATATGCACAAAAAAAGATGATTTTATTAAAAACATGATTACATATGAGGGAAATCCATTCTACAAAGGGTTTTTTCTTAATTTTTCATGATTATATATGAGGGAAATCTCGTCTATAAAGGATTTCCTCATTGTCGTCGGAAGGCCATGCCCAGGATCTGTTCTGCCAAGTTCTCGTATGAGCGGAGTTCTTCATCCATCTTCTCCAGCAGTTGGTCGATTTCCGCAATCGACTAACAAGAAAATGATAAATGGTGGGAGGATACAAAACTGGGCCTGCCTAAATTATGTAGATCCCATGCTTCGTGCGCCATGACTGATTGAGTTGAGGTATTTCATCCAACTTAATACTCGAGGATAGAGCTGGTTTGTTTGCTCTCGTCCACGGATGACAGAAGAAAATAAAGCTTGCAAGCTGTGTGGTCGTATGCGACCCTTCCTCTCTCCGGAAGAACTGCCATACAAAGTTGCTGATTATCCCGAGCAAAGGAGGCTATGATATCCTTCCATGATCCATCGTTACAGAGGATATTTGCTCAAAGATGCCGTCTTTTTTGGCTCCTTACATGCTGGAAGAACATGGTCTTCTTCTTCCTCAAATTGACCCAACGAACTCCGGCAATCATCTCTGTATGGTGAAGGAAATATGGAAAGAACAGGTTAAACTCCTCAGCCTTTTATAAGCAAGAGAGAGCCCACCGAATCCTAACCGATCCCCAATAACTTTGCTATAAAGTCAGCCTTGAATAACGTATCAGACTTGACCGTTTCATGCTTTATTCAAAGCGTTTCAAATTATGAGGAATTTAAAAGCTTTAAAGGGGGTCTTGTAGAAGCATGAAAAATACGCTGGATAGCTATACGCAGCATATTGATGCTGTGCAGCATAAAAAGATGACTTCAGAGCCATCAACGTGCAAACAGAGCTTTTTTGCTGAGCTCAGCGTAAAATATAAGCTCAAGGACCATCCGCGTAAATGCAGTATGTCCAGGCTGCTCCATCGTAAAATGGGTGCAACATCGCCTCTATGGCATAAAACTCATCCGCTTTTAATGCGGTATTAAAGTGTACGAGGGATGCTTCGTATTCCCCAAAATGAACCTGACAAATCATGCAGTGAACCTGACGTCTGACTCCTGACAAAGAGTACTGTACGACTACCTAGACGACGGCTATAATGATGGCGCGGCACAGTGACCCAGGCTATCATTTAGTGACATCTCCTTGGCGTAAACTACTTTTATGCATACAAGGGAATACGCTGCCTAGTTTTACACAAGCAGACATAAGCTTCTTACGCTCCACAGAAGACAAACAGACTGCCATATCAAAAGTTGCTCTTCGTATAGAGCTCGAGGCACATCTCTGCATTAAATGCACAGAGTGATGGCAGAGCTCGAGGCACGTCTCTACATTTAATACGCAGAATGATGGCAAATCTTCTGGACGGTAGATTTTTGTGACACATCTCTGCATTTAATGTGCGGAAGGCTGAAAGATCCTCGAGGCACGCCTCTGCATTTAATGCGTGGAATAATGGCAGATCCTCGAGACACGCCTCTGGAATACGCTGCCTAGTTTTACACAGGCAGACGTGAGCTTCTTACGCTTCGCAAAAGACAAATAGACTGCCACATCATCAGTTGCTCTTCGTACGGGGTTTGAGGCACATATCTGCATTTAATGCGCAGGATGATGGCAAATCTTCGAAGATACGCCTCTGCACTTAATACGCAGGATGGGGGCAAATCTCTGCATTTATTGCAAGAGATTTGATTATATCTCCAAAAGCCATAATTTTGGCTAAAATGCCCACATCATCACTTTGGCACATTATGCCATCGGCCTATTTTCAGCTATGGGAGCACGCTATACGCTATCTCCTTGGAATATGCCAACTCAGGCCATATTTGCATTAGTGCGTATTAAGGCTATTCGGTCCAGAATTCGCTCAAGGCCTCAGTCAGGGGAGGAGGATCAGCTATCTTCTACGCCCACTCGGCTTCTACGCCTACTCGGCTTCTATGCCTACTCGGCTTCTACGCCTACTTGGCTTCTATGCCTACTTGGCTTCTATGCCATGGTGACAGTTATTGGCTTCTACGCCAGCCTTTTCTATGTGAGGAATAACTACCTACGTGGCTTTTACGCCATGATCTTCGCAGTAGTTATACGCATCGTCTCTTAATGGGACACGCGTCACATGCTCATTCAAAAGGTCATCTATACGCGGGCAAAGGTTATTGTAACCATCGGGTAAAAGGGTGCTGTACTTTCCACTACTCGGTTTCTACGCCGACTGAGTGGTCACTGTCACTAAAACTCTATAAATAGAGACCTCTATCAATAGAGGTCCAAGGTCAAAAAATTGGAGGGAAAACGGTCGAAGATTCGAAGATCAGAACCGAAGAGTCTTTGAGAGAGAAGAATCCAGAGCTCAGGCAAAGAGTAGTGATCGATGACTTTGGCATCGAGCATCCACTCTCTTCAGCAACCTTCAAAGCTGCTTTCTGTCTTCTACGGCACTTCTTCATCATCGTGTGGTCCAAGGGACAAAGTGATCGACTGCAGATCAGACTCCTATAGCAATATTTACCCAGATTAAAAAATTATATTAGACATCCTCGTATAGGATTAATTGTACAAACTTGTTTGTAAACCAAAGAGCGAGGGTTTTCGTATAAAATATTTTTGTTTCTTATTTCTTTCGTTTATTATCCGAAATATTCCCAAAGCAACCCCATCCCAATACTTGGCCGGCCGTAATTCCTAGGGGGTCATATCACCAACTCCCACCTACAAAACCACCCTCTCCATATATTTCTTCACAAAATCACACGACCATCACCAACACCAAAACCCAAACTAACCCTATCTCACCCGAGCCACCCGGCCGGCCAGCCCCGGCCGCCCAGTCCGGCCAAACCACTCCCCGACCTGCCTTCCTTCCCCGGCTGCTCACCCGAGCTATACTTGTAACCTCCGATTTCCAAATCTCCAAAATAATTAGATTTTTTTTTATTTTAAATACCAAGTTTATAAAATATTTCTCCTTGAATTTTTGTATTTGATTTTTTACAATATTTGATTTTAGAAGGTAATTTAAAATCTTTTATAAAAATTATTTTTCTAAATGTCGATTATTATAAAATAACTAGATAAATAATGATGTAAAAATAATATTATAGCTTCGAATATTTTTTGGCTTGAAATCATAAAAATTATTTGTTTAACAAAATTATTTAAAGGACTAGTTGTTTTCATAATAAATTTTCATATCCATTTTGGAATAGTAAATAAATAAATTATATATTTTCTAAGATTTTGCAAAATGGATTAATTAGTAGCTAATTGAAAATCAGTTAGCTTTCCAAAAAAAAATATTTTTCTGAAATTTAATCTTTTCTTTTTAAATTTTTTTCAAGTTTACCATTTTTTATTTCACCCTCATTTTTCCCACATAAAAACTCATTCATATTATCTGGGCCATTCATTATTTGGGCCAACCCTCACCCTTTATCCCACACCTCTCTCCCTATTTAAGTCCCTCATCACCATTCCCAAGAAACCCTAATTTTATTACACAATTATAGACACTAGATTACGTCATTAAATTGTGAGGATTTCAAATATGAATTCAATAAACGTCGTTAAGTCTACAAAGATTTTTTGGAGTGATTAAATTTTATTTCGATGTTGAGTATCTGATTTTGAGAAAGTATATACAGTTTATTTCAAGTTAATCGAGAAGTTAAACCTTGACGATTATTTTGAGGATTAATTCTATGGTAGATGAGAGATATGAATATTAATATATGAGTAGATGATATACATGTGCAAGGATCTGAGGACTTGAGCATGATTGAGATGGCACCGCAGACTGACTTGGGTGTCCATCTAAAATTGTATTGAAAGGAGCAATATTTAGTATGGTGCTGCGCTTGACGTATATTGAGTGATAAGAACGACTAGTAGGGACAATTGTAGTAGGAACGGGAACTGACAGCGGGTATGGTACTAAAGAGATAGAGGTATCAACGTGGATGCATTATTGAATCATGGCTATAGATTTTGGCATTAATAGACAGGTGTGTACAATACAGATATATTCATGGATCTTGTGGATTAATGATTTGTTGAGATGGGTACCAGTGTACATGAATAGGAATTTGTTAGTGAATGTACTAGAGTTAAGTGTTTGTTAGAGATAGTAGATACTACAAGTAATATGTAGCAGGTTCTTTTTCTAATGTTCCCGTCTCTTGATTGATTGATTTCCCTAAGTGCTGTAGTTCATATGCATGATTTTCTTATTAGAATATAACTAGTAGTACACCTTAACAGAGACTGAAATACCATGACAAGATACATGACCTATATATTTTTGGCTGTAGGTAGAGTTTTCTTAAACCATGATCATTAGGGTTTTTGACCATAGCAAAGGTCTATGACAAGGTTATGACCGACAAAAAGGGACAAGATGATTAAATTATGGATGAGCATTAATTTAAATAAAGAATTTAGGGGATTGTTATAACAGAGTAGATGGATCATTGATTTTGCGAAAATCGAGGTATGATTGAAATTCGAGAATAACATTAACTTAAATGGAGAGTTAAGAAATTCACAGGGCAAAATGGAGGATTTATTAATCTTAGGAAGGTCTTGATATGATTAAATTGATTATTAAAATTTAAGAAAAATTGGAGAGATTATCATTTATCTATTTGATTGCAAGATAGAAATTTAAAATTTTATATTATGAATGTTGCATTGAAGATTCTGAAAGTATCGCATCGTAGAGTATTTGAGGAAAAAGGGAATCAGGAAAATAAAAATCGTTAATGGAATAGTGTCGAATTCAATTCTCGGGATGAGGATTTAGATTTGAATAAGCATCAGTTGAATTTGAGTTAGAGGAGTAAAATGATTGATGAGTGTTTAAAATTTAAATTTTGGGATACAGATTTTTTAAGTTTTATAAATATGCATTGATTGGATTTCAATTGGAGGATTGGATATTAAATCCTTGGGTATTTAGATGCGAACTTAAAATTTTTGGAGGAGATTATGACAAAGGGGATTTGATTTTTAAACTTGAAGATTTTTTCAGGAATATGATGTTGTATAATTTTTGAAAGGTTGTGAAATAACATTATGAAATTACTTCATGATTATTGGTTTAAAATTTAAACTTTGATAGAAATAATATGATGAGTAAAGGCAATTATTGAGGATCTTAAATTTCGAGGACAAAATTTTTCTAAGGTGGGTAGACTTGTAACCTCCGATTTTCAAATCTCCGAAATAATTAGATTTTTTTTATTTTAAATACCAAGTTTATAAAATATTTCTCCTTGAATTTTTGTATTTGATTTTTTACAATGTTTGATTTTAGAAGGTAATTTAAAATCTTTTATAAAAATCATTTTTCTAAATGTCGATTATTATAAAATAACTAGATAAATAATGATGTAAAAATAATACTATAGCTTCGAATATTTTTTGGCTTGAAATCATAAAAATTATTTGTTTAACAAAATTATTTAAAGGACTAGTTGTTTTCATAATAAATTTTCATATCCATTTTGGAATAGTAAATAAATAAATTACATATTTTCTAAGATTTTGTAAAATGGATTAATTAGTAGCTAATTGAAAATCAGTTAGCTTTCCAAAAAAAAAATATTTTTCTGAAATTTAATCTTTTCTTTTTAAATTTTTTTCAAGTTTACCATTTTTCATTTCACCCTCATTTTTCCCACATGAAAACTCATTCATATTATCTGGGCCATTCATTATTTGGGCCAACCCTCACCCTTTATCCCACACCTCTCTCCCTATTTAAGTCCCTCATCACCATTCCCAAGAAACCCTAATCTCCAAATTATTAGCTAGCCCCACAATTTCCCAAAGCCAATAAGCCACCACCATTTTGTGTGCTCGTGTCCGTGTGTCCAGCATCACCGTGTCAGCCGTGTTGGCCTCGGGTCCAACCCCGGGTGTCCTATCGTATCCATTCATTTTGTGTCCAGTTATTACAATATTACAGATTTTTCGTGTCCGACACCATCCGGACACATCCACATCCACCACAGTACGTTCAAACCCCGGTGTCCAACACCCGGACACGTCCACAGTACAGCAAATCCTTGTGTCCAGCCTCGGACACAGCCACCACACAACAACCGCCGTGTCCAGCTTCGGACACGACCCAACACACCCCGACACACAGAACCTGACCCTAACCCTAGATCAGACCCGCCGCCCGGAGCCGACGTCGTCGCCGCCGTCCTGTTGATGCTCTGGGTCAGATCCGCCGCCGACGGACTGGGATCTCCTCCTCGGCGTCGAGCCGTGGCCGCCTCAGATCCAGTCGACGCCGCCGCCTCAGATCCAGTCGACAGCCGCCGCCGCCTGGAACCGAGAAGACCCGCCGCTCTTGAGCTTCGACAGCCGCCGCCGCCTGGAACCGAGAAGACCCGCCGCTCTTGAGCTTCGACAGCCGCCGCCGCCTGGAACCGAGAAGACCCGCCGCTCTCGAGCTTTGACCGTCGCCGCCTCCTCGAGATAAGCACCCGACAACCGCGTGACCTCGACGGAGCCCCCACCGCGCCGACGCCCTGCCCGGCGGACCTCCTCCGCCGACGCCGGAAAATCCCTTCGTGAGCCCTTCTCCCTTTCCCTCTTTCCCTTTCGATTCAGTGCTGTGATTAGTATTCAATTAGTTAATATAATTAGTTTAAGTTATGATTAGATTAATTAGTTAATTATTCTTAATCAGTAATTAATTTATAATTAGTAGTTAAGTATATAATCAGTAGTTAAATTTTATTAGTTAATTAATTAATCATTTAGTTAAATTATATTAGTTTAGTTAATTATTAATAATCAGATTAGAAATTTCTTAATAAATTAGTTAATTTGTAATTTGTTTAGTAATTAAATATAAATAGTTTAGTAAATTCATGTAATTAGTTTAGTAAATAGAATATAATTAGTTTTATTGTTTATAGTGTAAAATTATTTAGTTATATAATAAATATAAGGATTTTGATTATGTAAAATATAATAATTTTGGGGTTTATATTGTTAATTAAAAATATAGTTTCAATAATCTAAATTAGTTCGAAAATGGTTATTTGGACTGGTAACTGAAATTACTAAAGATATATAAATACATTGGCTTTTACATAAATTCTAGATTTTTATAAATAAACTCTTAAGTGTAATTTTGTTCGAAAGGAAAGTTTTAACAATTATTGTTCAAATAATTTCGAAATGATTTATATATGTAAATACGTATTCTAGTATATGTAATTAATTTGGTATCTATGTATATATATATATTTAGTATATGTATATAATTATTTTGGTATATATATATATACTTATATATATATATTTTAAAATGTATTTTAGCATATGTATGAGTATACATATATAATGTTCAACTAGTATAAATCAAATATGTATTTAAAAGATATATATATATATATATATATATATATATATATATATATATATATATATATATATATATATATATATATTGTAAATACATTTAAATTGGTGCATGTATATATATCGTAAGTATTAATGATAATTAATAATATGTGTATTTATATACGTATCCCTACTAGATGACCCTAGTTGACTAGAGCCATGCCTGGCATAGCCCTGAGGCCAGGGTATTGCTATTGTGTGTTAGTGTAGCATCTGATACAAGTGATATTGTTATATGTTTATAGGACTGTCGGATTCTCCAGACGATACTCTGGGACAGGACATTGGTATTAACAGCTAAGGACCCAAGGCGAGTACATTCTCTGATTAGTTTCTAATTTATGATATCTCCTATGTTCACTGTATCTAGTGTAGATATCCATGTTCTTGACACATTGGTTACACGGATTGGTATACACGGATCTCGTCATGAGATGTTATTCCTGTTTCATGGAGTAGCTTGTACAAGACTTGATTCCTTGTTATCTTGTGCATGTACAGACACTGATTCCCGGGGAGACTTGCTACCTTCCTGGGGAATCCCGTGCCATAGCATACCATAATTGGATCTACTATACCAGTCGGGGGTGGGGAGTATTTTAGTGTAGATATGTGATCATACCCAACTTTTCATGCATCATAGCTCACCCCACATCTCACGTCGGGTGCGGCCTGACCCTCTCCATGCTTCATAGCTGTTACGTGTGATTAGCCTGACCTATACATGCATCATAGCTAACCAACGGTTAGCCTGACCTTCGTGAATCATAGCTAATCACATGTAACCAGCCTGATCAAGTTCCCAAGCCGATCACATATTAAAGCTAGTACTCAAACACTTAGTCATAGGTTTCTTGCTCATGGACATATTGTTTCTTTTTCTGCAGTTACTTACAGTATTTTCCAGTATTTCTTTCATTGTACATTTCTCGTACCTATACATGCATCTGGTATATTTCCATCTAGAACTGCTACATAGTTTATATCATTAATATAGAACTGCTATTTAGAGATGTACTTTGCTCCTTCCTGACTGGAAAATATTTTTCCAGACTGTGACCTTAGTAGACTGGTTCCGACACTCTTGGAGATTGGAAGTTAATGATTGCAAGTATGATTATGTCGTCATTAGACTTGTGTTGTATTCTTTTATTTCTTCAAATTCCTATCGTGCTGTAGTTGTGATTGAGTATGTTGTGAATATTTTTATAGTATTATCCGAATCTCCTTATGGAGTTGGATACTAGCGTGAGATTGTTAGATAGTACTCGACCTAGACAGCGTTCTACCGCCGATGCTGCGGCGTAGGCTGGACGTACCCACGCACTCGTGCCCCTAAACCGGGTGCGGGTCGTGACAATACTCAGCCGAGCTCTTCCTTTCCCTGCGAGTCACTCCCTGCTACATCCTGAACTCCTCCCCACTTCAGCTCGACTGCCAGATCTCCACGACCACCCTGCTCCTTCCCTCTTCTTTCTCAGCCAGCTACCCCGGCCAAGCTCTGACCTAGCCCAGCCTCCAGCCCAGCCGACCGGTCCAGCCAATCCCCTCCGTCTCAATCCAGAGCCTCCATCCTCACCCGTCTCGTCCATCGAGGAGACCCGACTCCACAATGCTGGAGCAGCAGCTCCATCGACTCCGAGCAGTCTCTCTCGCCGGAGTGGCACGGCATCTACGCCGGAGCTCGACCAGAGTCTCCTTCTCGACACCTTCGTCCATTCCCCAGCGCTCTCTTCAGCCTCGCCGGAGTTCAGACGAACTCGACTGCACCGGAGCTGACGAGCAGCGACTTCATCCCTGTCTAGCCGACCTCTGCTCTTCCCTTCTCCGTTTACCACCACCACCATCATCAACACACTCCAGCCAACTTCCCCATCCGAGCTCCTCCCTCCAGCTCCTCTCCGACCAACTCCATGCTTCGGCTGCATAGAATTATCACCTCCACCAGTACATCACCTCAGCCGAGTTCTTCCTCCAACTGAACCCGATCCCCCACCACGAACCTCACCACCACCTCCCTTCCCCCGGAGCCCCGACATCCCGTTCGACCACCCGGAGCCCCCCCGCTGCAACCCCACCTGCACAGTCGACACAGCCGAGTCCCGAGCTTCTTCCCGACCAACCGGCCGAGCCCCGCAACTCCCCGGCCTCCTCCTGCTGTCCCACTCCAGCTCCACCCTCGTCGAGCCACCCTCGACTCCGGCCAATGACCACCAGCCGACCCCGGTGAGCCTCTCCCTCTTCCCTCCTTATTTATACTCATATGTATGTATATATACATACGTATATACGTATATGTATATACTAATATATGTATATGTATATTATGTATTTAATTAATGTTTAATATGTACATGTATATATTTAATATGATTGGTATATATATATAAATACGTATTTTAGTATATGTATTATTGTATATGTATTATTTGATATATATATATATGTATATATTCAATATATATATATATATATATATATTTCCTGGTATACGTATAATATTTGGTATGTATATGTATACATGTATATAGTTTAAACTCAAATTGTATTAGTATTAGTGTATTTTAATAATATATATAGTATAATTATTAATTGGCATATGTATATATATATATATTTTGTATATACTTAATATATTTTTAATATATAAAATTGGTATATATGTATATATATATTTAGTATATGTATGTAATTATTAATTGGTATATGTATATATGTATTTGTATATACACTTAGTGTTTTTTAAAAATTGGTATATATGGTATATATATATTGTTCAACTAATATATATATTATACATAAAATTAAATGGTACATAAATATATTGTATATATTTTTAAATTGGTGCGTATGTATATATATTGTAAGTATTAATGTTAGTTAAAAATATGTATAATGTGTTTTAGATATCTATCTACTAGATGACCCTAGTTGACCAGTATCATACCTGGCATAGCCCTTGAGTTATGTATTTGTGTTGTGTTAGTGTAGCATCTGATACAAATGTTACATTTATGTTATGTCTATAGGACTGTTGGATCCTCCAGTCGATACTCTGGGAGTGGACATTGGTATTACCAACTAAGGACCCAAGGCGAGTACATTCTCTGATTAGCTTCTTCTTTATGATATCCCCTATGTTCACTGTATCTAGTGTAAATATCCATATTCTCGACACGCTGGTTACACGGATTGGGGTATACGGATCTCGTCATGAGATGTTATTCCTTATTCATGGTGTAGCTTGTACAAGACTTGTTTCCTTGTTATCTTGTGCATGTACAGACACTGATTCCCTGGGAGATTTGCTACCTCCCTAGGGAATCCCGTGCCATAGCGTACCATGGTTGGATCTACTATACCAGTCGGGGGTGGAAAATATTTTAGTATAGATATGTGATTATACCCAACTCTACATACATCATAGCTCATCCCACATCTCACGTCGGGTGTGGCCTGACCATTTACATGCTTCATAGCTATTACATGTGATTAGCCTGACCTCTACATGCATCATAGCTAACAAAATATTTAGCCTGACCTTACATGAATTATAGCTAATCATATGTAACCAGCCTGATCAAGTTCCCAATCCGATCATATGTTAAAGCTAGTACTCACACACTTAGTCATAGTATTCTTCCTCATTGACATATTATTTCCTTTCTTGCATTTACTTACAGTATTTCTATTATATCCTTTATTGTATATTTCTCGTACATATACATGCATCTTATATATTTCCATCTATATACTGCTACATAGTTTATATCATTGATATAGAACTGCTATTAGAAATGTACTTTGCTTCTTCCTGACTGGAAAACATTTTTCAGACTATGCCTAGAGGACTGGTATCCGACACTTGTGGACCACGGGATGAGTAGCTGCAGTCTTGGACTTAGTAGTTTAGTCGTGATTCCGGAAGGTCTAGTCGGAATTACTAGTTATCTAGTTAGTTCTTTTAGCATATTATTTGGTACCGGATTTGTCTCCGACATACTTTGTTGAGACTGGGATTTATTATTGAGTTAGATTATTTTAATTTTAGACTTGTGTTGTATTTAATTTTATTTCTTCGATTTCTTATCGTGCAGTAGTTATGTGATTGAATATGTTGTTCATTTATATTGTGTCATTCGTGCCTCCTTATGGAGATTGGATGCTCGTGTGAGATTGCTTAGTTAGTATCATGACCTAGACAACGTTCTACCGCCGATGCTATGGCATAGGCTGGGCGTACCCGTGTACTCGTGCCAAAATTCTGGGTGCGGGTCGTGACACATTTTTAGTGGTGGCCCATGCAGGTCAGACTTCGCAAGTTATGCCATATCGTGGTAGTGCGACATCATAGTTGTGCTACTGCGTGCCTGCTATAGAATATAGGACATAAGATACTAGGATTAGAGAGGATACTCAATCACAAAATTCTTGAGAGATTCTTAGGACGACCCCTTGAGATTCTTATTATAATTTCCAATTTAAATCCTTCGCCCTTGTTTCCGTCCGTCCTCACTCGTTGATATTGAGTTTGATTCTTGTTGACCAGTTGTTAAATTTAATTCTTGGTATCGTTGTTGAGTTGATTTCTTATCGAGATAAATTTTACGGACTAAACTTTACGATATTATCTGATGACATATATTGCTAAGAACAGTGAGAAAGGTAAAATGTCTACTTTGGTTATGGAACCTAGAGTTTATCGCAGTCATACCGGTTGGCGTGGCAAAGATTCTAGATGACATAATTATAGGGTTGCATACTTTAGTTACGGAACCTGTCGTTTATCGCACCCATGCTTACTGGCGTGGCGAGGATTCTAAGCGTCATAATTTCTGACAGACGTGTATGATTATCAGGTTGTATCTTAAATTGGTTCTTAAAGTATCATCTCAACACTTATCTATTTCTGTTATTACAGGACTTATTTCCATCATTTCTTTTGGTTGCTAGCAGTAGGATTACCTTTAGTCCTTAACCCAGTTCCTTTTGAACTTATATTCTTTGAGGATTCTTTGTTAAGTATGATAATTAGTGACTTGTAATTATGTCTGTGTCTTGAGTATTAGTATTGACTGAGTGTTGCTTGTAAGTGTTTCCTAGTTGGACATGTGAGCAGTAGGCCTTAATCTAGAGTTAACCCATAGCATAATACCTTGTAGCAATAATTCTAGGATAGGTGTCATTATATTACTATAAGTAAAGGAGAGTATAGAGTATCAGTGATAGTTCTTAGAGTTAGTATCAGAGCCAACATACCCGTCCTGGATAATCATGATTATGTAATTGGATGATCTATCTAAACAATTAAGTATCCAGGAATTGTGTTAAGGATTAATGGAGCATGATGTTCAATTTGATGATTGATATCGGGAGTGTTAAAAGTAAAGAAATATATATATGCATAAGGAGTTATATGAGGTTTCATGAGTAGAGAAATATCGGAATTGGTAGTGATAATGGTGAAGCGTATCACAGATTAGTTTAACAGGCTGTAAAAGATTAAAGGGAAATACATAAACATCAATCGAGATGAGGAACCATATACTTGCCCATGAGAGTAAAGAAACATGAGTGTTATAGAAGGTGCAAGTAATCATGAGTTCTAATAAGGTGATGAGATAATCCAATAATGAAGCTAGTGATATCATACCAAGAGTACTAATGATTCTATATCGAGGATTAGTCGAGAATGATGCTAATAACAGTAAGCACTTTGCGTAAGGACAATTAGATGATATACCACTTGATATAGCTTAAAAATTATGAAAAAAAATACGTGTGATGATAACTTAAATTATTGAGAGTGATAAAGCAAGTAATTCGGGCAGTACAATTTTAGTACCCAGTTGAGAGTTGTAGACAATAGATGTATTGAGTGCACCTCGAGTATTAGAGACTGTGAGTATTTATATGTATGCTTGTGGATTTAAGAATTTGAAGAGTGGAAATGAATTTCAATTTTAAGGATTTTGAGGAGTTGAGATTCTATGTTAATAAATGTTTGAGGATTCAAAAAAAAAAATTTTAATAAACACACTCAAAACTATAGGGTTTTAGAAGTGATTAAAATTTTATTTTGATATTGGGTATTTAACTTTGAGGAAAGTATACACTTTTTATTTTAAATTGTTCAAAAGTTATATTTTGATGATTTTATTATGAGGATAAAATTTTATGGTGGATGAGAAATATATATTAGTATATGAGTAGATGAGATACATACGTAAGGATTTGTTGACTTGGGCATGATTGAGATGGCACTACAAATAGACTTGGGTGTCCATCTAGAGTTGTATTAGGCTGAACAGGACTTAGTATGGTGTGTTACACTTGGTGTTCACTTGAGTGATAAGAACAACTAGTATGAACAATTATAGTAGGTAAGAGAGCTAGCAGTGAGTGTGCTTGTTATGGTACTAAAGAGATAGAGGTATCAAACTTTGGATGCATTATTAAACCATGGATATATTAAAGATTCTTGGTATCAGGTTTAGGTATCAATAGGCAGGTGCATGCAATGAGGATGTAATCATGGGTGTCTTGTGGACTAATGATTAGTTGATATGGATATCAGTGTACAGGAATAAAAATTTGTTAGTGAATGTGCCAGAGTTAAGTGTATATTAGAGGATGAAGATATCCAAGTAATGGGTTAGAAGACTATATTCTGTTCTTCCTTCTGTTCCTTTCTATTTGATTGATTGACTGATTTCCCTAGTACTGTAGTTCGTATGCATAATTTTCTTGTTTGAATGTAGTTAGTAGTACACCGTGACAGAGACTGCAATACCATGACAAAAGACACATGACCGTACATATTTTTCTTAGATTGCATGGTTGTAGGTAGAATTCTCTTAGACCATGATTATTGGGGTTTGACCATAGTAGATTTATGAAGAGGTTATGACTTGACAAGAGAAACGAGATGTTAAAAATTTTGGAAGATAAGCATAAAGAGTTAAGGATTTAATATGGCAGAGTTGATAAATTATTGATTTTGTCAAGATTGATATACGATTAAATTATCATTAAAATTCGAGCATAAACATTAACTTAAATGAGAGGTTAAGAATTTAATATGGTAGGTTTGATGATTATTGATTATGATATATTTATCATTAAAAACTTGAGGAAATTAAGGAGATTATCATCATATTTATTTGACTGCAAGTTATGAATTTTAAAATTTTATATTGTGGACGTTGCACTTGAAGAATCCGTAGGTATCGCATTGACAAGTATTTTGAGGAAAAAGGAAACCAAAGAATAAGATCATTGATGGATTAGTGTCTGAATTCAAACTTTTAGGGACCAGATTTGAATTATATATATATATATATATATATATATATATATATATATATATATATATATATATATATATATATATATATATGCATTGGTTGAAATTAAATTTGAGGAGTAAATGTTAAATTTCGAGTATTTAAAATTTTTAGTTAAAATTTGGAGGAAATTGTGAGGAAAATGGAAACTGATTTTATTTCGAGAATTTTTTAGGAATACAAAATTTTGGAATTTTTGAAAATTGTGAAATGACAAGGTGGATTATTTCAGGATTATGTGGGTTGGTGAAAATAACCGTTGATGGAAAATAATATAATGAATAAACACTACTATGAGGACTTTAAATTTCGAGGACGAAATTCTTTTAAGGAGGGTAGACTTGCCACTACCACATTCTGAAAACAGGGGTTTTTCGACTTTTTATATATTATTAATATTATGGTATTTATATTAAATGATTTCTCGATATGTGTATTTAAATTTAATAATTGCATGAGATGTGTATTTAAATATAATATATATACAGTGTTCATTAATATTTGAGCTAGTAGACTTGACCTAGAGGCCCACTAGATGAACACCTGACTGAATTATAGGATTATGTATTAATTTATATTTAATAGAATTTAATTAATTAGGATTGGGATTAATTATCGTAATTTATTTAATTATTGCGCGTTGCTGTTGCTTCGATATTTGGAGCGCTACCCTGGCTTTTGCCTTCCAACAAATTTCACAACCTTGCCCTTGATGTGCCCGCCTTTCATTCTGCCATTTTGTAACTCATAATTATGTTCTCTTGTGCTTCATTTTAGCCGCACAATATTCATCGCAGACGTTTATTTAATTTCTAAATAAATTCCAATTTTGTACCGGTGTGGGTTCCAATCGAAATTGGAGGCAGTCTCGATCCATTTTTCGTGCAACCCAAATTAGGGTAATATTCTGTCCTAAGTCTTCTTCACTAATGATATTGATGACCCGACCTAATTTTGGCCCCCATGTACTCCTAATTAATTTTAGAATGCAAATTGTATCTAATTTTAATTAATTAAATCCAGAAACCCACTTCTGTACAATTTTCCAATTGTCGGGGACTAACTTGTAAATTGCAATGATGTGTCACCATCCTATTGGTCTAACCCAAATGAAGAAAACCAACCCCCTATCTTTGACTAGTCAATCCAACCTCCCTCTCTCCTCATTTTGTTGCATTTTTCTCCATGATGAATCGTGGCCATCCATTTAAAATGGAGCCATCCCCACCACACAACCCCTTAGATAAACCTCAATCCTCTTCCCAAAACAACCCCATCCCATTACTTGGCCGGCCCTAATTCCTAGAGGGTCACATCACGTGCTCCCACCTACAAAACCACCCTCTTTATATATTTTCTTCACAAAATCACACCACCATCACCAACACCAAAACCCAAACTAACCCTATCTCACCCGAGCCACCCGGCCGGCCAGCCCAGGCCGCCCAGTCCGGCCAAACCACTCCCCGACCTGCCTTCCTTCCCCGGCTGCTCACCCGAGCTGTACTCAGCCGAGCTCTTCCTTCCCCTGTGAGTCACACCCTGCTACATCCCGAACTCCTCCCCACTTCAGCTCGATTGCCGGATCTCTATGACCATCCTGCTCCTTCCCTCTTCTTTCCCGACCAGCTGCCCCGGCCAAGCTCTGACCTAGCCCAGCCTCCAGCCTGGCCGACCGGTCCAGCCAATCCCCTCTGCCTCAATCGAGAGCCTCCATCCTTACCCGCCTCGTCCATCGTGGAGACCCGACTCCACAATGCAGGAGCAGCAGCTCCATCGACTCCGAGCAGTCCCTCTCGCCGGAGTGGCACTGCATCCACGCCGGAGCTCGACCCGAGTCTCCTTCTCGATACCTTCGTCCATTCCCCTGCGCTCTCTTCAGCCTCGCCGAAGTTCAGACGAACTCGACTGTACCGGAGCTGACGAGCAGCGACTTCATCCCTGTCCAGCCGACCTCTGCTCTTCCCTCCTCCGTTTACCACCACCACCATCATCATCACACTCCGACCGACTTCCCCATCCGAGCTCCTCCCTCCAGCTCCTCTCCGGCCAACTGCCAACTCCGGCTGCATAGAATCATCACCTCCACCAGTACATCACCTCAGCCGAGTTCTTCCTCCACCTGAACCCGATCCCCCACCATGAACCTCACCAACACCTCCCTTCCCCCGGAGCCCCGACATCTTGCTCGACCACTCGGAGCCCCCTCGCTGCAACCCCACCTTCACAGTCGACACAGCCGAGTCCCGAGCTTCTTCCCGACCACCCGGCCGAGCCCCGCAACTCCCCGGCCTCCTTCTGCTATCCCCCTCCAGCTCCTCCCTCGCCGAGCCACCCTCGACTCCGGCCAGTGGCCACCAGCCCACCCCGGTGTGCCTCTCCCTCTTCCCTCCTTATTTATACTCATATGTATGTATATATACATACGTATATACGTATATGTATATTCTAATATATGTATATGTATATTATGTATTTAATTAATGTTTAATATGTATATGTATATATTTAATATAATTGGTATATATATATATAAATACGTATTTTAGTATATGTATTATTGGTATATGTATTATTTGATATATATATATATATATATATATATATATATATATATATATATATATATATATATATATATATATATATATATATATATATATATATATATGTATATATTCAGTATATATATATATATATATATATATATATATATTTTTTTTTTTCTGGTATACGTATAATATTTGGTATGTATATGTATACATGTATATAGTTTAAACTCAAATTATATTAGTATTAGTGTATTTTAATAATATATATAGAATAATTATTAGTTAGTATATGTATATATATATATATATATATTTTGTATATACTTAATATATTTTCAATATATAAAATTGGGATATATGTGTATATATATTTAGTATATGTATGTAATTATTAATTGGTATATGTATATATGGATTTATATATACACTTAGTGTATTTTAAAAATTGGTATATATGGTATATATATATTGTTCAACTAATGTATATATTATACAAGAAATTAAATGGTACATAAATATATTGTATATGTATTTAAATTGGTGCAAATATATATATATATATTGTAAGTATTAATGTTAGTTAAAAATAGGTATAATGTGTTTTAGATGTCTATCTACTAGATGACCCTAGTTGACCAGTATCATACCTGGCATAGCCCCTGAGTTATGTATTTGTGTTGTGTTAGTGTAGCATCTGATACAAATGTTACATTTATGTTAGGTTTATAGGACTGTTGGATCCTCCAGACGATACTCTGGGACTGGACATTGGTATTACCACCTAAGGACCCAAGGCGAGTACATTCTCTGATTAGCTTCTTATTTATGATATCCCCTATGTTCACTGTATTTAGTGTAAATATCCATATTCTCGACACGGTGGTTACACGGATTGGTGTATACGGATCTCGTTATAAGATATTATTCCTTGTTCATGGTGTAGCTTGTACAAGACTTGTTTCCTTGTTATCTTGTGCATATACAGAAACTGATTCCTGGGGAGATTTGCTACCTCCCTAGGGAATCCTGTGCCATAGCGTACCATGGTTGGATCTACTATACCAGTCGGGGTGCGGAGTATTTTAGTGTAGATATATGATCATACCCAACTCTACATGCATCATAGCTCACCCCATATCTCACGTCGGGTACGGCCTGACCATTTATACGCTTTATAATTGTTACATGTGATTAGCCTAACCTCTACATGCATCATAGCTAACCAAATAGTTAGCCTGACCTTACATGAATCATAGCTAATCATATGTAACCAGCCTGATCAAGTTTCCAATCCGATCACATGTTAAAGCTAGTACTCACACACTTAGTCATAGTATTCTTGCTCATTGACATATTGTTTCCTTTCCTGCATTTACTTACAGTATTTTCAGTTTATCCTTTATTGTATATTTCTCATACATATACATGCATCTTGTATATTTCTATCTATATACTGCTACATAGTTTATATCATTGATATAGAACTGCTATTAGAAATATACTTTGCTTCTTCCTGACTGGAAAACATTTTTCAGACTATGCCTTGAGAACTGGTATCCGACACTTGTGGACCACAGGATGAGTAGTTGCAGTCTTGGACTTAGTAGTTCAGTCGTGATTCCGGGAGGTCTAGCCGGAATCACTAGTTATCTAGTTAGTTCTTTTAGCATATTATTTGGTACAATTTGTCTCCAGCATACTTTGTTGAGACTGGGATTTATTGTTGAGTTAGATTATTTTACTTTTAGACTTGTGTTGTATTTAATTTTATTTCTTCGATTTCTTATCGTGCAGTAGTTATGTGATTGAGTATGTTGTTCATTTATATTGTGTCATCCGTGCCTCCTTATGGAGATTGGATGCTCGTGTGAGATTGCTTAGTTAGTATCATGACCTAGACAGCGTTCTACCGCTGATGCTACGACGTAGGTTGGACGTACCCGCGTACTCGTGCCCTGATTCCGGGTGCGGGTCGTGATAGCAGGATATGACTTGGAGCTCAAGTCCAAGAGGATGAGAGACACATCCGGAAGAGCTAGTAGCGGTGCGAGACCTGCCAAGCAACCTAGTTCCAATAGCTGCGGTCCTTCCAAGCTCAGGTTAAGCAGTTTCCAGCGCCAGTCAGGGCATCATTCCAGTCGACACATTAGCAACACCAGAGGCTTCATCAATAAGCTATTATCTGTCCTTTCTATAAGAAGCTAGGACACGAATGGGATATCTATAGGAAGAGGTTGGGAGTGTGCTTATTTTGTAGAGCAGCAGGGAACCAATTAAGAGCCTTGTCTTTTGGCACCAGCTCATCCAGATCTGGGTGGAGGTCCTACTCAGAGAGCACCAGTTAGAGCACCAGCAGCACCTGCAGCACAGCAGAGGGGACCTCCACTTCCGACCCAACAGCAGCGGTTTGCGTAGCACTAGTAGAGAGGGAAGCACCACAGGGGCGAGCATTCGCTATGATAATTGAGAAGGCAGAGCCAGTCGAAGACGTCATCGCAGGTTCGGTTCTCCTAGATTATATTCTAGTATTAACTTTATTTGATTTTGGTGCTTCCCATAGTTTTGTATTAGTGTCTTTTGCTCGTAAGAACCATTTAGAGGTTGAATCTTCGGTTAGGACTTGCAAGATTATGACTGCAGGTGGCATCATCTTCGTTAGTAATTTTTGTAAGGATCAGAGTGATACATTAGGAGGTCAGGAGTTGAGTGTGTGATTACTCATAATTCTACTTTCGTGCTATGACATTGTACTCAGGATGTATTGGTTGAGTAAGCATCATGATAGTATAGATTATCGTGGTGGCAAAGTTTTGTTTTGACCGCTGGGAGAGCCAGAGTTCGAGATTGCCAGAGGATCAATGGAGCAGAGCGAGAGTGTCATCTGTGGAGCCCTGGTAGAAGAGAAGGAGTTGCCACATCCTTTGATTGTAGAGTTCCTACATATTTTTCTATAGACTTGGTACCAGGCATAGAGCCGATATCACAACATGTTTATAGGGTTAACAACAGCGAGCTGGCAAAGTTGAAGAAGCAGGTGGATGAGTTACAGGACAAGGGCATCATCAGATCCAGTTCATCAACATGGGGTGCTCCAGTATTGTTTATACCAAAGAAGGATAGATCGGTACGCATATGTATCGACTACAGGGCTCTGTACAAAATCATAATGAAGAACAGATACCCGCTGCTGAGGATAGATGATCACTCTGATTAGTTAAGTGGAGCGAAGGTATTCTCGAGGATAAACTTGAGGTCAGGCTACCACCAGGTGAAGGTAAAGAAGAAAGATATTCCGAAGAGAACTTTTCGGACTTGGTATAGACAGTTTGAGTTCATGGTGATGCCATTTTGGTTGACCAATGCCCCGACGGTATTCATGAACCTGATGAACATGGTATTCCACCAGTACCTTGATAAGTTCTTGGTAGTGTTCATCGATGATATCCTCGTGTAATTGAAGATGCCAGAGGAGCACGAGGAGCACCTGAGGATAGTTTTGGAGACTCTCAGGAAGGAGAAGCTTTATCGAAAGCTTTTAAAATATGATTTATTTTTTGACAAAGTCGAATTCCTTGGTCATGTGGTGACAGGAGATAGGATCTCAGTTATCCTAAGGAAGATCACGGCAGTGGAGTCCTGGGCTACTCCAAATTAAGTGGCAGAGATCAGGAGATTTTTGGGTCTGGCAAGATACTACATGAGGTTTGTACCAGACTTCTCTAGGATTACAGAGCGATGACTAGGCTGACCAAGATGGATGTGGAGTTTGTGTGGTCATAAGAGTGTTAGGCCACTTTTAATGAGGTAAAGAAGAGATTGACGACAGCTCTAGTATTGACCTTCCCATCGGGGTTAGGTGGATTCACTATTTATAGTGATGCTTCAGAGAAGGGTTTGGGATGCATTCTATAGCAGAATGGAAAGGTGATTGCCTATGCTTCCAAGCAATTATGTCCTCATGATAAGAACTACCTTACCCACTATTTGGTGTTGGCAGTCGTCATTTTTGCTTTAAAGCTGTGAAAAAACTATCTGTACGAAGAGTGTGTGAAGATCTTCACAGACCACAAGATGAAGTACGTGTTCACCCAGAAGGAGATAAAAATAAGACAGTGGTGGTGGTTGGAGTTGATAAAGGACTTCGATATATCATTGTAGTATCATCCAAGGAAGACGAAAGTAGTCGTCGATGCCTTGAGCAGGCATCCGATGGAAATTTTCTTGACATCAGACAGATATTTGTTAGACGATCTGGAGAGCTTGGGTATTGAGGTAATAGTTCCTAGTATCGAGATACAAATATGGGGATTATAGATACAGTCAGAGCTGATAGACAAGATTAGGACTATGTAGTATGATGATGTGACACTGAGGAGCATCAGGGTACAAGTTTAGGCTGGGTTATTGGACAACTTCACCATTGTCGAGGATGGTTCATTGCGGCACGGTACTAGGTTGTGTGTGCCGAGTGGAGAGTTGCACGAGGAGGTTCTGCAGGAGACACATCGCTCTCAGTACTCAATGTATCCCGATGCGAACAAGATGTATAGGGATCTGAGGAAGCATGTATGCTGGTATGGTATGAAGCGGGAGGTAGCATACTTCGTATCTAGAGGCTTAGTATGCCAGCAGGTGAAAGGGAGAGGCAGAGACTAGATGGTTTACTTCAGCCATTACTGTAAACCCCCGCACCCAAAATAGATATTTTGTTTGTATCTTGTATTTATTATATTTATTTTAGATTATTTTAAATCGATTAAAATTTAATTCTTGCATAAGGATATTTTACCGGGGTTTGGAAATTAGTGATATAGGACGACCCAAAAATCGACAACGCCCTTCGTAGGAAGTAGCCGACACTAGAGACACTACTTGTAGGATCTTTCTGTGACGGAAAATTCCACCATTAAGCATTAGTAAGGCACTAACGTAACAACCGTAGATTTTTGTGTTTAAATTTTAGATATTTGTATATATATAATTCCTTTGTGATTATTTTTCAATCCAACCTTCTTCATTAAGCAACCCATAATTTTTTTCATGCCAAATAGGCTACTTCCCTTTTTTGTAGGATTTATTTATTTATTTATTACAATTTTGATCTCATGGAATCCAATCAAATCTTTGTCATAAATTGGTTAGTTAGTTAGTTGTTGACTTTTAATAACTAACTACCTAATTAGAAAATCTTCTAATAAACTAACTACCCATCCCAATCCTAATCCTACCCAAAACCTACGGCTCCCCCTCCATATTTCGTACGTAAATCCCCCATTGGTCGAATCCCTTTCTCCCTCTCTCTCTCTCTTTATATATATATATATATATATATATATATATATATATATATATATATATATATATATATATATATATATATATATATCCTTCTTATCTCCTTCTCTAAAAACCATAATTTTCCTCTTCACCTCCTCCCTCCATCACCAAAGCTGCCACCTCCAACACCAAGGCCGACCCCCACCCCCCTTCATGTGGACACAACGCCATCTCCTTCATCCAAGAATTCCTAGTTCTTCATTCTTCTCTCTCTAGTAAGTCTCATTCTTCCTCAAACCCTCTCTAATGAGTATAAATGCATGAATAATTATTGTATATATATATAAATAAATAATTTTATAAGTGTTTGTAATCTATTTCCATGTTCTTCATTATAGGGTTTTATTTTAGGGTTTGCATGTAAAGAATTGAACACATGAATGCATGTTTGCACCTATAGGTAAAAATCTTGATTAAACCTTGTTACTAATAAAGAAATATGATATTTAAATATTTTTATCCATAGTTTTACTGTTTATTCTAGATTATTAAATTATTATTATTTTTGGAATAAATTGTATATACAATGGGAAGGGTGACCTAGTTTTATGTTTTCTCTAAAACTCTGCATCGAACCCTTCTAAAACTTTTTAAATAATTAAATTATGATGTAATTAACCTATTTTAAATTTAGTTTTAAATTTATTTTTCCAAAAATATTATTTTTGATTTAAATAGTTTTTATGCATAAAAAGTCACCTAGTTGACCAGTTCTCATATAAATCTATTGTGACTTATTCTTTGGCCATATATGAATGTCTTCCCTATTATTTTCGATTCAAATCTTATTTTCCAACAATTAATTATTATTTTAGATTTTTATGCAAAGTATAATAGTAGGATTATAATGGCAACATTTTGCCAATACTATTGCTAGAAGACTAGTATGTGTCCAACAGAAAGACCAATAAATAGAATTGATAAAGATGCATGTAGGGACTCATTAAATAATTATTTTCTAATATTTTAAAATTATTTTCAGAATTTAATATTTTTATGATTTCTTCTTTTGAGAAATTGCATATCGGAAAAACTCTATTTAGCACCTATATTAGCATGACTAGTTGCCAACCTTCGTAGAAACCCTTTGTAGAAGAAAAACAATTATTTTGCTTATTTTTATGATTAATTCCAGAATTATTATTTTTATTAATTAATTTTTTTAAAAGGATTTTTTGTAATGTTTAACGACTAGTATTATTTTGAGGGCTAGTTACTTGCATGTACAATCAACGTAGAATTAATAACTAGTTAATAACCTAATTTTTACTCGATAGTAAGAGTCTAATTAGTGTAATAATTAATTTGTAGGTGTTCGAGACGTTCCTGTGGAGAGCTCCGGACCAGATTTGTTGTGCGCGTATTTTAGTTTGGAAGGCAAGTACACCTTGCTTGATTGTATTGTTCACTTTACATTATGCCTAGTTTCTCATTTGTTAGTTGTGTGCACGCGTCTTAGAGTAGTAAACTTACCCAGTATATTGTGAAGATATGAGGTATCTTCTGACCTGACACATGGTATGGTGGTCCAATCCTTGTCCTTGTCTAGTTGTGGGATTGGATTATTGTGAAGATACGAGGTATCTTTCGACCTGACACTGTTTCAAACAAGTTCACTGAGTGAGAGAGTGCATGGACCTGCGTGTCGACCGATCATCAATACGCGAGTTCGTATCTTGTGTTAGCTATTGGTGTTAGTTTGGGTTATAGATTTTATTTTCGTCGTTGCATTATGTCTGTACCACGTATACGGTTCGAATAGTTGATTGGGAGAGAAAAATCTGTTAGGGAACGAATGGGATTAATGTTTCTTACTGTATTGTGAAAATGGTGCAACTGTGTAATCCTCGAGTTCTATGTAATGCATGGTGGGATGACAGTTCTTCTATTCTCCCACCACATACGCCATTAGAGATGTGTTGAGTGCATTTCACATAGGTGGTTTACTTATCCTATTTAATGTTTATTGCTTTACTTTCATGCATGTCAATTTCTTGTGTACTTGTTATGTCCCTCTGAGGACCTGGCACCTTTTTCAGATCCCTACGAGCATTTTTACTCGACGGGCTATGGAGTTGGAGATCCTGCTGACGAGGACCTTGAGGTGGAGCCACAGGAGTTTACTTGAGCACCATAGATGACAATGCCTAGAGTCTTGGGTGTCATTATCAAGTTAACTGATGCCCAGACTATTTTTATTATTATTTTGTTGCTTAGTTGTATTACTTTCAGTATTCTTTTATACTCATTTTTTTGTGGATTGTTATCCACTAGACCTTATATATAGTAGATTTTGAGACTTATCTATTTATTTTGTTCCTTATTCTTTGATCATTGTGGATGAGACTACATTACTACCTGCCTGTAAAGTTGAGACTTAGTTATATTTTATAGCTTACTACGACTGGTTTGGTCCATTAAATTAGGTTCCTATACTTGTTTGTACTATTGGCATGTATACGTATATTTGGTCCTACATATTTTGGGACTGGGGCATAACATATTTTTAGTGGTGGCCCATGCAGGTCCATTTAGCCATTTCGGTTACGTAACTCTATCGAGCAGGCCTGCACCTAGGATTTGGGTTTTAGGTCTCATCCATATTTGACTATGACTCACCTTCCTTCCAACTAGTTCTATTTAAATGATTGTATCCTGCTTGATTCATGTACTTCTCCTAATATTTTGTCCACCTCTTGTAGAGAGATAAATTTGTCCATGCAAGTCGAGAGTATATTATTTCGGTTATGTTACTGTACCTAGCAAACCTGCAAATAGGATTAGAGTATAGGATCTCATCCACTTACTTGACCAACTTTCTTGATTTTGTAATAAAAAAAATTTGGCCTTCGTAATTGTATCCGCTTCACTCCTTTGACATCACTATCATTAACCCTTTACCTCTCCCTATTTTATAGGGTGACTTCGCTCCTTGATTATTCCTCTAGTATGACCTTCTGCCAGAATATAGGAATCCATCTTGTTAGAGTTAGAATGATAATTAGGGTAGCATTCCTACTAAGAATACAACTAAAATATTGACACATCACTAAGTTTAGCATACTGTAAACACCCTAATTTTTTCAGAATATTTTAATATAATTTTTCCCTAATTTTTTGGTATTTTTCTAGAATTAAAACTAAGGAATTTATGACTAAAAGATTTTTAAATGGTATTAATTGATGTTAAATTATTATGGAAATAATATTTTATGGTGTAAAATAGAAAAATGGACATAGGGTAATTTTCGGTGAATTTATTGGACTCCGGAATCAGTTTTAGAGCCCTAAAGACCAACGTAGAATTAAACCCAACCAAATCGCTGACGGAACCAAACCAAACTGCTGACTGAACCAAACCAAACCACTAGATTGAACCGGACCAACCCAGTATTGCGGGTCGGGTCAGGTCAGATCCATGAAACCCGACCCAAACCCGAACCCGACCGAACCCTAATTCCTCTACCGGAAATACTGTTCACCACCTATAAATTCCCCTCGACGTTCGTGTAGCCGCCGCCGCCAACCCATCTCTCCCTCTCATCTCAGCCGCCCCCTTTCTCCAGCCATCTCCGCTGCTTCGGTAGCCACCGAGCCATCACCCCTAATGCCTCCGTCTCTCTCCAGTCTCCGACCGGCAGACCCTTCGAGCTCAGCCCCTCGTCGACCTTGCCACCAGTGCACCCGACTCCGGTTCTGCACCTCTCCCCGACTTGACCAACCACCGCCCAGCTCTACCCTAGCCCTGCATCGACAGCCTCCCCCGTATCCCTCTCATCTCATCCGCCTCCCATCTCCGTCGACTCGACTCCTTGCCGCCTCCGCTCAGCCCTCCTCCGAACCGCTGAGCACAGCAGCCCCGACCCCATCTCTGCCTCGTCGATGACCCCGCTCCGCCCGACGAGCCTCCCTCCGCCGACCAGAATGGCCAGCCTACAGCAAGCCCTAGGCACGGTCGCCTAGACCCGGACGCATTTTGTGTCAAGGAGACACAGCGGACAGGACACAGCTCGTGTCAAGGACACTCGGACACGTGAAATTCAGATTTACGGAGCCCTATTCAGGTAACATTTTTTTCTCCTCGTAATTCTATTTTTGATTCCATCTATTGCAATACGTAGACTGTGTAACCCTCTCGATGCCCGTGCAACTCGCTCGGTACGTCGCGTCCTGTGGTGATCGCAAACCGAGATCCAAAAATAGGAAAATCAACGTCCTGTTTTACCCCAGAACTGAGTGCGCCCCGCCAAACGGGACGACTTAGTCGCACGCGATCTTTACTGAAATGTGCGCGTCGTTGATACGGACGTATGGGATTTCATAGAAGTTGATTTGGATGTGCGTGCACATCGAAATCAACGCGTATCCGTCGACAACGTCCCGTATCTGCCTATTCTGGAATACGCTGTAACTTTGTGTATACACGTCAGATAGAGACGAAACTTATGCCATCGGACTCATAGCAATACGCTGGTCCTGTGACCCAAGTTTGTTACGATTCTGAGAACGTTGACGAAAGCGCGTATCGTGGGCCCCACAGGCTCCATTTGACGGGCGATTTTGTGATCGGCTCATCAGAATCCAATTCTGAAAGTTCCGTTGAGTTCGTATCATCGTTCCTGACTTGTTGATACTAAGTTTGATGAATTTGGAGATATTTGACCCTGACACATTTTTTGGTGCAAAGTGGCCCACATGTGGACCCCGCTTTGGCCCGAAAATGTTATTTTTGTCCTTGTGTCCAAATTGGACTTAAGGACAGGCGTTTCTAGCTATTTGATATTTTCTGAGACTGTTGGTGATGTTTATTACAACTTTTAGAGGAGTACCTACAGGATCCACTAATATAGGGACAAGTGTTGATATTCAAATCCTAGGCAAGTGTACCTTGCCAAACCCTGCAGCTTTGCTACTTATTTCCTTGACTTAGTTATACATCAGTGGGCAAGTATACCTTGCCACCTTTACAGTTCTTTTTGCATATTTCCTTGCTTTATTTATATTGCTGTGCATGCTTAACCTAGGACCGTGTGACTTACTTAGCGTCCGATTATTAGTCGGGTGCCAATACCGTACGCGATGTTGTGTATGTCATCTAGAGATGGACATTCGTGACCCTTTTACATTCTCGTACTTGTCTTACCAAGTATATTATACCCAGGACACTTGACACTATTTATGACAGGATCTTTCTGAGATATTCATGGTGATTCTGTATAGGATACAGACTTCTGACAGAGACATTATACTCTTGGATACTCTATGACTTACTGCATTAGCTATGATCTTACGTGCCATGTACATGAGACATTATGGACTTGAGACGTGTGATTACATTGGGTGGGGAGGGACACACAGGCTACAGGCTAATTACATATATATATCCCCTTCTATTGTGAGGCACAAGACTCTGAAACCCGAGCTTGGCCCATTACTTATTATTACTGCTACCGGCTCCCCGACACAGAGCTTGTAGTGGCTCAGCCTGAGTACTCGTGATGCTTTCATCTTGCATTTACACATAGATGGTTATATAGCTTACCCTATTTATTTTATTATCTGCTGTACTGCATTTATTTTGGCTTGTATTATCTGTACCTTGTTAGGATTTACAGAAAAGATTTATCCCGAGGTATACGGGACAGCAGCAGTAGCATGAGCAGAAGCAGATACATGAGCGGTACCGACACCCGAGGACGAGGTGTTAGCTGAAGACTTTTCCTGAGCATCTATGTTACATGCTCAGTATTTATTTTATTCAGTCATTTATATTTTGGTTTGTTGAACCAATATATCAGATTTTATCGGGTTGTTCCCCGAAGCACTTTGTGAGACTGTTTGATGATTTATATTTCTTATATCTGTGGATCATATTTTATCTTGTGTGGATGAGATTAGTTGTGCCATGTTGTCGTAGACTTAGTTTTACAGCTTAAGTACGCCCTGATGGATCCATTAAATTAGGTTTGTCCATCGGTGCGTTCTGCTGGCCATTGTCATATGTCTGGTCCCTCGGTATTTTCGGATTGGGGTATAACATGGTTTTTGTGGTGGCCCATGCAGGTCTATGACTAATTTATTCAGTTTTAACTTAGGGACCGGACAAGCCTGCCCTAAGGATAGGATAAGTTATAGGATCTCATCCATTATTTGAACCATTTTTGAACTCTATATCGAACTCGAATTGTTACCTTATTTGCATCCTGTGTTGATTCCTCTGAGCGTTCTTATAGTTTATCTTTTGGTTGTAGAGTAATGGATCCCAGGAACGGAGATGAGAATCCCTTGGACACGCCACACGATGCTGTGGTTACTTATATAGACGGAGTGACACCAAGAATGGAGGACAAATAACGCAAAGCAATCAAACTGGCCAGCCTAATCCAAGGTTCCGGCATGATGATATCCCACCTCCACCATAGTTCACTCCACAGATGCCAGTTTTCTTGCCAGGGCAAGCCTTGGACGGGCAATAGATGTTTCAGATGATGTATGCCGTGATGCAAGCCCAGCAGTAGGTTCAGCACGAAGCTCAACGTCATGAGGCAGAGTATTTGAGAACCAGTCTAGTATCAGCAATGGAGTAGGCAAACACACCAGCGAGGCGATCAGCGATGGGATCTATCACCGATTTTCGTTAGCTCAAGCCTCGTACCATTTTTGGTAAAGAGGGGCCAACAGAAGTTCACGAATGGCTCACTAACATACAGCACCAGTTGGAAGCAGCTGAACTCCCGAGAGAGAAATGGATGACTGTGGTCAGAATGCAGTTGACTGAAAATGCACATCATTGGTGGTTATCAGAATAGAGGAGGCTCGGACAGGACCGAGTCACTTGGGAAGAGTTCTTCAGACTCTTCCAAGAGATGTATATTCCAGCAGTTGCACGGTCGGAGCTCAGAGACAAGTTCAACCGCCTTATCCAAGGCAATATGTCAGTGGAATAATACAATACAGAATTTATTCGTCTAAGTCGCTTCGCCCCAACCTTGATTTCGACAAAGGAAGAGAAAGCTGAGAAGTTCTTTGACGGACTGAAGTTTGAGCTCAAGAGGTTGATTGGATCGGTCGTACCTACATCATATACCGACGTCCTTGCAGCAGCACGACGCATAGAGCGCATCACCAGAAGGAAGTCAAAACTGAAGAGGCCAATCAAACCAGCATCAAACCAGAGACTGCACCGAGCGCAGAGAGGGAGCACCGAGACTAGCTTTACCTGCACCACGACCAGCTTATCCAACAGTAGAAGCACCGCAGACAGGAGTTGGAGGAGTCAGACCACCAGTTCCAGGAGAAAATTAGCAGAGACCACCACTGGCACCACAGGCAGCTCTATTTCAGCAGGCTCAGCAGCAGAGAGACCAAGCTCAGGGACGAGGCCAGGCATTTACATTGGCCGTTGAGGAGGAAGCTACTGCAGGCGAGGTTATCGCAGGTACTATTTTAGTAGCTTCATTACCTGCTGTAGCTTTATTTGATTCTGGAGCATCGTATTCATTTATAGCAGCTAGCTTTGTAGCCACCCATAGAGTAGCTACCGCACCCCTTCCGAAGATGAAGAGAATTCTTACGGAAGGTGGAATTATCCCAGTTAGTGACGTTTATAGATCATGTTCTGTAGTAGTCTATGGAAGAGAGATGCGAGCTCAATTTCTGATCTTTTCCATGCCGGATTATGATATTGTACTTGGTATGGACTGGTTAAGTTAGTACCATGCGACTCTTGATTGCCGACTTGGACGGGTTATATTTAGACCGCCTGGACATCCAGAATTTAAGTTTCTTCGGGGAGCAGTAGAGCAAGGAGTTCAGCCTACTCTTAGGGTACTATCTGTAGAAGGGGAGACAGGTTACCCAAGAGTCATATCTGAGTTTGTGGATGTATTTCCTGATGATCTTCCAGGTTTACCGCCTGATCCGGAAATAGAATTCATAATAGACTTAACTCCATGAGCAGAACCTATTACTTCATTAGTATATCGACTAGCACCTAAGGAGTTAGTAGAGTTGAAGAAACAAGTTGATGATCTTTTGGAGAAGGATTTTATTCGGCCCAGTGGTTCACCTTGGGGAGCACCCATATTATTTGTGCCGAAGAAGGATGGAACAGTACGGTTGTGCATTGACTATAGGACACTAAATGTTGTGACCATTAAGAATTGGTATCCCTTACCATGCATTGATGATCTATTCGATCAATTGAGTGGTGCTAGGGTATTCTCGAAGATTGACCTTATATCCGGCTATCATCAGATTAAAGTAAGGAAGAAGGATATACCGAAGACAGCTTTCAGGAGTAAGTATGGACATTATAAGTTCTTGGTAATGCCGTTTGGTTTAACCAACGCACCAGCAGTGTTTATGAGTTTGATGAATAGAGTCTTTCATCAGTACCTGGATAAATTTGTGGTTGTGTTCATTGACGACAATCTAATATATTCCAAGAGCCACGAAGAGCACGAGGAGCATCTCAGAATCGTGTTAGAGACTTGAGACAGGAGAAACTATATGCCAAACTCAGTAAGTATGAGTTTTGTATGGATAAAGTACCTTTCTTGGGATATATTATCTCAGGAAGGACTTTTAATTGATCCGAAAAAAGTTACGGCAATAGAGACTTGGCCTACACCTACATCAGTTGCAGAGGTGAGAAGTTTTCTCGGACTTGCGGGATATTACCGAAGGTTTGTAGAAAATTTCTCAAGGATTACGGAGTCGATGACGAAGTTGACACGTAAGGACCAGGAGTTTACATGGACAGAAGACTTCCAGAAGGCTTTTGAAGAACTAAAGAGAAGATTGACAACAGCACCTGTCTTGACTCTTCCTTCAGGGTCAGAAGGCTTTGTTGTTTATAGTAATGCATCAGGTAGTGGACTAGGATGTGTTTTGATACAACAGGGCAAAGTGATTGCTTATGCATCGAGATAGTTGAAGGTCCATGAGAAGAACTACCCAACACATGATCTGGAGCTAGCAGCAGTTATATTTGTACTGAAGATTTGGAGGCACTATCTTTATGGGGAGAAGGTAGAAATCTTTACTGATCACAAGAGTCTGAAGTACGTATATACTCAGAAGGAGCTCAACATGAGACAGAGATATTGGCTTGAATTGATGGTAGACTTTGATATAGATCTGCAGTATCATCCGGGAAAGGCGAATGTCGTAGCAGACGCTCTCAGCAGGAAGCCTACGGCTTATTTCTTGACGATGCAGCCCGAGTTATTGAGAGATCTACAGGAGCTTCAGATAGAGGTTGTTTTACCAGGACAGAGTGTCTTGCTGGCTAATCTTGAAGTTAAGTCATCACTTGTGGAAAGAATTAAAGAGGCATTGCCCACCGATGCTAGATTCCGAAGACTCAAAGAGAGGACAGAAACAGGCATGCAGACAGGACTTCGCATATATGAAGACGGGACATTAAGGTTTGGGAATCGCCTGTATGTTCCAAATAGAGAACTAAGACAGGAGTTAATGACTGAAGCACATAGCTCTATGTACTCTGTTCATCCAGGAGGAACCAAGATGTACCAAAACTTGAGGCAGTATTACTGGTGGCATGGAATGAAAAGGGAGATTGCAAGATTTGTGGCTAAATGTTTAGTCTGTCAGCAAGTAAAGGCCGAGCATCAGAGGACTGCAGGTATGTTACAGCCGCTTCCTATACCAGAATGGAAGTGGGAACATATCATGATGGATTTTGTCACAGGATTTCTAAGGAGCCTCAGCGGAAGAGATGCAGTATGGGTTATTGTGGATCGAGTCACTAAATCGTCACATTTCTTGCCATTTAGAGTTGGACAGTCCACAGAGGTACTAGCCGACATGTATATGCGACAAATCATCAGATTCCATGGAGTGCCGGTTAGTATTATATCGGATCGAGATTCGAGATTTATATCCTATTTCTGGCGAAGCATGCAAGAGAGTCTTGGCACCAGACTCAAATTCAGCACAGCTTACCACCCACAGACAGATGGTCAATCGGAGTGCACCATTCAGATCTTGGAGGATATGTTGCGATCGTGTATGCTAGAATTTGGAGGATCTTGGGAAGATCATTTGCACTTAGTGAAGTTCTCCTACAACAACAGTTATCAGGCAAGCATTCAGATGGCACCATTCGAGGCATTATATGGAAGGAAGTGTAGATCGCCAATATGTTGGAGTGACATTAGTGAACATCAAATACTGGGTCCAGAGTTGATAATGCAGACAGTGGAGAAGGTAAAACAGATTCAGAATCATCTTCGAGCAGCTCAGGACAGAAAGAAGCATTGGGCTGATATGCACAGACATCCCCTAGAGTTCAAAGAAGGGGAGCACGTATTCTTGAGGATCTCGCCCACTCGTGGTACTATCAGAATTGGGAGTAGAGGCAAGTTGAGCCCGCGGTATATCGGGCCATTGGATATTCTAGAGCGCATTGGTGAGGTGGCTTATCGTCTAGCGTTACCTCCATCCTTAGAGGGAGTGCATGACGTATTCCACATCTCATAGCTGAGAAGGTACGTGACCGACCCAAGTCACGTGGTCGATCATTCAGAGATCACAGTGGGCCCAAGCTTGAGATATGAAGAACAACCAGTTGGCATCCTCGACTATAGTGAGAAGATATTATGAGGACAGACAATTAGACTGGTTCGTGTAGCTTGGAAATATTATTCTCTTGATAAATCGACCTGGGAACGGGAGGATAGTATGCGCCAGCGTTATCCTCACTTGTTCGCGGATGCAGTTATCACCTAAACATTCATGTAATTTCCATAGTTCTTTCCTTTAGTAGTTTATTCTTTGATTGCGAGGACGCAATCCTCTTAAGGGGGGTAGATTGTAAACACCCTGATTTTTTTAGAATATTTTAATATAATTTTCTTCCAATTTTTTGGTATTTTTTTGGAATTAAAACTAAGGAATTTGTGACTAAAAAAATTTTATATGCTGTTAATTGATGTTAAAATATTATAGAAATAATTTTTTATGGCATAAAATGGAAAACGGGACATAAGGTAATTTTCGGTGAATTTATTGGACTCCGAAATCAGTTTTAGAGCCCTAAAGACCAACGTAGAATTAAACCCAATTAAACCTGACTGAACCAAACCAAACCGCTGACTGAACCAAACCAAACCACTAGATTGAACCGGACCAACCCAGCATTGCGGGTCGGATCGGGTCGGATCCATGAAACCCGACTCAAACCCAAACCCGACCGAACCCTAATTCTCCTACCGGAAACACTGTTCACCACCTATAAATTCCCCTCGACGTTCATGTAGCCGCCGCCGCAAACCAATCTCTCCCTCTCATCTCAGCCGCCCCCTTTCTCCAGCCGTCTCCGCTGCTTCGGTAGCCCCTTAGCCATCTTCCCCAACGCCTCCGGCTCTCTCCAATCTCCGACCCGCAGACCCCTCGAGCTCAGCCCCTCGTCGACCTCGCCACCAGTGCACCCGACTCCGGCGCTGCACCTCTTCCTGACTTGACCAACCACCGCCCAGCTCTGCCCTAGCCCAGCATCGACAGCCTCCCCCGCATCCCTCTCATCTTATCCGCCTCCCATCTCCGCCGACTCGATTCCTTGCCGCCTTCACTCAGCCCTCCTCCGAACCGCTGAGCACAGCAGCTCCGACCCCATCTCCGCCTCGTCAACGACCCCGCTCAGCCCGACGAGCCTCCCTCCGCCGACCAGAACGGCCAGCCTACAGCAAGCCCTAGGCACGGTCGCCCCGACCCGGACGTAGTCGTGTCAAGGAGACACAACGGACAGGACACAGCTCGTATCAAGGACACTCGGACACGTAAAATTCAGATTTACGGAGCCCTGTTCAGGTAGCATTTTCTTTCTCCTCGTAATTCCGTTTTCGATTTCGTCTGTTGCAACGTGTAGACTGTGTAACCCTCTCGATGCCCGTGCAACTCCCTCGGTGCGTCGCGTCCTGTGGTGATCCCAAACCGCGATCCAAAAATAGGAAAATCAATGCCCTGTTTCACCCCGGAACTGAGTGTGCCCCGCCAAACGGGACGACTTGGTCGCACGCGGTCGTTACCGAAACATGCGCGTCATTGATACGGCGTATGGGATTTCGCAGAAGTTGATTTGGATGTGCGTGCACATCAGAATCAATACGTATCCACCGACAACGCCCCGTATCCGCCTATTCTGGAATACGCTGTAACTTTGTGTATACACGTCAGATCGAGACAAAACTTGTGCCATCGGACTCATAGCAATACGCTGGTCCTGTGACCCAAATTTGGTAACGTTGACGAAAGCGCGTATCGTGGGCCCCACAAGCTCCACTTGACGGACAATTTTGTGATCGGCTCATCGGAATCCAATTCTGGAAGTTTCGTTGAGTTCGTATCATCGTTCCTGACTTGTTGATACTAAGTTTGATGAATTTGGAGACCCTTTGACCCTGACATATTTTTCGGTGCAAAGTGTCCCATATGTGGACCCCGCTTTGGCCCGAAAATGTCATTTTTGCTCTTGTGTCCAAATTGGACTTAAGGAC
Organism: Iris macrosiphon; assembly: GCA_036927795.1. Taxonomy (NCBI): domain Eukaryota; kingdom Viridiplantae; phylum Streptophyta; class Magnoliopsida; order Asparagales; family Iridaceae; genus Iris; species Iris macrosiphon. The sequence goes on along the minus strand of JAYESA010000012.1, from coordinate 107,265,540 downwards.
AGGCGTTTCTAGCTATTTGATATTTTATGAGAGTGTTGGTGATGTTTATTACAGCTTTTAGAGGAGTACCTATAGGATCCACTGATACAGGGACAAGTGTTGATATTCAAACCCCAGGCAAGTGTAACTTGCCAAACCTTGCAGCTTTGCTACTTATTTTCTTGACTTTGTTATACATCAGTGGGCAAGTATACCTTGCCACCTTTACAGTTCTTTTTGTATATTTCCTTGCTTTATTTATATTGATGTGCATGCTTAACCTAGGACCGTGTGACTTACTTAGCGTCCGATTATTAGTCGGGTGCCAATACCGTACGCGATGTTATGTATGTCATCTAGAGATGGACATTCGTGACCCTTTTACATTCTCGTACTTGTCTTACCAAGTACATTATACCCAGGACACTTGACACTATTCATGACAGGATCTTTCTGAGATATTCATGGTGATTCTGTATAGGATACAGACTTCTGACAGAGATATTATACTCTTGGATACTCTATGACTTACTACATTAGCTATGATCTTGCGTGCCATGTACATGAGATGTTATGGACATGAGACGTGTGATTACATTAGGTGGGGAGAGACACACAGGCTACAGGCTGATTACATATATATCCCCTACTACTGTGAGGCACAAGACTCTGAAACCCGAGCTTGGCCCATTACTCATTATTACTGCTACCGGCTCCCCGACACAGAGCTTGTAGTTGCCCAGCCTGAGTACTCGTGATGCTCTCATCTTGCATTTACACATAGATGGTTATATAGCTTACCCTATTTATTTCATTATCTACTGCACTGCATTTATTTTGGCTTGTATTATTTGTACCTTGTTATGTCCCCTGAGGACCTGGATCCGGATTATGTCCCCAGGATTTGCAGACGAGATTTATCCTGAGGTATACGAGATAGCAGCAGTAGCATAAGCAGAAGCAGATACAGGAGCGGTACCGACACCCGAGGACGAGGTGTTAGCTGAAGACTTTTCCTGAGCATCTATGTTACATGCTCAGTATTTATTTTATTCAGTCATTTATATTTTGGTCTGTTGAACCAATGTATCAGATTTTATCGAGTTGTTCCCCGAAGCACTTTGTGAGATTGTTTGATGATTTACATTTCTTATATCTGTGGATCATATTTTATCTTGTGTGGATGAGATTAGTTGTGCCATGTTATCGTAGACTTTGTTTTACAGCTTAAGTACGCCTGATGGATCCATTAAATTGGGTTTGTCCATCGGTGCATGCTGCTGGCTATTGCTACGTGTCTGGTCCCTCAGTATTTTGGGACAGGGGCATGACACATACCTAATAAACCCTAGCATCTCTCACCTATAAATTGATTGGCCATTATCCCTTGTCATATTTAAGCATTACTTGAGTACAATATAGATACTACTAAGTTTAGTTAGAAATTGTCCATATTGCTTGACCCTAGCATTGTGGAATCTATAGTAATTTAAGGTTGGAAATTATAACTAAACATGACTTCCATAATAAAATAATATAGGAGCTAGCAGGGCTTATAAATTTGGATTCATACCCTGACAGTTAGCAAAGCATTATCTTAGGAAGCCAAGGTAAAAGAACCAACGCCCTAGTATGACATGAGTACCCTATCTTTATCTTAGCATATTACTTAGCACCCCGATCATTGTATTCATGTTCGAGTACCCATAAGACATCGACCGATTCATACCCTTCAACCTTGAGTAACGTTATTTCTTTATTACATAATTCTATTATCATTGCTTTCAACATTCGACCTTGCAATTGATTTGAATCTTTTCTAATCGTGTCAATCTAGAAGACCATCACACTCTAGTGAAACCATCTTCTCTTAGGAACCCACGTGATCATCTAACTATCTATGAGTTACTTATAACCTTTTTTCTTAACCGTAGATCCATTGTCAATAACCTATAATCATTTAAACCTAGCAACTGAGTAGAATCTTTTCTTGTTCTTCCTCGACCCCGTAAGCTAGTATACCACCTCCTCCTATAAAACCTTGTTATCATCAAGAGTCTTTATTTACTTTTTGTTTTCCCGTAGCCTTAATTTTGATGCTCATTATTTTGTATGATGACTAAAATTTTCTTCATATTTCAAATCGTGCCACCTTACCCTTCTAATTGTAGGCCAAGTAATTTCTTTTATGTTAGGATTATAGCTTGATAGGATTATAGTTTGTCGATCTTGAATTTTGAAATTTTGTGCTTATTAGTTAGAACTTGAACTATTTGTACCTTCCTTCACCATAATTTCACGTTCTTATATTTTGGACTATCTTGACTTATGTTGCTATTATAGCCTAGTTTTGCAAGTTTATTCTTCTATCGAACTTGTTCATATCATATGTATTATTGGGTGCACACACTAATATATTTGTCTAATTAGAATCGTTGTATTATGGTCTAGCTAACCTTAGTGCACTTGGTTCTCTCTTCACATGGCTACTTTACATGGATTGAGATATATAGTTGACTTAGCTTGTGAGACAAATATACTTGCCCTCTAGACATGTCCGAGCATATCGTATCAGTTACGTAACTGTACTGATCCGAGCATGTGAATAAAAAATTACCAAAATATAATTTTAATCCACAACTTTCTTGAAAACTTTTTTTTGATTTCTTCATTCGCCCTTAAACCCCGTACTTTTGTTCTATCACATTTCCTTGAACTCTTTATTGTTGTTTTTCGTCTTCCCCTATTTCGGAAAGATAAATGCTCGTGCTTGATATAAGTTTGACACTCGGATAGTACTAGGTATACCCCATAGGCCAATCACATTACTTTGTGACTATCTTTTGTAATTAAGGGTATATCACATACGATAGATTTTGTGTTAAGATTTTGAAGATTTGTAAGCACTACTGAATGATCGAGAAAAAATTTTTGTATAGCCTTGTGTTTATGAAAGATTGGTAAATTGTAAGTTGGATAGAAGTTGCATTATCAACTTGAGCCGAATTTTATGTGCAGGTGAAAATCTTAGATCGTGATCAAGTAAAATAAGATTAAGAGATTTAATTCATTTTAATTTTGAAAATTTTTATGATGATAAGGATTAAACTTTAAAGAGAAGAATGCCTTATGGAATAAATTTTAAAGTTTTGACAATGTGGACCAAATATTTATGATTTGAGCACATGAATTAAATTTCGACCAGTGGAGGTTGAATCATCAATTTAAATTTTGAGGAAAAATATATAATTTTAAAACTTGAACATAGATGGATTGGATTAAATTTTTTACAAATTGATGATTTGAATTAAGAGTTAAATATTGATTGTTGGATCACTTATTTGAAATGTTAAGGATGAAAATTGAATTTAAAATTTGAAGGTACGAAATTCTTAAGTTAAAAATAGGAATAAGATTTGATTAGAGTTGTTTATTATTTAAAATCTAGAGGAGATTATGATAGTGGGAATCGTTATTTGAAATTGAGGTGGGTTATTTAAATTTGAAGATGTCATATAGATTTGATTTAAATGTTGATTATTTAAATTTGGGAAGAGATTATGATAGGTTAAATTTTGATTTAAACAGTGGTTATATTAAATTTTGAAGAGATTAAATTAGATTTTGAATAGATTTTGTTATTTAAATTTTTGACAAGTTTGCGGTTGATTTGACTTAGATACAAATTTAGAGGATTTAACAAATCATGCCTTATTTTTAATTTTGAGAATAAAATTCTTGTAAGTTGGGTAGATTGTAAACCCCCTCACTGAAAAATATATATTTTGTGTGTATTTTGTATTTATTATATTTATTTTAGATTATTTTAAATTGACTAAAGTTTAATTATTGAAATAGGATACTTCAGCATTGTTTGGAAATTAGTGATATAGGACGATCCCAAAATCTACAACGGCCTTCGTAAAAAGTAGCCTACTCTAGAGACATTACTTGTAAGATCTTTTCGTGACGCAAAATTCGACCATTCCGCATTAGTATGGCACTAGCGTAACAACCGTAGTTTATTGTGTTTAAATTTAAGATATTTTTATATATATAATTCTTTTGTGATTATTTTTCAATCCAACCTTCATCATTAAGCAACCCATAATTTTTCCATGCCAAATTAGGCCACTTTACTCTTTTATAGGATTTATTTATTTATGTATTGCTATTTTGATCTCATGGAATCCATTCAAATCTTTGTCATAAATTGGTTAGTTGGTTAGTTGTTAAATTTTAATAACTAACTACATAATTAGGAAACCTCCTGACAAACTAACTACCCATCCCAATCCTAATCCTACCCAAAACCCACAGCTTCCCCTCCATATTCTGTACGTAAATCCCCCCTTGGCTGAATCACTTCTCCCTCTGTCTCTTTATATATATATATATATATATATATATATATATATATATATATATATATATATATATATATATATCATCTCCTTCTGTAAAAATCATAATTTTCCTCTTCACCTCCTTCCTCCATCACCATATCAGCCACCTCCAACACCAAGGCCGACCCCTCCCCCCCCCCCCCTTCACGTGGACACAACGCTATCTTCTTCATCCAAGAACACAAGTTCTTCATCCTTCTCTATCTAGTAAGTCTCCTACTTCCTCAAACCCTCTTTAATGACTATGAATGCATGAATATATATATATATATATATATATATATATATATATATATATATATATATATATATATATATATATATATATATAAATGATTTTATATGTGTTTGTAATCCATTGCTATTTTTTTTGAAGGGTTTTATTTTAGGGTTTGCATGTAAAGAACTGAACCAATGAATGCATGTATCCATCCATTGCCATGTTCTTTATTGAAGGGTTATTAATATATAAATATAACATTTAAATTATTTTTATACATATTTTTATAGTTTATTATAGATTATTAAATTATTATTATTTTTGGAATAAATTGCATGTACAATGGGAATTGTGATCTTGTTTTATGTTTTCTCCAAAATTCTGCATCGAACCCTTCTAAAATTTTATAAATAATTAAATTATGATGTTATTAACCTATATTAAATTTATTTTTGAATTTATTTTTTCATAAATATTATTTTTGATTTAAATTGTTTTTATGCATAAAAAGTCACCTAGGTGACCTAGTTTTCATATAAATCTAGTATAACTTGTTCTTTGGCCATATATGAATGTCTTTCCTATTATTTTTGATTTAAAGCTCATTTTTTCAGAATTAATTATGATTTTAGATTTTTATGCAAAGCATAATAGTTGGGTTATAATGGCAAAATTTGGCCAATATTATTACTAGAAGACTAGTATGTGTCCAACTAAAAGACCAATAAATATAATTCATAAATATGCATGTAAGGACTCATTAAATAATTATTTTTTAATATTTTAGAATTATTCTCAAAATTTAACATTTGTATGATTTCTTCTTTTGAGAACTTGCATGTCGAGAAAATACTATTTAGCACCTATATTAGCATGACTACTTGCCAACCTTCGTAGAAACCCTTTGTAGAAGAAAAAAATATTATTTTGGTTATTTTTATGATTAATTCTCGAATTATTATTTTTATTAATTAATGTCTTTAAAATGGATTTTTGGTAACGTTTAACGACTAGTATTATTTTGAGGGCTAGTTACTTGCATTTGCAATCAACGTTGAATTAATAACTAGTTAATAACCTAATTATGACTAGATAGTAAGAGTCAAATTAGTATAAAAAATAATTGGTAGGTGTTCGAGACGTTCCTGTGGAGAGCCCCGGACCAGATTTGTTGTGCTCGTATTTTAACTTAGAAGACAAGTACACCTTGCTTGATTGTATTGTTCAATTTATATTATGCCTAGTTTCTTATTTGTTAGTTGTGTGCACGCTTCTTAGGGTAGTGACTTACCTAGTATATTGTGAAGATACGAGGTATCTTCTGACCTGACACATGGTATGGTGGTCCAACCCTTGTCTTTGTCTTCTTATGGGGTAGGATTATTATAAAGGTATGAGGTATCTTTCGACCTAACACTATTTCAAACACGTTTACTGAGTGAGAGAGTGCATGAACCTACGTGTCGACTGAGCATCAATACTTGAGTTCGCGTCTTGTGTTAGTTGTTGGTGTTAATTTGGATTCTAGATTTTATTAATGTCGTTGCATTATGTCTGCACCGCGTATACGGTTTGGATAGTTCATTTGGATGGAAGAATCTGCTGCTGAGCGTATATAATTTTTGTTTCTTACTGTACTATAAAAATGATGCAACTGTGTAACCCCGAGTTCTACAGAACGCCTGGTGGGATGACTATTCTTCTATTTCTCCCCCCTCATGAACCATTAGAGATGTCTCGAGTACATTTCATATATGTGGTTTAGTTACCCTATTTATTATTTACTACTTTACTTTTATGCATGTCGACTTTTTGTGTAGTTGTTATGTCCCTCTGAGGACCTAGCATATTTTCCAGATCCCTACGAGCATTTGTACCCGATGGACTACGGACTTGGATATCCTGCTGACGAGGACCTTGAGGTAGAGACACAGGAGTTTCCTTGAACATCATAGATGACAATGCCTAGAGTCTTAGGTGTCATTATCTAGCTAGCTGACGCCCAGACTATTTTCATTATTTCCTTATTACTTAGTTTTATTGCTTTCAGTATTCTTTTGTACTCATTTTTTCATGGATTGTTGTCCACTATACTTTATATATAGTGGATTTTGGGACTTATCTATTTATTCAGTTCCTTATTATGTGATATTTATGGATAAGACTAGATTACTGCATGCCAGTAATGTTGAGACTTAGTTATATTTTATAGCTTACTACGACTTATTAGCTCCATTAAATTGGGTTCCTATACTTGTTCATACAACTGTCATGTATAGGTATACCTGGTCCTAAGTATTTTATGACTAGGGCGTGACAGTTACACATCCCAGAGTGGAAGTGGGAGAATGTTACCATAGATTTTGTTTTGGGGCTTCCATGATCTCCAGGAGGGAAGGACGCAATTTGGGTCATCGTAGATAGGTTAACCAAATCAGGCCACTTTTTGCCATTTAAAGTAGGTACATCTACGGAGAAGCTGGTAGAGATGTATGTGTTGCAGATTGTCAGATTGCACGAGGTCCCTGTGAGCATAGTCTCGGATCGGGATAGCCACTTCACATCCCACTTTTGGAGGGGTTTGCAGGCTAGCTTGGGCACCTATCTCAAGTTCAGTACCACATATCACCTCTAGACGGCGGGCAGTCGGAGAGGACTATTAAGACTCTCGAGGATATACTACGCACTTGTATTCTAAAATTCGGAGGTTCTTGGGAGGATCATTTCTACCTGGTAGAGTTTGCTTACAATAACAGTTACCAGGCAAGAATTGAGATGTCACCATTTGAGGATTTGTATGGACGGAGATGTCACACTCCCTTGTCTTGGGATAATTTTGGGGAGAGAGCCTTGTTGGGACCGGAGATGGTTGTGGATACAGTTGAGAAGGTGAAGCTTATTAGAGATAGACTCCAGATGGTGCAGGACAGACAGTGGCATTGGGCCAACAGCCACCTAAGACCTTTAGATTTTGAGGTAGATTTTGTTTTGTATTGCTGGTAATTTCTTTGTTATAGATTATGTGTTAAGGTTGTATTTTATTCTAGGATAATGATCTAGTGTTCTTGTGGATTTCTCCGACATGGGACACGATTCGCTTTGGTGGAGGCGGGAAGCTTAGTCCATGGTACATCGGATCCTTCAGTATTTTTCCGAGGGTCGGTACAGTGGCCTATAGACTAGACTTTCCACCTGCACTAAAGGGAGTACATAATGTGTTCCATTTGTCACAGATGAGATGATACGTGGTAGATCCTAGTCATGTATTAAATCACTCGGAGATCTAGGTGAGTCCGACTCTCAGTTATCCAGGGCAGCCAGTGGAGATTCTGGATTGCCTGGAGAAGGTGTTGTAAAATCAGACGATTCCCTTGGTACATGTTGCTTAGAGGCAACACTCTACGGAAGATTCTACTTGGGATAGGGAAGCCGAGATGCGTAAGTTGTACCCCTATCTTTTTTAGCCGTGGGGTATTTCTTTTCTTGCGGTGATTGCTTGTGTAGTGCTAGTTCTTCCTTAAATTTCGAGAACAAATTTTTTCTAACGTGAGTAGGATTATAACTACCACTTTTATATATTAGGATATTTTTGTCATTTTATATAATTATTATTGTTATATTTTATTTCCATAATAATTGGTATCATTGTATTATATATATATATATATATGTGTGTGTGTGTGTATGTGTGTGTGTGTGGTATAGTTGTATGGTTTGTTGTTAGCCCCTAGTTACACTAATTGTTAGATTGTTAGTGGACCCAAGTGAACCCAAATGGACTTGTCATAACCCATTAGTGTGACAAATTAGTTTAGTCATGGTTGACTAGTTAATTTAGAGAGTTTGACTTAAATAACCTTTTTTACATATTAGAACTTATCACTAATTAAACCTTCTTACCAATAATCCTTTATGACTTATTAGAGGAGGGTATGTTAGTCATTTTAGCATCAATTAGGGCACACTATAGGGGTCGGCCACTATATGAAGAGGGGACAGCCTCTCCTTCTTCTTCATTCACTTAAAATCTGTTCAAATTAGTTCCTTAACCCTTTTCCCAAATTTCCCTCCAATCCCTAATTCATTTCCTACCAAATTCGCTCATATTTCCTCATTTCAAATCCATTCCTAGAAGCTTGGAGGAGCAAGAGAAGCTTGGAAGAGGAGCTTTGCTTGAAGGAGTTGTCCATCTACTTTCTTATGTCACCTTGGTGCACTACATTGGAAATCTATCTCCCATTAGGTAAAACTCCTGTACCCTTGTTATTTCAAATTTGAATGGTGTAATAGACCCATAGAAATCCTTCCTTAGCTTAGGGATACCCATAGGAAAAAGAACTAGGTCCATAGGAGGCCTATGGTGAAAGTTACATTGAGTTTTGTGTCCATTGGAGGAAAACTTTGAGTTTGCACACTAAGTGTTTGATGGAATGCCTAGTGAGTCATTCCCTATTATTTTATATTTCTTTTAGTATTTTAGATGTATCATAATGATTTGATGGTGTTAGGAGTTATTTGAGTGTGTATCAAAAGGGTATCAAATGAGTATCATGGTGTGATACCCATATGTAGCCTAGTTGTACACCAAGTGCTTGTGTTTGGATGTGAGAGTATGTCTATTGAGTATTGGATCATATCATTGGTGTGTGAAAATATATATATATATATATATGTGTGTGTGTGTGTGTGTGTGTGTGTGTGTGTGTGTGTAAATATCTATCTATATTGATATGTAGGTGTGGTGTTGTGTGGACCCATGGGGAAGGGGTTAGGCATTGATTAGGCAGAAAACTGTCACTGTGACAGTGTTGGTGTTTATTAGTGAACTAGTGTGGTGTTGTGTATCATATATTTGATTAAGAAGGGGTGAGATACAAGTCTGTCCAAGACCTGGGACTAACAACTTCAGTTGACAACAACATAAAGAGCAACAAACAACAGTACCAGTAAGATGAGGGAGTATTGTATGGCCAGTGCGTGTAAAGGGGGAAAGTTTGGGGGTTGGCAGAAGATGTGTTATGTAGGTATTGACGGTTATACTCGGGTGGGAGCTTCAGCAATGCAAGAGCATAGCAGCAGAAGCATCATGGAGATGCTCGAGCAGGCCAGTGAAGGGCGAGGAGGGCATTGCCTCAGTGTGACAGTGTACTGTATGCACTATCTGTTAGTTCCAGCAAAATTCAATATAAGAGAGGTGGCAAGGTTCAGTTGTGAAATGAACATTAGTTAGGGAGAAAGGGGAAACCAAGGGTTCTTTGCACAGTTTTTAGGCAGTGCACCTCCAGTGTTGTGTGTGTGTGTGTGTGTGTGTGTGTGTGTGTGTGTGTGTGTGTGTGTGTGTGTGTGAAAGAGAGTAAATAAGTATGTCTGTGTGAGAGTAAATAAGTAAGGATACCTAGTTATCAAGTATCTCAAGATACTTGCTTAGGTGTTTTGGATATAGGGTATCCTAAGATACCAAGTGAATAGTGAGATACCATAGAGTACTAAGATACGGGTAGTGTGGTATCATAGTATTATGGTTTGTTAAGTTTTGTGAGGGTATATGAGTTGTGTATTGAGGGTACTTAATGTGGGGTCTATGATACTCAATGTATCATTGAGGGAAGTGAGGTTTAGGTAAGTTCAAGATATAGTGAGGATACTCAATACTAAGTACATAGACCAAATATTAGTATTAGTGTTACGTATTGTATCAAGACTAAGTATCTAAGATTAGGGTGTGTGAGTGAGTTATATGTGAGTTTTAGTACATTTTTCCTATCTCTTTCGGCCTTCGTAAGTGAGGATACTCCGAAGCCATCCTGCATATTAGAAATGGAGCCTAGGAAAAATGTACTAAAAGTGTACATAACTGCTCATGCTGATGTTTCGTCCCTAGATGATGAATTTCCCTAAAAATGATAACTTACTTCATGAATAAAGGGTTATCTTTGAACTACTCCGAGGTCGCACATTTAAGTGGATTATACTCTCTAGAGCACGGTCTAGGCCCGTAACTGCATACACAGGTGAGTACCTATGCAGTGAACCAAAATTTCCTTATTCAAAACTCCTACTTCACAGTGCCAACGAGAAGGAGGGAAAACAAACCCATCAACTTTGGCAGAATAGAATATCCTCAATCCTTTACCCCAGAGGAATAAGAACCTGTGGGTGAAAGGATGCAAGTATACCGCTACAGCTCACAAGCCAAGCACCTTATCTTGAAGATGGGTTATGATCTTAAAATCGACCGAGGCCTGAATTATGGCAAAGGGCGATGACTGCCTCTGTGTCTCCTCTCTCATTGAGGCAAGTCCAAGGATTACTACCATAAGACTCAGCATGGTCTGGGGTACTTACACCTCCATCTTCACCCGAAGACTCGGAGGAAGAGGATAAAGTATTTTCTTACTCTTCAGAATCCTCCGCTTGGGACTCCAATATAAGCATTGGAGATATGCTTAAAAAGATGATATCTATCAATATGGCATCCGCTTATCCAGGAGAGGACGATAAAGACCCACTTGAACCCATCGAGGTTGAGCCATGGGCCCAACGCCTGGACGCATAGTGGGAGCTACAGTTCAAGCAGCAAGAATCCCCCACCGAGGACGAAGTCATATAAGTCGACCTAGGCGACGAATCCGCCCCTAAACCTATCTTCATCAGCAAAAGTCTGTCCGGTGAATATCGTGAATCCCTGCTGCAACTCGTAAGGGATTATATCGACGTCTTTGCTTGGAGCTATGAAGACATTTTAGGGCTGGACCCACAGATCGTGGTCCACAAACTCAACATCCTGCCCAATGCTAAGCCAGTAAAGTAACAGCAGAGGCGGTTCCATCCAGACATTATGAATGCCATCAAAGCTGAGGTAAATAAACTGATAGCCAATGGCTTCATCTGCGAGGAACAACATCCAGATGGGGTATCCAATATCGTGCTTGTCGTAAAAAAGAATGAGAAGATCTGAATTTGCATGGACTTTCATGATCTAAATGCGGCATACCCAAAGGACGAGTTTCTACTACCGATCACGGATATAATGATCGACAACATCTGTAGCTTCGAGTGCATATCCTTTATGGATGGATTCTCAGGCTACAATCAAATCAAGATATTTTTTGACAACGAGAAGCACACATCTTTTCGAACGCTACTAGGGTTTACTACTACACAGTTATGCCCTTTGGTCTAAAAAGAGTATGTGCTATATACCAATGAGCTATAAGCACCATCTTCCGTAAATATCTTCGCAAGATGGTGGAGTATTAGTTTGATGACATCATTGTCAAAAGTCGCTCTAAAGATTATCATCTCCAAGACTTAAGGACTGTGTTCGACCTAATACGGTCACACCACCTTAAGATGAACCCAACCAAGTCCTTCCTGGGAGTCTCCAACAGTAATTTCTTGGGTTTCATCTTAACTTCAAAGGGCATTCATATAGACCCTGACAAGACTGAAGCAATCCTTGAATTGTACCTGCCAAAGAACCTCAGGTAACTTTGCGGCCTTCAAGAAAGATTGGCATACATTAGGAGGTTCATATCAAACATCTCTGGACGTTGTCAATCGTTCACTCACCTCATGAAGAAGGGAGTCTCCTTCGTTTGTACCGACGAATGCCAGCAGGCATTCGATGACATCAAATGGTATCTTACAAGTTCTCTAGTCTTGGTGGCCTGCGTTATGAGAAATCCCTTCTTGTTGTACATGCATGCGATGGATCACTACCTCGGTGCTCTACTAGCCTAAAAGAGTGATGCAGGTCATGAGTAGGCCATCTACTATCTCAGCAGAATGATGGTCGGCGTGGAGCACAGGTACAACCCTATTGAGAAGGAGTGCCTTGCTCTCATTTTTCTAATCCAGAAGACTCGACATTACGTGGCTAAGCGAACAATCTATGTGATCTCGTAATTTATCCCTCTCAGGGTTCTCATGACCATACGAGGGATGCTTAACTCCTGCTTAGCTACATGGGCGATACTATTGTCGCCATATGACAGGTTATTCGATTCGCAGAAGGCAGTCAAAGGCCAATCATGTTACGACCCACACCCAGTGTAAAAGTACGAGTACGTGGGTATGTCCAGCCTACGTCGCTGAATCGGCGATAGAACGATGTCTAGGTCAACAATGTTATCTAAACATCTCACACAATATATATAGTATACCTATCAAGATATCTCAACTCCCAAATGGAGAACAATATGATAATATGATAATGGTAAACAATACTCAATCACAATAACAACTAGAGGAAGATATGACACGATATAAAATAGAAGAAAGAAGAAAGAAATAAAGTCATAATACATCACAAGTCCAAGTCTAATCACAAGTCCAAGTCTAATCTCAACACATGACGTCAAATAATAGTAGAATGCCAAAGTCTAACTTACATATATAATATCATGAATAAACTAACTATGCCTCATCAACTGCTGGTACTAACCCAACAGGCTCTACTGGTGATAACTCAACTGGCTCGCCATTCTATGGACCATAGTGCGTATGACACCAGTCCTCTAATAAATCATCTAAAAAATATACCAGCCAGGATTTGAGTGAAGTACAACCCAAATAGTTGTTTCAATAATTTATAGAAAATATGAAACAGCAATAGCAATAAAATTAAATGATAGAAGTAACTGAACTAGCATATATCACGAGAAAGGGCATCATGGTAAATAATGGCAAAAATTAAGAACAATATGATGAGAAAAATAATGTAATAAACCAGAATAAAGGAAATAATATAAAAAATATGCCTTGAAATATTCGTAAGATAATGTGATCGGCTTGGGCCTAACACCGGCTATATATAAAAGGTGAGCTAGAGCAATCATACGTGAGTTGTATGATCTGCTAACTATCACGGGCTACACTAAATCACGGGATATAAGGTATGATCACATATCTACTAATACTTTTCCAACCCCCGACTAGTACAAGGATCCAAATTATGATATGTTATAAAATGTATATCACACTACACGGTCTATAATATCATGCACTATGATCACGGTCCATATAATAACTAAGATATCACGGTAATCATAAAGTATGACACGGCTTTCACTGAGTAACCACGATAATAATATCTCATGACCAAGATGCACATATATTAATCCGTGAAACCATCGTGTCAAGAATCAAATATCTTAATACTAAATACATAAAACATAGAGGCTATCAAATAAGAAAACTATCAGAGATTGGACTCGCCTCTAGTCTTGAGCAAGAGATGTAACTCGGTGTCCGAGCTAGTGTCATATACACCTATATATGAATGGCATATTAAATGGGTGTAAATAAGTGATACAGCGCTAACATGCATTAAATATGATTTTCTAGGTCATTCTAGCTAAATTAGGCCAAACTAGTCAATATTAGTCAAAATTAAGTCATACCTATGTTTCTAGGTTCACACTAAGGTAATTAACTCATATTAGTCATTTTCTAGCTATCACTAGCCAATATTAGTTATTCTAGCTAATAGTACTAATTTACCTATTTACTAGATACTAGAATACTCTATGTATCCAAATACACTACAACTTATATATATATATATATATATATATATATATATATATATATATATATATATATATATATATATATATATATATATAAGGTGTTTTAGTATTTTCTATATGAACTTATATGTATATTTATATATACTACTATCTATAGTATTAAACTCTAACACTTACCTTGCTATTACCTACAGGTATTACCAATACTTATTTTACCTAGAGTCACGATACCTCATGAATATATTACCTTATCTTACTACTGACCGCTCTTACCCCATGTTACTTCTGATGTCTCCCTACATCCTCATATGTGTATCAATCATCAACTTCTCCCACTGATACATGTTCATGTGCGACTGTATTTCACTGTACCATTTCCTCCAACATACTGATACTTGCACACAAGTGTAAACAAGCAGTTGCTTGCTGCTACTGTTGCTTTCTTAATATCCCCAAAGTGCACTGCTCAAAGTCTATAACCCGACCTCCATAATCCTTTCACAAGTGATGCTGCTAACTTATTCCCCAAAACCTAAACCCTTGCTTACTAACTCAATGTTATGAATTAACTGAACTCTATTGTTGTTTTACTCTGAATAAGAATAAGCTGCCTATTGTTGTCTCATATATCCAAAACCGGATCCATCGTGACTATTGTGAAGGTAACATAGTACATGTTGTTGTGCATAGCTTCCCCTTAACCAACTGCTCACAACAAGAAACCCCAACTACACAACCACCCTCTAATACATACAAAATCTAATCTATGCAACCCTCTCCAACCACACATGCATTCACACATACACATGTCAAACTAATCCTTGTACACACACAAAACACATGTTCACTTTCACGATCATCATATACACAACACAGTACACTCTAGTTAGGAACACACACACTTTAGAGGCATTAAGCCAAACCCATAAATCTCCATTAATATCAAAAATATACATCAAATACACATATAAAAATAATGTAACTAGTTACAATAAAAATTAAAGAGTAATTACATAAATTACCCAAAATAAAATACAATGATATGCTCTACTCATGTCCAATTGTGGACACGTATATTGTCTCACAATCCTGATCTAAGTCTAATTAGATATAATTGTTCTCATGACACACACTCGATGTGTCAATCTTGAAATTCCTACTAATTGGACACAAATCACCATGTAGATTCCATAATACAAGTCATATGAACCTAGTTCTTGGTACTATGGGTAGCCCTAAGACAAGGGATAATTTTTAATGGTTAATGCATGAATTAGAGTCTAGATTAAGGGGTGGATTTAGAATTTACCTATTGGGAGATAGATTTCTAATAAAATGCTTAATGGACACAATTTGTACATAATCTCATTGTCAATTTCTCTTCCTTGTCCTTGCAATCCAAGATCCAATGCTTCTTACATAATGAAATTGAGAGAGAATAAGAGTGAATTAGGATAAATTTAGTGGAGGGATTAGTTAATTTTGGGAAGAACACAATTGGGGATTTAGGTGAATAAATTAATGAGAGGAGAGAGAGAGAGAGAGAGAGATCAAAGACCTCCTTAAATGGCCGGCCATTTCTTTTTCCCTTCCCAAGCAACAATAAATGTCCAAGATACCCCTACTAGCTAATCAAGAGGTTTAATTAGGGAGGGATATATTAGTAACTTCTAATTCTTAATAAAATTAATCTAATCTTCTTACTAAATTAAGGGGATGGGTCTAATGGTCCTAATCAAATATTGGACTCAATGTGTCATGAAAAACTAATGGGTCCACTAATGACAAATCCAAATAAAAATAGGCTAGCCCACTAACAAATAATAAATAGCATAACACCATATAATTAATTAGTAGAACATAATATAAATACCTAATCCCTAAATAATAAATATGCTAAATGATAAAAAATACCCTCATCTAAAAATGTGGTAGTGAAAAGTCTACCCTCCTTAGAAATATTTTTCCTCAAAATTTATGGAAGAACTAATACTACAACAAGCAATCACAGTAAGCAAGAAAGAATGATACCTCATGGCTCAAAGAGATAAGGGTATCGCTCGAGCATCTCGGTTTCCCTCTCCTAGGTAGACTCTCCTAGAGAGTGATGCCTCCACGCGACGTGTACCAAGGGAATCTTCTGGTTCTGTATCACCTTCTCCCTATGATCCAGAATCTCCACTGGCTGCTTTGGGTAGTTGAGAGTCGGACCCACCTCAATCTTCGAGTGATCCAATTCGTTACTTGGATATGCCATATACCATCTCAACTGGGACACATAGAACACGTCATGCACTCCCTCCTATGCAAGCGGTAAATATAGTTTGTAGGCCAATGCACCGACCCTCATAAGAATACTGAAAGGTTCGATGTACCGTGAACTAAGCTTTCTGCCTCAGCCAAAGTGAATTGTGCCCCGTGTCAGATAAATTCTCAAAAACACCAGATTGCCAACCTAGAACAAACACAGCCATAACACTCAGCCTAAAATAAAGCTATCACAAGCAATACAAACAAAATCTATACCTCAAACTCCAAAGGTCTCCAGTAGTTATCGGCCCAATACCGCTGTCTGTCCTATACCACACAAAATCTATCTCTGATGAGCTTCACCTTCTCAGCTGCATCCACAATCATCTCCGGTCCCAACAAGACTCTATCACCAACATCATTCCAAGATAGAGGAGTGTGACATCTTCGTGCATATAAAGCCTCGAAAGGTGACATCTTGATACTGGCCTGGTAATTATTATTGTAAGCAAACTCTACCAAGTGAAGATGATCCTTCCAAGAGCGTCTGAAATCCAGAACACAAGTGCAAAGCTTATCCATAAGAATCTGAATAGTCCTCTTCGACTTTCCGTCTGTCAGGGGGTGATATGATATACTGAACTTTAGCTGGGTGCCAAAGCTAGCCTGCAAACTCCTCCAAACGTGGGTTATGAAGCGACTATCCTGATCTGAGATGATTCTCATAGAAACTCCATATAATCTGATAATTTTTTATACATGTATCTCCGTTATCTTCTTCATAGACGTACCTACTTTAAATGGCAAGATGTGGGCTAATTTGGTCAACCTGTCAACGATGACCCAAATCGTGTCTTTACCGCTTGGAGAATAGGAAATCCCTGAACCAATATCCATAGTAACATGCTCATATTTCAACTCTAGAATGGGTAAAGGTTGAAGTAAATCACCTGGGCTCTGTTTCTCTGCCTTTACATGCTGGCACACTAAACATCTGAATACGAAGTGCGCCACCTCCCGCTTTATACCATACCACCATACATGCTCTGTCGAATCTCTATACATCTTGTTGGCACCTGGATGTATAGAGTACTGCGATCGATGCGCCTCCTGAAGAACCTCCTCTCGCAACGTCTTACTTGGAACACACAACCTGATACCGTAACATAGTGATCCATCCTCAGCAATAGTGAAGTCCTCGGATAATCCCATACAAACCTGTTCTCTGATAATACTCATAGACTTATCGTCATACTGCGTAGCTCGAATTATGTCCATCAGCTCTGACTGTATCTGCAGTCCCAATATCTATATCTCAACACCGGGTACCAGTACCTGAATACCCAAGATCTTAAGATTGGCTAATAAATACATATCTGTAGTCAAGCACATAGCCACTGGATACCTGCTCAAGGCATCAACGGCTACATTGGCCTTCCATAGATGGTACTATAATGATATGTCAAAGTCCTTCATTAACTCCAACCACCATCGTTGTCTCATATTTAGCTCTTTCTGTGTAAATATGTACTTCAGGCTCTTGTAGTCTGTAAAGATCTCCATACGCTATCCGTACAGATAGTATTTCTGCAGCTTTAGAGCAAAAATGACTGCTGCCAACTCTAAATCGTTAGTAGGGTAATACTTCTCATGAGGACATAATTGCCTGGAAGTATAGGCAATCACCTTCTTATTATGCTGTAAGACACAACCTAAACTATTTCCTGAAGGATCACTATAGATAGTGAATCCACCTAATCCTGATGGCAACGTCAAAACTGGAGTTATCGTCAACCTCTTCTTCAACTTCTCAAAAGCAGCCTGACTCTCCTCAGTCCAGACAAACTCTATATCCTTCCTGGTCAGCCTAGTTATCGGCTCTACAATCCTGGAGAAGTCATGTACAAAACTTTGATAATAACCTGCTAGCCCAAGAAAACTCCTGATCTCTGTCATTAAACTCGGAGTAGCCCACGACTCTATTGCGGAAATCTTCTTCGGGTCCCCTGAGATCCCGTCACCTGTAATCACATGCCGAAAGAATTCAACATTATCAAGAAAAAACTCATACTTTGAAGGCTTGCCATAAAGCTTCTTCTTCTTGAGAGTCTCCAGAACTATCTTCAGATGCTCCTTATGCTCTACCGGGGGCTTCGAATATACCAGAATATCATCAATAAATACCACCACAAACTTATCAAGATAATGGTGGAACACCTTGTTTATCAGATTTATAAATGCCGTTGGGGCATTAGTCAACCCAAACGGCATCACTATAAACTCAAACTGGCCATACCGGGTCTGAAAAGTTGTCTTCGAAATATCCTCCTTCTTCACTTTTACCTGGTGGTAACCTGACCTTAAGTCTATCTTCGAAAATACCTTCGCTTCGCTCAACTGATCAAAGAGATCATCAATCCTCGGTAGCGGGTAATTGTTCTTGATAGTAAGGTTGTTCAGAGCCCTGTAGTCGATACACATATGTACCGACCTATCCTTCTTCGGTACAAACAATACCAGAGTACCCCATGGTGATGAACTGGATTAAATGAATCATTTGCCTTGAAACTCATCCATCTGCTTCAACTCTACCAGTTCGATATTGTTGACTTTATAGACGTGCTAGGATATCAGCTCTGTGCCTGGCACCAAATCTATAGAGAACTCAACATCTCGGTCTGGCGGTAAACCTGATAACTCCTTAGGAAAAACGTCCATGAACTCTGCTATCAACGGATGTGCCAACTCCTTCTCTTCCACCATGGCTCCACAGATGGCATCCTAGCTCTGCTCCATTACGCCTCTGCTCCTCTGGCAATCTCAAATTCTGGCTCTCCTAGCGTTCAAAATAAAACTCTTCCTCCACGACAATTTATACTAGCATGGTGCCTACTCAACCAATCCATCCCGAGTACAATATCGTAGCTCAGAAGTGGCATTATGAGTAAGCACGCACTTAACTCCCGGTGTCCCAATATAACTCTTCGATTCTTGCAAAGATCACTGACCAGGATAATGCCTCCCCCAGTCGTGATCTTGTAAGTCCTAGCCAAAGGTTCAGACTCTAATCAATGCTTAAGAACAAAAGATACAGATACAAAAGAATGAAAAGCACCTGAATCAAATAAAGCAAAAGATGGAATAGAATCAAGGAGAACTGAACCTGATATCACATCTCCGACTTACTCCTCCTCCTTAACTGTCATGGCGAAAACTCACCCTCGCGGTGCACCTCTCTGCTGTTGTTGGTGCTGGATAAAATATTGTTGTTGAGTCTGTAAAGGAGGTCCCATTTGCTGTCCCGTAGATAGCCTCGCTGGTGCTCTTTATGCCGGTGCTGCTCCCTGGCCTGCTCGAATCGGAGCCACTAGACACTCCGTCAACTGGTGCCCTGGCACTCCACAATAGAGATACACTCTAAGCCTCTTCCTGCAGACCACCCATGTATGTATAATCTTTCAACAGTATGTACACTTGTAGAAGCATGAAAAATACGCTGGATAGCTATACGCAGCATGTTGATGCAGGGCAGCGTAAACAGAGGACCTCAGAGCCATCAACGTACAACAGAGCTTTTTTGCTGAGCACAGCGTAAAGTATAAGCTCAAGGACCATCCGTGTAATACAGTATGTCCAGGCTGCTTCAGCGTAAAAAGGGTGCTATATCACCTTTATGGAGTAGAATTTATTCGCTTTTAATACAGCATTGAAGTATACGAGGAACGCTTCGTATTCTTCGAAATGAACCTGTAAGATCATGCAATGAACCTGACGTCTGGACTCCTGACAAATAGTACTGCACGACTACCTAGGTGACGGCTATAATGATGGCACGGCACTGCAACCCAGGCTGTCATTTACTGCCATTTCCTTGGCATAAACCGCTTTTACGCATACAAAGGAATACACTGCCTAGTTTTACGCAAGCAGATGTGAGCTCTTTACGCTCCACAGAAGACAAACAGCCTGCCACGTCAAAAGCTGCTCTTCGTACAAGGCTCGAGGCACGTCTCTGCATTTAATGCACAGAAAGGGTGGCAGACCTTCAAAATACGCCTCTACATTTAATGCGCAGGATAATGGCAGATCTCTGCATTTAATGTAGGAGATTTGATTAAATATTACCGAACCGTCGTTTAGTGACATCCCCTTTGCGTAAACTGCTTTTACGCATACAAGGGGATACGCTGCCCAGTTTTACACAGGCAGACGTGAGCTTCTTACGCTCCGCAGAAGACAAACAGACTGCCACGTTAGCAGTTACTCTTCGTACAGGATTCGAGGTGCGTATCTACATTTAACAGAATGATGGCAAATCTTTAAGACACGCCTCTACATTTAATGCGCAGGATGGGGGCAGATCTCTGTATTTAATGCAAGAGATTTGATTATATCTCCAAAAGCCATAATTTTGGCTAAGACGTCCACGTCATCACCTTGGCACATTACGCCAACTCAGGCCACAGTCAGAGGAGGAGGATCAGCTATCTTCTACGCCCACTCGGCTTCTACGCCTACTCAGCTTCTACGCCCACTCGGCTTCTACGCCCACTCGGCCTCTATGCCCACTCA
This sequence comes from Iris macrosiphon, assembly GCA_036927795.1. Taxonomy (NCBI): domain Eukaryota; kingdom Viridiplantae; phylum Streptophyta; class Magnoliopsida; order Asparagales; family Iridaceae; genus Iris; species Iris macrosiphon. The sequence continues at coordinate 107,244,580 of JAYESA010000012.1, read as the reverse complement.
GCTTCTACGCCCACTCGGCTTCTACGTCTGCTCGACTTCTATGCCTACTTGGCTTCTATGCCATGGTGACAGTTATTGGCTTCTATGCCAACCTCTTCTACACAAAGGATAACTACCTACGTGGCTTCTATGTCGTGATCTTAGCAATAGTTATACGCGTTGTCCCTTAGTTAGACATGCGTCACATGCTTATTCAAAAGGTCATCTATATGTGGGCAATAGTTATTGTAACCATCGTGTAAAAGGGTATTGTACTTTCCACTACTCGGTTTCTATACCGACTAAGTTGTCATTGTCACTAAAACTCTATAAATAGAGAACTCTATCAACAGAGGTCCGGGGTCAAAAATTGAAGGTCGCCAAGGTTGAAAAATAGAGTATCAGATCGAGGAGAGAAAACGGTCGAGAGAGAGAAGAATCCAGAGCTCAGGCAAAGAGTAGCAATCGACGACTTTGGCATCAAGCATCCACTCTCTCTAGTTACCTTTGAAGGTGCTTACTGTCTTCTACGGCACTTTTTTATCATCGTGTGGTCCAAGGGATAAAGTGATCGACTGCAGATCAGACTCCTATAGCAATATTTACCCAGATTAAAAAATTGTACTCGACATCCTTGTATAGGATTAATTGTACTGCTTGTTTGTAAACATAAAGAGCGGGTTTTCGTATAAAGCCTCGTTTCCATATCTTTTGTTTATTTTATCAGACAATAAGATGGCGACTCTGCTGGGGACATCTTTCTTTTCTGATGAGGAAGCAACTGCTCAACACGATACGGTATCCGTAGGATCCGTGAAGAAGATATTGGTCCTCCAGTTCGACCAGTCTGCCTACGAAGATAGGCTTCGAACAGGGGGTAGCTCTTACTCTCTCTCTGTCCAAGACAACAGAAAGCTGCATAAGGTCTGGATGCCCAAGACTCCTCTACCATTCTTGTCGACTCTCCGATCTCTTCAATCTCTCCGACCAACGAGGTTGTAGCATTGCTCCCTCTGCGCCTTGCGCATAAAATTCAGTCGCATGTCTCTGACAGGGCAGACAAAACTTCTGGCAATGCCTCAGCGCCAATCCAGAAGTATACTCCGCGCCTTGCACATAAAATTCAGTCGCCTGTCTATGACAGGGCAGACAAAACTTCTGGCAATGCCTCAGCGCTAGTCCAGAAGTACACATCGCGCTCTGCGCATAAAATTCTATCTCCCGTCTGTAACGGAATAGACAAAATTTCTGATAATGCCTCAGTGCCAAATCAGGAATCCCAAACGCGCTCCGCACGTAAAAATGTATCTTCCTTCCACGGAAAAGCAGATGATCACTGCAATCTACGCAAGAGAAAGCAAGCGGCGGACTACTCAACTTCTCGGCCTTTACGCCAGCAAGGGAACAATCTGCCTGTCCTACGGATTACGCGAGGAGCTGACGGACGACTGAGGACCTCTTCGGCTTTACGCCAACCTAAGCAGAGCTCCAATTTATGCCAAGTGAGGCCCCTCAGCGTAAAGCAGGCTCAGTTTGTGAATAGACAAACTCCTCGGGGATTATCCGCTACCCAGATGGCCAACCTGTTGTATACGGGTGGCACACAGAAAACTATGGTTTCCAACATCCGCATGTCCACTGATGTGAACAGAAGGAACAAGCCATCTTCTTCTTCTTCTTCTGCAAATCCTCCTGACCTGCATGAATATTTGATCCAGAAACGCAAGGATAGGGGAACTTTCAGCATGTCTATTACACCTCCTAACGAGCACTATTGTAATAGTCATAGGATTGTAATTAATTATTGCTGTTCAGAAACAAAACGGTCAGTTTTTGACCGGTTGAACTACTCTCCGTCTTTCCGGGAAGAAGAGCACACACATGCATCAGTGAACATGGCTTCACACATACCTAGAGGAAGATCGAGATCAAGACGTCAACCTTCTAGGACTCCGAGTCGAAGGAGATTCAACCAGCTCCTTAGGAACACTGAAGCTGGGGTATTCCAAAATACCCGTTCGAGGTCGCGACAAACACCTTCGTACTCTTCTGATTCCGATACTGGGGGTCGCCAGTCTCCCGAATCAGATGCTGAAAGTATAGAGTCAACTTCTACAGAGACCTATACTCATCCTTCAATGACACCCAGGAAGATGGAAGTTTATGCCATTGGAGATGAACACAAGGAAGCTTCCCCATCAGGGAGCGCTGAGCAACGCATTACTACACTGGAGACATCTCTGAAAGAAATGCAATCCATGATGGAGAACATGCACCAGATGATGCTGACTCAACACATAGCTGCTTTGGCTCAAGCATCGGTCCCTCCAAATCAGAAACGTGTGGGGATGGACTTACCACCATCCAACACGATCCAAGAGCCTGCTCTAGATCACGAGTCAGCAGTTCCTCCGCTTCCTCGCTCAGAGAATGTGTTAATGTAACCAATTCCTCACCACTCCGTGGTCCCGCTACTGGCTGAAAATCTGATGCAGGCAGTACGGGAGTTGAAAGCCCAATTCGATGCCTTGAAGCACAAAGATCAGCTCAAGAAATTGGGAATCAACCAGCCTTAGCCGGCTATCTGGGAAGAGGCCTCTTTCCCTCCTAGATACAAACCACAGACCATGGCTCTGTTCGAGGGAAAAATATCACCGAGTTAGTACATGAACTACTTCAGTATGATGACGGTGTTATTACAAGGGAATGACGCCATGCTCACTCGGGTGTTCAAGGGCTGTCTCTCGGGAGTGGCTTATCAGTGGTACTACAGCCTGGCGGACAACTGCATTACTTCCTTCGAAGAATTCAAAGCTTTATTCTTCGCACGATTCTACGAGGGAGGAATGGACATGTCTATGTCCTCTCTCATCGAAGTGAAGCAGAGGGAAAAAGAGGACGTTTGTAACTTTATTGAACGTTTCCGTCAAGCCACTTTGTAAATGCCTCCCGGAGTTCCAGACTCGGCATTGGTGGACATTTACAGGAAGAACCTGCTTTCCGTAATCTCGGTGTTCACAGGACCATATCAGTTCCATGATTGGCCCTTGTTCATCATCTCAGCGGTAGCCACCGAGAACAACAGTCGGAAGGCGCGTGATAATGGCATCATGATCTTTGCCTCCGACAGAGGCAAGAGGTCATCCCCCAACAGCGACCATCCTCGCAGTTCTAAAGGAAAAGAAGCTCTGGCAATCAATACGTCTAGACAAAAGACTGCGGCAACCACGCAGACGAAATCTGGGACTTCCAGGCCCATTGAAGTGTACTATTTCGACGACGACGATATTTCAAGCATATTCGAGTATCTCATCAAAAGTGGCAAGATTACCCTTCCGGAGGAGAAGCGGCCCAATGAAGTCGGTAGTACTAATAACCCCAAGTACTGCATCTTCTACATATACGTATACCACCCTACAAAGGCGTGTTATGTACTGAAAAGGAAGATCCAGGAGCTGATCGATGCTAAGTCCATCACTCTGCACAACAACGAGAAGATGGTCACAGCCAACATGATCTCTCTGCAATTTGGCAATTTACCTCCCCAAGAAGTCCCGAACGGTGTTACACCTATTTCTCGGACAATGATGAACATCATTAATCTCCCTCCGACTAGGGGTCAAAATCATGACCTACTACCCCTAACTACCCAGCGAGGCGAGATCATATGGGTTCACCCAGATCTGGTGCCAGAGATCGAGAAAGAGACTCAAGCTGCTAAGGCTAAGTCCAAAAAGAACTCAAAGCACAAGCCGTGTCACATGATTACAGTACACTCGGCATCAGAAGGCGAGGTCTTGGCTACTGGAACCCGTTCAAGGAAAGCTTACCTCCAGGACTATGGAACCAGCCAGAAAGATGCATCGGCAGACGCTTCAGCTGCCAAGCCTTCAGAACCAAAATTTGCCGTACCAGAGGCCGGTCCTTCGAGACCAACTTTGGCGGACAGAGGGAAGCAAAAAGAAGTGTGTTTCGATAAACCTGTGAAAAACATTCGAAACAAAGGTTTAGAGAAGCCCTACAACTTCGACATCCTGGCCCAACTAGCTAATACACCAGCCAGGTTGTCCATCTTCGAACTACTCAGGCTCTTCCAAGACACTCGTCAAGCGCTGAGTGAAGCATTGATGCAGGCAGATGCATACTTGACCCAGCTCAAGTCCCCTGACGAAGAACCCATGGCATGTCCTCAATGCCACAGTGTGATGGAGGTGGTCCCGAATCTCACTTTCACTCAAGATGATATACTTTTAAAACATAACAGGCATGATAGACCCCTCTATTACACCGGATACGTCGGTTCCATGGAGGTCGACCGGATTCACATAGATCCGGGATCATCAATCAGCATCATTCCTCATAGTCTGCTCAAACCACTGAGAATTCCAACCAGCGAATTGGCTTACACCACCACTACAATCGTGGGTTTTAACGCAAGAAAAAGTAAGCCGTTGGGGAAAATTCGCCTAAGGATCCAGATTGGCAACCTCAGATCGGTGGCTACATGTTATGTCATTGATTCAGAGGTGTCCTATAATATTCTGCTGGGGAGACCTTGTATCCACGACCATAATATTGTTTCTTCGACTCTACATCAATGCTTTAAATATATAGATGCCCAAGGAACAGTACAAACGGAGTTTGCTGACCTGAACCCGTTCAAAGGAGTAGAATCCTACTACTATGATGCCGTGTTGTACTCTCACGACTACACGGAAGAGGTGTCAGCCGAAGCAGAGAAAGAATCCCACCGGGAGCCAGAAGAACCCTCTGCCAAGCAACCTCTGTCAATCAAGGTGAAAGGACGGACAACTCGTCCAAAAGCCATAGAGCCTATGGCTATCCACCAGAACAAAACCAGGTCAGGAAAAGGGGGTAATCCTCTAGTGATCACTTTGAACCAGAAGCCTCCACCCTTGGTCATCAACCTTCGGCCCAACAGGCAGCTGATTAATGTAAATACAACCGGGAACGAAGTTTCAGATGATAATAAATATCCTCTTTTCCAGTATATTGACGCTCAAATTCCAAATCAGGAATCCTCTCGCCATGACGATATAGAACGTATAGCACAAAAATTCTTAGAAGCTATAGACTCCTATCATCCATATATGTGAGAAGTAGCATCATCATCCAATATCACCACGACATATGGACCGCATTAGGATTCTATCTTCATTATCCCGCTTACTCGCAGCAGTCAGCATTCAATAGTCTTCGGCCGCATGCACAACGAACCGACTATACAAGAAGATTCTTTCGATGATGATGCTGGCAAAATTCAAGTTCACAGATACAGCCCGCAAGCTCGGAAGATCATGCAAAGTATGGGTTATGACTTAAAGCTGAAACCAGATCTCAATTATGGGAAAGGCAGACGAATACCGCTGTACGGAGATCCCTACTATCAACGAACTAGTTTCGGGTTAGGGTATACCACCTCCCTTGCAACTTTTGAGTCGAATGAGGATATCTTTTCTTCTTTTTAGAACGGCTCCTCGTCCTCTGACTCATCTGATGCTCTCGAACTAACATTATCGGTAAATACGGTAGTGGCAGATCCTTTCGAAGAAGACGAGCAAGAATCCAAACCATTTAAGAATGACGCTTGGGCTCAACAAATGGATACACAATGGGAATTCCCCTTCGAGCAGAGAGAACCTCCCACAGAAGATGAAGTTATCTAGATTGACGTTGGGGATAAACTTTCGCCAAAGCCGATATTTATCATTAACAACCTTTCCGAAGAAGAAAGGGAAGAAATTATCCAGCTGATAAAAGAATATATCGACGTTTTTGCATGGAATTATGAGGATATGCCAGGTCTTGATCCGAAGGTGGCTACTCATAAACTCAATATATTGGCCGATTAAAAGCCTGTGAAGCAGCACCAACGTCGGTTCTGCCCGGATATGATGGACGCCATCGAAGCTGAAATCAAGAAGTTGATAGCCTGCAGTTTCATCTGGGAAGAATAACATCCCAAATGGGTCGCCAATGTTGTCCCGGTCATAAAGAAAAATGGGAAAGTATGTGTCTGCATCGATTATCGAGATCTGAATGCAGCCTGTCCCAAGGATGAGTTTCCTCTTCCCATCACAGACGTCATGATTGACAATACATGCAGTTTTGAACGTATGTCTTTCATGGACAGATTTTCAGGATACAACCAAATCAAGATGCATCCTGAGGACGAGAAGCATACTGCCTTCCGGACACCATTGGGGGTATATTGTTATACGGTCATGCCCTTCGGATTGAAGAATGTCGGTGCTACGTACCAACGGGCTATGAGTAACATATTCTATGAGCATTTACGCAAGACAGTAGAGTATTACGTGGACGATATAGTTGTCAAAAGCTGCCTCAAGGATAATCACATCCAAGACTTGAAGACAGTATTTGAATTGATGCGCCAATATTAACTCAAAATGAATCCTACAAAGTCCTTTTTGGGGGTATCTAGTGGAAAATTTCTAGGATTTGTCATTACCGCCAAAGGCATTCAAGTGGACCCTGATAAAGTCAAGGCCATCTTAGAAATGCGACCGCCCCATAATCTGAGAGAACTCAGGGGATTTCAAGGTCATTTGGCTTATATCTGGAGATTCATATCCAACCTCTCTGGGAGATGTCAGCCCTTCTCTCGTCTCATAAAGAAAGGTGTATCCTTCGTATGGGATGAAGTGTGTCAGCAAGCGTTTAATGATATCAAATGCTACCTCACTAGTCCGCCAGTTCTGGTGCCTCCAGTCATAGGAAGACCATTCGTGCTGTATGTTCGTACGATGGATCATTCTCTGGGAGCTCTTCTCGTACAGAAGAATGATATGGGTCATGAACAGGCTATCTACTACCTCAGCAGGATGATGGTCGGAGCCGAACATCGGTACAACCCAGTGGAGAAAGAATACTTGGCTATGATGTTCGCTATCCAAAAAATGCTGTACTATGTCACAGGCCAAACCATTCATATTATCTCCAGGATCAATACTTTTTGGGTACTGATGAACAAGCCAAGTGTTCTTAATTTCTGAATCGCGACTTGGGTGATGTTATTAACACCGTATGACATGGTGTACGTCCCTCAGAAGTCCGTCAAAGGCCAAGCGTTGGCTGACTTCCTAGCTACTCATCCGATCCTGGAGGCCTCCAAACTGTACGAGGACATTCCTGACGAAGTTACAGAATGTAATTCTGTAATGGAAAGTGATGCATGGCAACTGTTCTTCGATGGTGCCTCCAGGACTGGTCCCAGCAGAAACGTAGTTTTGGGAGTAAGAATTGTCCTGGTTACTCCTGATAAGCTCGTCATCTACCGAGCATATTCTCTTAGCGAGCCCTGTTCTAACAATGTGGCAGAGTATAACGCTCTACTAATCGGGGTCCAAGTCGCTAAAGAATTGGGCGTCAAATCTCTGGAAGCTTTCGATGATTCTCTGCTGATCGTCAATCAAGTTAGAGGAATATATGAAGTCCAGAATCCAGACCTCATCCCCTATCACCGAACAACGGTCGAGATAGCCATGACATTCAAAGGATTCTTCCTAGAGCATGTACCTTGATCTCAAAATCTGGAAGCTGATACCCTAGCCAGTCTAGCTGCATATTTAGCTACCCCTATAAGAAGGCATAATTCGGTGATCCTTCTTAACAGAGATTTATTTTGTGTGAAAAATAACTTTCACATAGAACACACATACGTTGTGAACACAGATCCTCCCAGGAGAGGCTGGAGAAGTCCATTTATAGATTTCGTAGCATACGAAATCTTGTCGGAGGACCCTAAAGAAGCAGTATCCGTCAAAAGATGATCATTGCGCTTCTACTTTGACGCATCTTCACAATGTCTATAACGCCGGTCTTATGACGGACTATTATTATGATGTCTCTCTGGTAATGAAGCACATCGGATTATCCGTGAAGCTCACGATGGCGTATGCGGAGCGCATCAACCCGGTCCTAAGCTACAGGATCGCATCAGGAGCATAGGATATTACTGGCCTACTATGATCACAGATGCAATAAAGTATGCAAGATAATACAGAGCCTGTCAGGTCCATGCAGACTTTATCTATCAACCTCCTGAATATCTACATCCTACGGTTGTATCCTAGCCTTTCGAAGCATGGGGTATGGATATCATTGGTCCTATTCATCCGTCTTCTTCCAGAGGTCACCGGTTCATACTGGCCATCATAGATTATTTCTCTAAATGGGCAGAGGCGATCCCTCTTGCTGAGGTGAAGGCATCTAATGTGATCAGCTTCATCAAGCATCACATTATTTATCACTTCGGGATACCCCGGAGGATAATTCACGACAATAGGCCTCATTTCATCAGCCAAGCATTTCATTAATTTTATGATAAAAATTGAATACAAAATATGGCCTCTACGGCATATAATCCTGCTGCTAATGGTTTGGCAGAAGCTTTCAACAAAACCATTATCAAGCTCTTGAAAAAGTTCGTCTCTTCGAACAAGAGGGATTGGAATGAGAAGCTAGGAGAATGTCTTTGGGCATACTGCACAACGGTATAAGCACCGACAGGTTGTACCCCATTATCACTGGTTTACGGGAGTGAAGCAGTTCTCCCCATCGAAATCTAGATTTCGTCACTCAGGATAGCCGTGGCTAATGAGCTGACTCAAAAAAAGAATGACCTGTTAAGGCTTCAAGAGCTAGAAGGATTAGACGAGAAATGCCTCCAAGCTTAACAGCGCATCGCGTTCTACCAGCACGCATTTCTAGAGCTTTTAATCAAAAAGTAAAGGAAAGAGTGTTCAAAGTTGGCGAGCTAGTTTCAGCCGTAAGAAGGCCGATGATTCTTACTCACAGGAGTAAGGGCAAATTCCAGCCCAAATGGGAAGGCCCTTATGTGATCGAGACGACGTTCTCAAATGGCGCTTACAGGTTAGCCAAGCCTAATGGAGACCTGTTAATGGCTCATATCAATGGTAAATTCCTGAAAAGGTACTATGCTTAACCTCCTTTGCTCAAATGGAGTACGGTGAAGACCTTATTATGACAATACTACTTCCAAAACGAAACTAGTTGGATCGTATTCTATCATGTCCATATAACCTCTGAATAGATATATTTAACTAATTTGGAACTTCGGGACCTATCACGTCCATATTACCTCTGATAGTGTTTTGTGTACAAATTTTGGCTAAAATATATTCTATCATGTCCATATAACCTCTGAATAGATATGTCCTGTTGAAACTTACCGAGAGTATATCACGTCCATATTACCTCTGATATCACTTTCACCCAAACCTGTCATTTATATTCTAAAATGATGGGTCCACAAAGTCAGATAAGAGTCTCTTTATTACTTCCAGAAAGAGCAAAAGTATATTAAAAAGCAAAAAAGTACATCATTTGAGGGGAGCGGTTAGGTCGCGAATCTGCTGCGCCAGAGCAACCATTCTCTCATCCCGGGAGTTCACGACGTCGGCGCGAGCCCGTTCCAACCTTGAAGCATCATTGTTCAAAGCAGCTAGCTCAGACCGAGCCCGTACAAAACCTGAGTGGAAAGCACCCGCATGCGTCAGATTCTGCTGAACAGTCGCCCGTCGCTCCTTTAGCACATCTCGGGCTGCCGACAAAGAGAGAGCCTTCGCCTCTACTGGAACGAGCTCATCCTTCAATATGCGGGCCTTCGCTGCCACTTTCTCATATTCAGTTTCGTACCGGGTCAACTCGGGGATGACATACTCCAATTGGACATGCTCATGATCCATCTCCTGCTGCTGAGCCTCGATGGACTTATTCAGAGACTCCATCTGTCCAGCAAGCTGCGCAGTCAGGGAGTCGTACCTAGCTTGAACGAGACCGTCAATGTTGTCTCGAGCTAGCTGCAAGTATTCGTTAATGGGTTACTCCAAACCATTCACTATCTCCTCCAGCGTGTCAGCTACCCCAATGTCGTTGAATTCTCGGATCGGCACTATCGCGGACCGGGAGGACCTCCTCAGCGCCTCAAAGCTCAGATTCTTCACCAACACCATTGATATTAACATTTTCAAGGTGGTATAGAAGATACTAGTGTACTGCTCGGTCAGCACAGCTAGATCCGAATGGACGCTGGGAGTGGCCGCGATATTGGCGAATCCCCCTCCAGGAACAACCGCAGACGATGTTGCCATGGTCGTCACCTCAACAGGTGGTACAATAAAAGAAGAAGTGCCAACACCGGACGAAGTGACTGGCGTACACAAAGGAGGCATTGTCGCAATGACAGGCTTATCCTCCTCTTGAGATGTCAGAATCTCTTCGACAGGCGAGCCGGCACCCGAAAGTATCTCCTCTTCAAAGTCAGGCACCTCCATGTCGCCGCCAGGACCTGACACAGAGCCAAAGGGCGCATATACACTGTCCTCCTCGAAGATGTCCTCCCCTAAAAAGAAGACAAAAGGAAGTTAATATCGAAATGATGTTAACTTTTCTAAAAAGAGGGGTAAAGACGACGTTTACCCATGATCGATGGTGTATATGTCGCGTCTGCGGCCAGTACAGCTAAATTATTTCTTAATGATGCTAACCGAGCTGTCATACCTGGAGAAGGGGGTGTGCTAACTGACATCGGCAGGTATTCTTCCGAATCTTCACCGAGATCCACTCGAGGTTCACCAGGTAGAATCTTGCTGGGTGCACCTACAGACACGGCAGGGGTCTCTCCCGATGCTGATCCGGATAAAGATATCCTTATTCGGCTTAGCCACAAAGGCGATCTCGTTCCACTACCTGAAGCGGTAGCAGCGACAACAGCCTCCAACAGGAATTCTCTGGCACCACCAGCCGGAACATTAGAGGGTCCCTCTCTAAAAGGCGAGGAACCTCCAATCAAAGAATCATCCCCAACAGAGGGAGACGCAAGCTCATTTCTAGGAGCCTCATTACCTGGAATCCGGAGAGGACGATTAACCGTCTTCTTCTTCCTCTTGCGAGGGAAAGTCTCCTTCGGAGCAGGAGCCCTTCGCTTTCCAGAGATTACCAAAACCCCTGCAGGCGGTGGTATTTCACCCCTCGGCACCGACAACAGAGGCTCATCCAGAGTAACGGACTCTTCACCCTCGTCAGAAGAAACCAAGGGGACTTTGACTCTTCCCCCAGGCTTCGAAGAGGGCATCCTAAAACTTCCATACATATCAAAATTACGATGGAAGATGTTGGTTGCCACGTAGAACTGGGCATATGAATGGAGAATGTGCAGCTCCGTGGAGAGTGAAATAACGGGCACGATAAAAGTTGCCTCAGTGCAACTCATGATAAAATATCGCCATCCTCTGGCTCCATCAATGAGTCCACCCCTGGACCTGAAGTTGGTGACGGCATTGCCCACGTGCAACTGGTCATACCCGAATTGCCTGGCAAACCGACTAGACAGGTAGGGTTCCAAGAAGCATTGGTCTTCACTTCTGTACAGTAAATGGGAAGGTCTAATGCAGACCAACCAATTAAAAGACTCAGGAGAAAGAACGATCTTCCCGTCGCCTACGTCCTGAAGTCTGATCCCCTGTTGATTGAGATGTACAGGGGGGACAGTGCAGAAGAGCTTCCAACTGTGACTGAAGTTCAGCACCCGCAGACAGTCTAAAACTATGGTCACGTTCCAGGAAGAATTCTTGTAGTTCAATAAGAAACTACCCCCCGAACTACTGCCAGAGCCGGGAGACATCACCCTGGGGTTATGGAGAATTAACCATCCCATCAAATACTTGTATGGTAATTCTACCCTGGGAAAGCTATCACGTCGAGTTTCATCAGCGAGCAGCCCGTCAGTCATGGCCCTCAGGCCAGCTTGTATGCGGCACACCATGGCAGGGAGCAAGCCCAGTCTTGCCCAGAATACCAGACGCACTGCAGGCCATAGCGTGTTACGGTGAATGCGGTCCGCAAATGCGATGCCGGATACCACCAGTCGGCGCAGCCATATGGAGAGGAAGCCAGCCAGTTGATCTTCCCTGGACAGAGGTATGCGGCAACGCCTCAAATAACTATAGGCCTTAGTGCCTGCAGGATACTTCCCTATCCCTTCGTCGAGGATCCAGTCTGGAGCCCCAGCGTCTTCCATGTGATCGTCGACTACCTGAGCATTAAGCACGCTCAGAAAATTCAGAGGCTGATCTTTGCCTTCCAAGACCTTCTTTGGCTTAGCAGTCTTGGACTGGTGAAAGAATAGGTAGGACGTCCATTTATTGATATGAGCCAAATCTGAGGGCTCACCATAAAAAGTGGTACAAGCGAGGTAGTGGCACATCAGCTCCTGGTACACTTCCACTACCCGAGGGTCTGAATCCCCTAGCTCCCGGTTCGTGGAAACATACTCTTCATATGGAGTATCCCTCATCGACAGTCTCGAGATCTCTGCCATCTCGTGGAGGGCCAATCCCAACTCCCCCAGTAGAGTGGCGAAAGTCCCGGTGAGCGAGATATATCGCTCAATCAGTGCCAGAAATAGGTTGGGGTTGAGAGGTAACCCAACACTGGTGGCACTCACAGCTGCATACAGACCAATGCCCTCCATCTTGGTCTGAAAATGCTTCAGGGCCCATTCAGCTAAGCGAGCCCATCGATGATTTATAGAGGTGATCCACCCACTTGTCCGAGGGTTCACCTTAGGGTATACTCCCCCGTGCCCCATGAAATCATTGTTGAAAGTCGGTAATTGGACCGGCTGGATTACTAAACTGTCTTCACTCGGGACACTGCCCGGGTATAATCCCCTGAACGGTATCACAGAGCCGGAAGGGCGACTGACAAACGACCCCTGGTCAGCTCCTTTCAGATGAAATATCTTCTCTGGCCTGCCGTGAAGATCGGGAGTCAGCGTCCATGACATCCTCCTGGGATGTATAGCATGGAAGAATGTTGAGATGGGATAGTCTCTCAGCATCTTATGCAGATACAAAACCAAGCTCCCGGCAGGGAAAACCCAGAGTTCTTTCTTGGGCTTCATCTGGGACTGCTTGTCAATCATGTCCCCGAAGAGGAAAGTCGTCTTTATGTATTGGTCCCCGTCTATATACGTCAGGGGCTATCCGTTGATCATGCTCAACAGCATCCGCTCTCCTTGAGCCGATATCAAAATTTCCCTTCCTTCGGGATATTGGGGTCCAGAGATGGAAAATATCACGTGGGACAAATCCTCCAGGTAGTTGGAGTGTAGCATCCCGGCGGCAGAACCCATCACATCGACTAGCAGAGACGTATGCAAGTTTACTGCAAGAGTGCAAGAAAAATATATCAGTTCCTATATTAGACATTACAGATCTTGCAGCATATGCCAAAAATCAACAGTCTGTGCTTTAGGCCAAGACTGCAAAAATTTGAGCTTTTACGCTGGGATCCCATTCCGAGGCATAAAATTCAAGACTGGCAGTATACGCAAAGTTTTCGACAGTCTGTGTTTTACGCCAGACTACCAAAATTTGAGTTATTATGCCGGAATTTCCATCCCTGCGTAACACTCAAATTATATAGTATACACCAACTTTCGACAGTCAAAGCTTTTACGCCAGACTGCAAAAATATGGAGTTTTTACGCTGACACATTAGAAATATGGGCGTAAAAGATGAAACATCTCTGTGCATCATCTTCCTCGAAGAGGCTATCAGCACAGAAGATGACCTAGCGCATTCACGTACAACGTGTGCGAAGGATTTTCATTCATTCTTTTTCGTCCCAAAAGCTCTACCTTTAAGGCCGGGTGCACTGCTCGTCGGCGGGATACTTCGCTCAGAATGAAGCTCGCCTTGCCCGACCGAAGTCGTTCTCGCTTGGGCAGAAGAACAAAAAAAAGAATCAACCTTCTTTCCCTTAGAGGAGGAGAGTTGTTTCGAGGCCATTACTGGAAACTTTGAAGGCTCGGAGAAGAAACGAAGAACTCGAACAGTCGAAGGCTTTCTTTCACAGAAGACGGATGAAAAGTTTTTCTCTCAGAAACTTGGGATATATATAAAGTTCGGATGGACTTCTCGAATCTTGAACCAAATGTCATAATTAATATTTGGTTATGATTGGGTACTACGTCAGCCTATTACTCAGAGAAGGCGGACAGTCAGCGAATTCAAAAAGTTTTCGTACGAAGCAGATTCATAGTTTTTACGCTAAGGAGCTTTCTACGCTCGACAGCTACAGATCTACGGTTTTACGCTCACAGGCTATAAATCTATGGTTTTATGTCTGGATGTTTTATGCTCGATAGCTTTTACGCTCGAGAGGCTACAAACCTACGACTTCACGCTCAGCAGCTACAAATCTATGATTTCACGCTCGGTGACTTTTTCGCTCAGAGGCAACAGATCCACAGTTTCACGCTCGGAAGATTTCTTTTTCAGAAGCTACAAATCTACAGTTCTACACCCGGATGCTCTCATGCTCAGCAGCTTTTACGCTCGAGAGGATACGAACTTATGATTTTATGCTCATCTACAGTTACAGATCTATGACTTTCCGCATATCTAAAAAATATGCAGGCCAGAGTACAGTATATTTGAACAATTCTCAAGGCGGTCAATTGTAAGGGTTCACACAGAAGATACTCCTTCTTGACCTTAAAATATCCCAAGTACCCAAAGCATACAGAGTTCAACATTAAAAATTACTCTTCTCCTTGGGTCGATTGGAAGTTCATCCAGAATCCAGTCTGAATATTTTGTCTACAGTTCAAGATGGCGAATCAGTTTTTGACAGCCATATCTCGCCCTGTTCCAAGGGATTTTTGAGAAATCATTCTTGAAGATTATGGTCTGAACAAGAATTTTGTTTATCAGAAGTGAATGTTCAGAATTCTACGCGGTTCCTCATTCCTAATAGCAGGACAGTTTGAATACTCGACTGCTAAGCGGCTTTCTGCGCATCCTTAAGTTATGCATAAAAGACAAGACAGAACCTAGCACTCTTTCTAACAGAGTCGGCATAAAATTACCAGACGTATCAAAGATACACATACTCAGACTTCACAGCAAAAATATATGGCAAGATGATAATATGCACAGAAGAAGACAATTTTATTAAAACATGATTACATATGAGGGAAATCCAGTCTACAAGGGTTTTTATTTATTTTCATGATTACATATGAGGGAAATCCCATCTATAAAGGACTTCCTCATCGTCGTCTGAAGATCTCGCCCAGAATCTGTTCTGCTAGGTTCTCGTATGGGTGGAATTCTTCATCCATCTTCTCCAGCAGTCAGTCGATTACTGCAAACTGACTGACATGATATGATCAATAGCGGAACGATACAAAAATAGGCCTAGACCCATCCTCCAATACAGGAAAGCAGGGTCAATCTACTTTCCTGCGTCCAGCGCCATGACAGATTGAGTTGAGATATTTCACCCAACTCAATACTCGAGGACAGACCTAGTTTCTGCTCTGGTCCACGAAAGTATCAGGAAAAGATACAGCTTGCAAGCTGTATGGTCAAATATGACCCTTCCTCTCTCCGGAAGAACTGCCATACAAAGTTGCTGATTATCCCGAGCAAAGGAGGCTATGATATCCTTCCATGATCCATCGTTGCAGAGGACATTTGCTCGAAAATGCAATCTTTTTTGGCTCCTTATATGCTGGAAGAACATGGTCTTCTTCTTCCTCAAGTCGACCCGACGAACTCCGGCGATCATCTCTGTGTGGTGAAAGAAATATGGGAAGAACAGGTTAACTCATCAGCCTTTTTATAGGCGAAAGAGATCACACCGATCCCCAATAACTTTGCCATAAAGTCAGCCTTGAAAAAATGTGTCAGACTTGACCGTTTCAGAGTGTTTCAAATTATGAGGAACGCCATGCTTCATTCAAAGCGTTTTAAATTATGAGGAATTTAAAATCTTTGAAGTGGGTCTTGTAGAAGCAAAAAAATATGCTGGATAGCTATACATAGTATGTTGATGCAGGGCAGCGTAAACAGAGGACCTCAGAGCCATCAACATGCAACAGAGCTTTTCCGCTGAGCACAGCATAAAGTATAAGCTCAAGGACCATCCGCGTAATGCAGTATGTCCAGGCTGCTTCAGAGTAAAAAGGGTGCTACATCACCTTTATAGCATAGAACTTATCCGCTTTCAATGCAGCATTGAAGTGTACGAGGAACGCTTCGTATTCTTCAAAATGAACCTGTCAGATCATGCAATGAACCTGACGTCTGGACTCCTGACAAAGAGTACTGCACAACTACCCAGACAACGACTATAATGATGGTGCGGCACTGCAACCCAGGCTGTCATTTACTGCCATTTCCTTGGCGTAAACCGATTTTACGCATACAAAGGAATACACTGCCTAGTTTTACACAGGCAGATGTGAGCTGTTTACGCTCCATAAAGCTGCTCTTCGTACAGGGCTCGAGGCACGTCTCTGCATTTAATGTGCAGAGTGATGACAGAACTCGAGGCACATCTCTGCATTTAATGTGCAGAAAGGGTGGCAGACCTTCAAAACACGCCTCTACATTTAATATGCAGGATAATGGCAGATCTCTGCATTTAATGCAGGAGATTTGATTAAATATCACCGAACCGTCGTTTAGTGACATCCTCTTTGCGTAAACTGCTTTTACGCATACAAGGGGATACGCTTCCCAGTTTTACACAGGCAGACGTAAGCTTCTTATATTTCGCAGAAGATAAACAGACTGCCACGTC
Source organism: Iris macrosiphon (assembly GCA_036927795.1). NCBI lineage: Eukaryota > Viridiplantae > Streptophyta > Magnoliopsida > Asparagales > Iridaceae > Iris > Iris macrosiphon. The sequence continues at coordinate 107,227,938 of JAYESA010000012.1, read as the reverse complement.
AGCAGTTACTCTTCGTACAGGATTCGAGGCGCGTATCTGCATTTAATGCGTAGAATGATAGCAAATCTTCAAGACACGCCTCTGCATTTAATGCGCAGGATGGGGGCAGATCTCTGTATTTAATGCAAGAGATTTGATTATTTCTCCAAAAGTCGTAATTTTGGCTAAGACGTCTATGTCATCACCTTGGCACATTACGCCAACTCAGGCCACAGTCAGAGGAGGAGGATCAGCTATCTTCTACGCCCACTCGACTTCTACGCCTACTCGACTTCTACGCCCACTCAGCTTCTACGCCCACTCGACCTCTATGCCCACTCGGCTTCTACGTCCACTCGACTTCTATGCCTGCTCGGCTTCTATGACTACTTGGCTTCTACGCCATGGTGACAGTTATTGGCTTATACGCCAACCTCTTCTACACAAAGAATAACTACCTACGTAGCTTCTACGCCGTGATCTTCACAGCAGTTATACGTATTGTCCCTTAGTTGGACACGTGTCACACGCTCATTCAAAAGGTCATCTATACGCGGGCAATGGTTATTGTAACCATCGTGTAAAAGGATGCTGTACTTTCTACTACTCGGTTTTATACCGACTGAGTGGTCACTGTCACTAAAACTCTATAAATAGAGACCTCTATCAATAGAGGTCCAGGGTCAAAAATTGAAGGCCGACAAGGTCGAAAAATAGAGTATCAGATCGAGGAAAGAAAACGGTCGAGAGAGAGAAGAATCCAGAGCTCAGGCAAAGAGTAGCGATCGACGACTTTGGCATCGAGCATCCACTCTCTTTAACAACCTTCGAAGCTGCTTACTGTCTTCTACGGCACTTCTTATCATCATGTGGTCCAAGGGACAAAGTGATCGACTGCAGATCAGACTCCTATAGCAATATTTACCCAGATTAAAAAATTGTACTCGACATCCTCGTATAGGATTAATTGTACTGCTTGTTTGTAAACATAAAGAGCGGGTTTTCGTATAAAGTCTCGTTTCCATATCTTTCATTTATTTTATCAGACAACAACACTGTGGGGCCTGCTGTGCTGATCTCGGGGCCTGGTATGTCTACTGCACGTGTGCTTTGAATGGTGCATGAAACTGTTGTCTTTGCTGCTGAAAGGTCCTTTGCTGCTTGAAGTGGAATCATTTCGTTGGACCTGCACTACTGCTAGCTACATCTGGCGTATCTCGTATTATCTTGGATTTAAGCTCTAAGTCATCCTCTACTCTCTTTGAGTCCATTAGGATATCCTCAAATATTATTGTACGGTATCCTCTAATGAGAGATTTGATCTTCCTGATCAAACCCTTCCAAAACTTTTGGGCCTTCCCTAGAGGATTATGTCCCTCTATAAATCTGCCTAGTGTACAGAACTCTACTACATACTCTTCAACCGACATATTTCCCTCGACGAGATCAAGGAACTGGCACTCTAAAGAACTCAGAGCCACATATGCAAAGAACTCCTCCTTGAAAAGCTTTGGCTGCCGGCTGCCGGCTGCCTCCACCTGTAAGCTCTACAAAATCTGTGCTAGCCTCAGTGCCCTCTCAAAATCCTTGATCCAAATGTTGTCGTACAATATCCCTTCGATGTCCCTGAAGTCCTTAGGTCCCATCCTCTTGAAGTCAATGATGGTACCCGACCTCGGCTGGTATGGTGCAGGATAAAGCGGTATAGTCTATAGCTGAACCAGCGCTACCTTCTCCACTGTAGCTAGTGCTAACTGGTGAGTAGTCTCGATGCCTTGACATGGAACGTCCATCTTCCTCTGTTGTTCCTCCATCATCTTCTAGAATATAGCAAATATTTGTGTCCCGTCTGTTTGCATAGTAGGGGTAAAAGATCCTCCGTGACTGATGGAACAGTCATCGGAACTGTTGGTAGAGCACCCCAAAAGATGCTGCTGAAATGCCCACCTGGACTGGTAAAGCAATCCTCTGAGCAGAAGAAGGTGGAACAATCGCTGATGTCTCTCTCTGAGGTGACGAAGTAAAGAATCTCACTGAAACTGCTCCAGAGCGCGGAGATCGAGTCTTCAGCGGCATCTTAAAGACAGATTCAAACAAAGAAATAAATATTGTGTAAGATATTATAGCATTAAGAAAGGACAGTAATATTCCAAAGAAAGTAATTATTCTGAATGATAAAGATAATAAACTCAATATATTAGAAATATTCCTAGTTGTGATTGAGTATCCTCTCATCCTATATCCCTAGTCCTATATCCTATAGCAGACTTGTAGCAATACTTTAAGTCTGAGTACTGCTAGCAGAAGACCTGCATGGGCCACCACAAAATTGTGTCACGATCTACACCCGGTGTAAGGGCACGAGTACGTGGGTACGTCCAGCCTATGCCATAACATTGTCAGTAGAACGCTGTCTAGGTTAATAATACTATCTAAATATCTCACACAATATATATATAATGTACCTGTCAAGATATCTTAACTCCCAAATGGAGTACAATATGATAATATAATAATAGTAAATAATACTCAATCACAATAACAACTAGGGGAAGATATGGCACGATATGGAATAGAAGGAAAGAAATAAAGTCACAATACATCATAAGTACAAGTCTAATGTCAACACAAGACATTAAATAATAATACAATATCAAAGTCTAACTGACATATACAATATCATGAATAAACTAAGCTATGCCTCATCAACTGCTGGTACTAACCCAACAGGCTCTATGGGTGATAACTCAACATGCTCGCCATCATGTGGTCCATAGTGTGTAGGACACCAGTCCTCTAATGAATCATCTAAAAAATATATCCAGTCGAGATTGAAGCAAAGTATAATCCAAATAGCAGTTCCAATAATTGACAAAAACTATGAAACAGCAAGAATAATACAAATAAATAATAAAAGTAACTGAACTAGCATATATGACGAAAAAGGGCATCATGGTAAACAATGGTAAGAACTGAGAACAATATGGTGAGGAACAATAATGTAATAAACTAGAATAAAGAAAAAAATATAAAATGTGCCTTAAAATATTAGTAAGATAATGTGATCAGCTTGGGCCTATCACGGGCAATATATAAAAGTTGAGCTAGCGTGAACACGTGTTAGTTGCATGATCTGCTAACTATCACGGGCTAATTACTGGCTATAAGGTATGATCACATATCCACTAATACTTCTCCAATCCCCCACTAGTACACGATCCAAATTATGACATATTATAACACGTATATCACACTGCACGGACTATAATATCATGCACTATGATCACGGTCTATATAATCACTAAGATATCACGGTAATCACTGAGTAATCGTGAATCATGATACGACAATCACTGAGTAACCACGACAATAATATCTAATGACCAAGATTCACATATACAAATCCGTAAAACCATCATATCAAGAATCAAATATCTCAATATTAAATACATGAAACATAGAGGCTATCAAATAAGAAAACTATCAGAGAATGCACTCGTCTCTGGTCCTGAGCAAGATATGTAACTCAGTATCCTAGCTGGTATCACATACACCTATATATGAATGGCATGTCAAATGGGTGTAAAGAAGTGATAAAGCACTAACATGCATTAAATATGCTTTTCTAGGTCATTCTAGCTAAACTAGGTCAAACTAGTCAATATTAGTCAAAACTAAGTCATACCTATTTTTCTAGGTTCATACTAAGGTAATTAACTCATATTAGTCATTATCTAACTATCACTAGCCAATACTTGCTATTCTAGCTAATAGTACTAATTTACCTATTTACTAGATATTAGGATACTTTATGTATCCAAATACACTATAACTTATATATATATATATATATATAGTATTAAACTATAACACTTACCATGCTATTACCTATAGGTATTACCAATACTTATTTTACCTAGAGTCATGATACCTCATGAATACATTACCTCATCTTACTACTGACCCCTCTCACCTCAAGCTATTTTTGCTGTCTCCATATATCCTTACATGTGTATCAATCATCAACTTCTCCCACTGATATATATTTATGTGCAACTATATTTCACGATACCCTTTCCCCCAACTTACTAATACTTGTACACAATTGTACACAAGCATTTGCTTGCTGCTCCTGTTGCTTTCTTAATATCCCCAAAGTGCACTCCTCAAAGTCTATAACTCGACCTCCATAACCCTATCACAAGTGTTGCTGCTAACTTATTCCCCAAAACCCAAACTCATGTATGCTAACTCACTGTTATGAGTTAACTGAACTCTGCTGTTATTTTACTCTGAACAAGCAAGTATCCACTCCCAAAAGATATGCAAAGAGATATGCACGTGCACATCTGTTAACATCCTAAACCTGACCCCCAGGATCACTTACTGCAGACCCCACAACTAGATTGCAGTTAGCAGTACACTTCCTAACACTCAGTACTATCTAACACTCGACCTCCAAGCTAACCTGCACAAACTTGGAACCCCCAACCAAGTCTGAAATAAGTTGCCATTTATTGTCTCAGATATCCAAAACCTGATCCCTCAAGACTGTTGTGAAGGTAACACAGTACATATTGCTATGCATAGCCTACCCTTAACCACACAAGAACCCCCAACTACATAACCACCCTCTAATACACACAAATCTCATCTATGCAACCCTCTCAAACCACACAAGCATTCATACATACACATGTCAAATAACTACTTCTACAAACACATACAACACAGCATGTTCACTGTTACGATCATCACATACACAATATAGTACACTCTAGTTAGGAACACACACACACACACACACACTTTAGAGGCATTAAGCCAAAACCCCAAATCTCCATTAATATCAACAATATACATCAAATACACATATATAAAACTAATATAACTACTTATAGTAGGAATTGAAGAGTAATTAAATAAATCATCCAAAATAAGCCATGTATCACACTGTATCATAAAATACTATAATACGCTCTATTTGTGTCCAATTGTGGATACGTATCTAGTCTTACCATCCCGGTCTAAGTCTAATTAGATCTAATTGGTCTCATGACACACACTCGATGTGTCAATCTCGTAATCCCCCCTAATTGGACACAAATTACCATATAGATTCCATAATACATGTCATATGAACCTAGTTTTTGGTCTTATGGGTAGCCCTAAGCAAAGGGATGATTCCTAAGGGGTGGATTCAGAATTTACCTATTAGAGATAGATTTCTAATGAAATACTCAAAGGACACAATTATGACACAATCTTCTTGTCAATTTCTCATCCTTCAAGTGATCATTGCAATCCAAGCTCCAATGCTTCTTAGATGATAAATTTGAGAGAGAATGATGGTGAATATGGTTGAATTTGGTGGAGGAATGAGTCAATTTGGGGAAGAACATAATTAGGGATCTAAGTGAATGAATTAATGACAGGAGAGAGAGTAAAGACCTCCTCAAATGGCCTAGGACAGTGCAGACAGTTTTCGAGGATCTTCCACCTCCACTACCTGCAGTTGATCAGACGCAGATGTTCACACTTTTTCAGCAGATGATGGAGGTACAGCAGAGTCAGTCAGAGGTCCTGCGACCGAGCGTAGAGAATGCTCACCAGATCATACTTGCAGCAGTTGAGAGAGCTATTATAGTCCAGCCACAGACGGCACCACCTCAGTTTATTACTCAGCAGCCAAGGCCGAGTACCATCATAGACTTCAAGAGGATGGGCCCGAAGGACTTCAGAGGCACAGAGGGGATCCTTTATACGGATGATTGGATCGAGGACATCGAACGGAACCTACGACTGGTGCGGATTCCAGAGATGCTACAGATAGAGGCAGCAGGGTGCATGATGTTCGATATTGCATTAACATGGTTCCGGACATACCCCAGGATTGCAGTAGAAGGACTCACTTGGTAAGCCTTCAAAGAGCTTTTCAAGAAGAAGTTCTTCCCAGACGTCTCTTACTTCCTTGGAGGGCCAGTTCTAGTACCTCGTCCAGGAAGGTATGTCAGTGGACGAGTATGCGTAGAGTATTGCTGACTAGGCCGCTTCTTGGAGGGTCAGAACCCTAGAGGCAGAGCCAGGAAGTTCAGGAAGGGCCTGAACCGGGAGGTCAAATCCCACACCAACGGAGATCCTACTACCACCTTCGAGAAGATTCTCAGACAGGCGCAGAGAGCGGAGGATGACTTAGAGCTTGGCTCTAAGAGGCCGAGGGACATAGGAGGATCCAGCACCAACACAGGTTCAGCAAAGAGGCCTCATTTCTAGCAACAGCACCATAGGTCTTACCAGCACCAGAGGTGTCCCGACCCGCACCGGATATAGGGGCACGAGTACGTGGGTACATCCAGCCTACGCCACAGCATCGATGGTAGAACGCTGTCTAGGTCACAATACTATCTAATCAATCTCACACGAGTATTCAACTCCATAAGGAGACACAGATATTACAATATAATATAAAAATACTCAACCACATGACTAAAGAACAAAATGTGACACAAGTCTAAACAAAAATAATCCAACTCAAACAATAACATCCAAGTCTCAAGTATGCCGAAAACAAATTCGGTACCATAAACTGCTAAAAGAACTAACTGGATAACTAGTGATCCCGGCGAGACCTCCAGGAATCATACCTGGCTACAAGGTCCAAGTCTGCAGCTACTCTCCCTGTGGTCCATAATATGTCGGACACCAGTCCTCTAAGTCGTAGTCTGGAAAAATATTTCAAGTCAGGATGGAGCGAAGTACAACCCAAATAACAGTTCCAGTTAATTGACAAGGACTACAAAACAATAAATAGATAATGCTATATACTGAGAGAAAATAATAAATAAATATAATAGTAAAATAAAAAGAATAAGCAATATAGGTAATATGGTACAGTTAGTGCATATATGAAATAAAGAGAAAGAACTACAATATCATATACGGGGTGATGTAATATATGAACTAAAATAGAGAACTGTAACTATTCTAAGTGTTTAAAATAGTAGCTTCCATATGTGATCGGCTTAGGAACATGTACGAGAGCTATATGGCCTGGCTAATCATACGTGAGGTATATAATTAACACTAACATGATTCTATACTTTTACAATAGGGATATGATCATATTTCTCACTAACTATTTCGCCGCCCCCAACTAGTACAGTGGATCCAACCATGACACATCACGATACACGAGCAATATCCAATATATCATGTACAATGTCTAATATCAATATCGTGTACAATATCAATACGATAACCAATGTAACATCTCATGACTGCATATCCAATCTATATACTAGTTCGTGTAGCACAGTTTCAAGAATCAGATGTAATATTTCTAAATACTTGAATTATAGAAATTATCAAATAATGAAAATTATCAGAGAATGTACTCGTTTGTGGTCCTAAGCGGCTAATACCAATGTCCTGCTGTCACTACCACATTTTCTAGGAAAGAGTATTTTAGTAATTTTATATTTAATTAAATATTGTGCATGACAAATAATTATTTGTTGTATTATTTAATTATTGTTAGATGTTAGTTATTTATTTTGGACTTGTGTTAGTGGACCTAACTAGTTTAGTTTAGACTCATGGACCAACATGAGTTAATTGATAGAATGTAGCCCATTTAGAAAGCCCATTGATTAGGAGATAGATTAAATTAATTAAACCATTAGACTAGAAGCTTTTCTCCTTAATTATTTCTATATGAGAGGCCCCAACGGGTATATTGGATATTTCATAGTAGCTTGAGGAAGGGAAAAGGGGGCCGACCTATAAAGAGAGGGGGAAAATTATTCTCTCTTATTTTTATTTGGAAACTAGATCTAGAAATTCTCTCAATCAAATTCCTTCATTCCCACTTCATTTGCCTACCAAATTTTATCCCAATTCCTTCTCAAATCACCATTGGAGGCTAGTGGAGAAAGGATCTAGAAGGAGGAAGCAAGAATCTACAAAGAGGAACAAGGATCTAGAAGTTGGAGGCCAATTTTATCATATTTGGAGGTTGCATTAGAAATCCATCTCACAATAAGTATAATTTAGTTTTTCCCCTTAATTTAGGTTCTAAATATGAGATTTAACCATGATAAATCAACCCATATGCATAGGCTACCCATAGGATTTGGTTTTATGTTCATAGGAGGTCTATTGAGAAAGTTATGGTACTTTTTGTGTCAATTTTGAGAGAATTCGGAGATTAATATTTGTTGTGTGTGTCAATTAATCCTATAGATCAATTTGACATATGCTTGTGTGTTTGGGGCTAGTGTCATATCTACAATTGAGTACGTATAGGTCGTATCCCAATAATTTGGTGATACGTATTGATTTGTGGGTTTTTTCTCCAACACGGGACTTTGAGCATGTAATATTTTAACACGGACATGTAGAATTTTATTTGACTCTTCGTATTGTTTATAAATAATATATATGACTTGTTTGTGTCCTTTGGGGTATGTTTGGATGTGTGGTGGACTCATGTATCCTAGATCTAGTGGAATACGGTGTGATACTCTCCATGTGTTTTTACAAATTATATGTAGATCTATTCTCTTGTGTTCTTGGAGAGTGTAATTGTGTGTGTATATATATATATATATATATATATATATATATATATATATATATATATATATATATATATATATATATATAATGTAGTGTATATATATTTATGTAATTTTGTGTCTTAGATCTATGTATCTATGTATATATTATATGTGTAAATATTGTATGTAGCTATTCTTATATATGTATATATAATTATATACGGTAGCATGTATAGATATGTATATGTAAATAGATATCTATTGTGCTTATATTATAATTATATAATATATGTTATATTGTGTATATATTTATATGTACATATATATATATATATATATATTTATATATATATATATATATATATATATATATATATATATATATATATATATATATATATGTGTGTGGGGGGGGTATGTGTATGTATTAGTTGTAATTATATGTATATATATTTATTATATATATAATATGTTGTGTGTATATATATATATATATATATATATATATATTAGAGTTTAGAGTGCAGAGGTATAGCGACAACAGCGTGTGTCGCTGAACACAACTGTAGCATCACTAACAGTAGCAGCAGCCGCTTTAGCGACGGCAGGGAGCGTCGTAGCAGTAGCAATGCACAGTAGCAGCAGCAAGAGAAACAGTGACAGCAGTTAGCAATATTTGCAGAAATCTGTCACTGGAACAGCAGTAGTATCAACACCCGTATCAGGGGCTTTAGCGATGGCTTTGGCGATAGCAGCAGGAATCTGTCGCTAAAACAGCAGAGTATCAGCAGCAACCGCAGTTTTCAGCAATAACAGGCAAGGTTTTTAGCAACAGTTTGGCAGATTTTTCTTATTATTAGATATATATATATATATATATATATATATATATATATATATATATATATATATATGTGGTATTTAATATATATATAAATATATTCCTAAATTGCTAATAGTATTTATAATATACTATATATATAATAATTAGTATAGCTTGTATATTACGAGTAGTTAGTATACGCAAGTTTTGGGGTATTACCTTATGATACAAAGGTAAGTACCAAGGTAATTGGGGATACCCAAGGTATTGGGTTTGGGTATCAAGATTATGAGTTAATGTTGTGATACCTAGTTGGTTCAAAACCAAGGTACCTATTTAATGTTTGTAATTAGAATTTTAGATTATAAATATTTGTTTTCGCTTAGATATGTAATGTTTTACCTTGGGTTTATGTATCCAGAGATACGGTATCCTAGTATTTTAAGATATGGCTTTTGTGACCTAGACTTTAGTATTTAAACCCAATATCTTTGTGTTAGTATATTCTTTGGACTTCTTTGGACTTCAGGTGAGTACACTCTCTGATAGTTTCTCATTTATGATATCCTCTATGTTCATTGTATCTAGTGTAGATATCCTTGTTCTCTTAACACGATGGTTACACGGATTGGTATATCCGAATCTCGTCATGAGATGTTATTCCTTGGTATATGGTGTATCTTGTGCAAGCCCTGTTTCATTGATTATCTTGTACATGTACAGATACTGGTTCTCGGGAAGACAAGTTATCTTCTTGGGAAATCTGGTGCCATAATGTACCATGGTTGGATCTATTATACCAGTCTAGGGTGGGGAGTATTTTAGTATAGATATGTGATCATACCATCCTTGTATCAAGTCTTGCATTGAATAGTGTTAATCATACACCGCACGTATGATTAGCCAGGCCATAAATCTTGTATCATGTTCCCAAGCCGATCATATTTTAATTGACATATTATTCATTAGTATTCTTGTTCATTGACATATTATTCATTATTGTATTTATTCTAGTATTTTCTTAATATATATCATATTGTATCTATTGTGCATCTTGTATATTCATATTTATTTACTGTTACATAGTTTTTATCATTGATTGGAACTGTTGTTAGAGATGTACTCTGCTCCTTTCCTGACTGGATATATTTTTCCCAGATGACACTGAGGACTGGTACCCTACACATTATGGACCTCAGGATGTTGTGGGCTTAGAGTCAGAGACCCTGGCTCAGGAGGGACTAATCCTGACTGAGACAGATGACCCAGGATTAGTACCTTCTTAGTATTTCTTGTACTAGATTTGTCTCCAGCTTATTTGTTAGTATTCTTTCAGACTCATTGATGTATTATTTTAGACTCATGAGTTATATGTGACTATTCTATTCTTTAACTTATTCGTGCTCATTCTATCTAAGATCTATGATTGAGTATATGGTTATTATTGGTGGTTCATTTTATTGCTAGATAGATTACCCGGACAGCGTTCTACCGCCGATTCTGCGGCGTAGGCTGGGCATTGTTTTTTACTTGCATTTTTACATCGGATGCAGGTCATGACATATTTTTAGTGGTGGCCCATGCAGGTCTAGCTTCGCAAGTTGTGCGATATCGTGGTAGTGCGACGATTTAGTTGTACTACTGTAAGCCAGCGATAGAATATAGGATATAGGCTGAGATACTCAATCACATCTAAGAAAATTCTTTTGATTCAACTATTCTCCTTTGATATTGATACTTGATCTCTTAATATGTCCTTTCCTTGAGTGTCTTACATCATGTGCCATATTGATTCTTTCTTTCGCTTTGTCTCAAGATGCCGCCTAAGACTAGATCACACCAGGGGAGAGCAGTTTCTGAGAGGTCTAAGATGTCCCGAGGGCCTGCACCAGTCACTTCTTCGGTGATTGGAGTGTCAGCTTCTTTCGGAGGTCCACCACCTACTCAGAAGACTGTGCCAGCTATATTTGAGGGGATTCCACCTCCACCTCTTGTGCCAACCGAGGCGACACAGATGTTTACACTATTTTGTGAGATGCTCGAGGCACAAAGGGCTCAGTCAGAGGCACATCAGAGGCAGACCGACGTTCTACGGTAGGGCATCGAGAGTGCTCATCATCTTGCTCGTGCTGTAGTGGAGAGAGGAGTTCCGGTCTAGCAGCAAGTTGCTCCTCAGGTTGCACAGCTTCGGCCAGGCAACATTCAGGACTTCAAGAAGTTGGAGCCTAGGGTCTTCAAGGGGACGGAGGGCATCGTCTATGCTGATGATTGGCTCGAGGACATTGAGCATCTTATAAGGGTGTCCCATCATTCTGAGGATCTGAAGGTGAGGCGGTAGGACTTTAACTATTCGACGTCGCTCGCACTTGGTTCAGGAATGAGCCAATTCTGGTTGATGCAGGACAGTCTTGGGAGGTATTCAAGGACCTCTTCAAGAAGAAGTTTTTAGCCCGGGCAGACAGGCTAGACTTGGGGAGGCAGTTTGAGAGTCTCATTTAGGGGAGCATATTTGTGAAGGAATACGCTGTGGAGTTCGGCAGGTTGAACCGGTTTGCATAGTATTTGGTGAGAGAGCCGGAGGTTCGGGCTATTCATTTTTGTGAGGGTCTAAACTGGGAAGTGAATATCCTTATTCTGTCTTTTTATGAGACATACTCGGAGATACTTGCGTAGGCACGCAAGGTTGAGCGAGAGTTGGGTTTGAAGCCCAAGAGAGACCATAATTCTTTTCTGGGGGCCAACAGCAGTACAATATCTGCCAAACGTCCTTATTTCTAGTCCAGACCTTTCCAGCAGCCACAACAGCACCTGACTCCAGCTAAGGCACCTTTTCACTAGGCACCACAGCAGCAGAGATTGTTACAGCAAACTTTCTGCCACTACTGCAAGAAGCCAGGCCACATTTAGGAAGTTTGCAGGAGGAGGCTAGGAGTTTGTTTATATTATGGTACTGAAGGGCATCAGCTAAGGGAGTATCCATCCAATCCTCGTTGTGCAGTTCAGGGAGCAGCTTCAGCTCCGGGGGCACAGGCGAGACTACCTGCAGTATAGCCGAGGGGACCGCTTTCGATACAGCAACAGCATTATGTCCAACATTAGCAGCAGGGAGGTGCACGTCAGGGACGAACGTTTGCTATGACCGTCGAGGAGGATGAACCACCGGAGATGTCATCGCAGGTTCTATTCTTCTTGATTTTATTCCAGCTTTAGCCTTGTTTGATAGTGGTGCTTTCCATAGCTTTGTATCGGGTTTTTTTGCTCTGAAGCATGGTTTGGTAGCTGAGTCTTTGCTTAGGACTTGCAAGATCATGACCGGGGGAGGTATTATCCTGGTTAATAATATTTGCAAAGATCGGAGAGTTAGTCTAGGAGGCCGAGAGTTGAGTGCGTGTCTACTTGTAATGCCACTTCCGAGCTATGACATTGTACTCGGGATGGATTGGTTGAGTAGGCACTGTGCTAGCATAGATTATAGAGGAGGTAGAGTTTTGTTTGGTCCGCCAGGAGAGCCAGAGTTCGAGTTTGTTAGAGGAGCTGCAGAGCAGGGAGTAGGCATTATTTGTGGAGCTATGGTGGAAGACAAGGAATTGTCGCATCCGTTGATAGCAGAGTTCTTGGATGTATTTTCTGAGGAATTGTCATGGTTGCCGACAGATCGAGATGTTGAATTCTCTATAGACTTGGTGCCAGGTGCAGAACCAATTTCATAACATATCTATAGAGTAAAAAATAGCGAGCTGGTCGAGCTGAAGAAGCAGGTAGATGAATTGTAGGATAAGGGGTTTATCAGATCGAGTTCTTTACCGTGGGGAGCCCCGGTATTATTTGTACCAAAGAAGGATAGATTGGGGCGCACGTGCATTGATTATAGGATATTGAATAATCTTACTATCAAGAATAAGTACCCTTTGCCACGGATTGATGATATATTCGATCAGTTGAGTGGTGCCAAGGTATTTTCTAAGATAGATTTGAGATCAGGCTACCATCAGATGAAGGTAAAGCCGGTGGACATACCGAATACTGCTTTTAGAACTTGGTATGGTCAGAACGAGTTTATGGTGATGCCGTTTGGGTTGACTAATGTACCAGAGTATTTATGAACTTGATGAACAAGGTATTCCATCAGTACCTTGACAAGTTCGTGGTGGTGTTCATCGACGATATACTCATATACTCGAAGACACCGGAGGAGCACAAGGAGCATTTGTTGATTGTGTTGGATGTGCTGAGGAAGGAGAAGTTATATAGAAAGTTGTCCAAGTGTGAGTTTTTCCTGGACAAGGTGGAGTTCTTGGGGCATGTTGTGACAGGGATGGTATTTCAGTAGATCCAAAGAAGATCGCAGCAGTGGAATCTTAGAAGACCTCGAGTTCGGTAGCAGAGATCATGAGTTTCTTGGGATTGGCAGGCTACTATAGGAAGTTTGCGCAAGATTTTTTGAGGATTGTCGAGCCGATGACCAGACTCACCAGGAAGGATGTAGAGTTTGTTTGGATGGAGGATTGCCAGATTGCTTTTGAGGAGTTGAAGAAGAGGTTGATGTCTGCTCCTATTTTGACGTTGCCATCAGGGACTGGAGGTTTCACTATTTATAGTGATGCATCGGGGAAAGGTTTGGGTTGTGTTCTTCAGCAGAATAGGAAGGTGATTGCCTATGCATCTAGGCAATTGCGTCCTCATGAAAAGAACTATCCTATCCATGATTTGGAGTTGGCAGCAGTTATTTTTGCCCTGAAGTTGTAGAAACATTATTTGTATGGAGAGCGTGTGGAGATCTTCACAGACCACAAGAGCTTGAAGTACGTTTTCACATAGAAGGAGTTGAACATGAGGCAGCATCGGTGGTTAAAACTTATGAAGGATTTTTATATATCTTTGCAATATCATCCTAGGAAAGCTAATATAGTTGCTGATGCTTTGAGTAGGTATCCAGTAGCTATTTTCTTGACGCAGGATTGATATTTACTGGAAGACTCGGAGAGCTTGGGCATCGAAGTGATAGTTCCTGGTTGTGCTATGCAGATGTGGGGATTATAGATACATTCAAATCTGATGGACAGGATCAAGCCAGTACAGTATGAGGATGTATCTCTGAGGAGAATCAGAGCTCAGGTGAGAGCGGAATTGGAGGATAATTTCACCATTGCTGAGGATGGATCTTTGAGGCATAGAGTTAGGTTGGGTGTGCCTAGTAAAGAGCTGCGTGGGGAGGTATTACAGGAAGCGCATCACTCTCAGTATTCCATGCACCCAGGTACGAACAAGATGTATCAGGGTATACGAGAGAGTGTGTGGTGGTATGGCATGAATAGGGAAGTGGCACAGTTTGTATCCAGATGCTTAGGGTGCCAGCAGGTGAAAGCCGAGAGGCAGAGGCCAAGAGATTTACTTCAGCCATTACCCATTCCAGAGTGGAAGTGGGAGCATATTACTAAAGATTTTGTGTCCGAACTTCCACGATCTCCAGGAGGAAAAGACGCAATTTGGGTCATCGTTGATAGGTTGACCAAGCCGGCCTAATGTTTGCCTTTCAAGGTGGGTTTGTCTACGGAGAAGATGGCAGAGATGTATGTGAGGTAGATCATTAGGATACATGGAGTTCCCATCAGCATAGTCTTGGATCGAGATAGTCGTTTCACTTCTCATTTCTGGAGGAGTTTGTAGGAGAGTTTGGGCACTCAGCTGAAGTACAGTAATGCATATCATCCCCAGACAGATGGACAGTCAGAGAGGACTATTCAGACTCTCGAGAATATGTTGCACACTTGTGTACTAGATTTTGGAAGTTCTTGGGAGGACAATCTCTATTTGGTAGAGATTGCTTATAACAACAACTACCAGGCTAGTATAGAGATGTCATATTTTGAAGCTCTGAACGGTCGGAGGTGTCGTACTCCCTTGTCTTAGGATGATGTTGGAGAGAGTTTTTTTTAGGCCAGAGATGGTTGTAGATGCAGCGGAGAAGGTTCAGTTGATCAGAGACAGACTTCGTATGGCGCAGAACAGATAGCGGCATTGGGCCAATAGCCACCGAAGACCTTTGGAGTTTGAGGTATAGTTTAGATTTTTGTTTTGTGTTTGTTATTGGTTATTTGTTATAGATTAAGTTCTTAAGGTCGTGTTTTGTTCTAGGTGGGTGGTTTGGTGTTTCTGAGAATTTCTCCGACACGAGGCACGATTCGCTTCGGTGGAGGCAGAAAACTTAGTCCGTAATTCATCGGACCTTTCACTATTCTAGAGAGGGTCGGTGCAGTTGCTTATAGACTAGACTTGCCACCTACATTGGAGGGAGTGCATAACGTGTTTTATGTGTCATAATTGATACGGTACGTGGCAGATCCTAGTCATGTATTGGATCACTCGGTGATAGAGGTAGGCCCTACTCTTAGCTATCCAGAGCAGCCAGTTGAGATTCTGGATCAGAGAGAGAAGGTGCTGAGGAACCAGACTATTCCTTTGGTGTGTGTCGCATGGAGGCATCACTCTCCGGGGGAGTCTATATGAGAGAGAGAGGATGAAATACGAGAGCGCTATCCATATTTGTTTGTGCTTTGAGGTGTGTTCTTTCCTAATTATGGTATGTTCTTTCATAGTTAATTATGTTCTTTAGTTCTGTTCTTTTGTTATGTTCTTTATTTTTGGGGGTAGTTTTCATCTTTTAATTTCGAGGACGAAATTATTTTAAGGAGGGTAGACTTGTCACTACCATATTTTCTAGGAAAGGGTATTTTATTAATTTTATATTTAATTAAATATTATGCATGATAAATAATTATTTGTTGTATTATTTAATTATTATTAGATGTTATTTATTTATTTTGGACTTATGTTAGTGGACCTAACTAATTTAGTTTAGACTCATGGACCAACATGAATTAATTAATAGAATTTAGTACATTTAGAAAGCCCGTTGATTAGGAGATGGATTAAATTAATTAAATCATTAGAATAGAAGCTTCCCTCCTTAATTATTTCTTCATGAGAGGACCCAAGAGGTATATTGGATAATTCATAGTATCTTGAGGAAGGGGAAAGGGGGTCGTCCTATAAAGAGAGGGGGAAAAATATTCTCTCTCCTCTTTTCATTTGGAAACTAGGTCTAGAAATTCTCTCAACCAAATTCCTTTATTTTTCTACCAAATTTCATCCTAATTCCTTCCCTAATCACTATTGGAGGCTAGTGGAGTAAGGATCTAGAAGGAGGAAGTAAGGATCTACAAAGAGGAGGAAGGATATACAAGTTGTAGGCCAATTTTATCATATTTGGAGGTTACATTAGGAATACATCTCCCAATTGGTACAATGTAGTTTTTTCCATTAATTTAGGTTCTAAATATGAGATTTAACTATGAGAAATCAACCCATATGAATAGGCTACCCATAGGATTTAGTTTTGTGTTCATATGAGGCCTATTGAGAAAATTATGGTACTTTTTGTGTCAATTTTGGAGAAATTCTAAGATTGATATTTGTTGTGTATGTCAATTAGTCCTATAGATCAATTTGGCATGTGCTTGTGTGTTTGGGGCTAGTGTCTTGTCCACAATTGGGTACGTGTAGGTCGTATCCCAATAATTTGGTGATACGTGTTGATTTGGGGGTTTTTCCTCCGACACGGGACTTTGAGCATGTCACATTTTGACACGGACACGTAGAATTGTATTCGACTCTTTGTATTGTTCATAAATAATATATATGACTTGTTCGTGTCCTTCGGGGTACGTTTGGATGTGTGGTGGACTCGTGTCACGTGCGTATCCTAGATCTAGTGGGATATGGTGTGATACTCTCCAAGCGTTTGTGCAAATTATATGTATATCTATTCTCTTGTGTTCTTGGAGAGTATAATTGTGTGTATATATATATATATATATATATATATAATGTGGTGTGTATATATTTATGTAATATTGTGTCTTAGATCTATGTATCTATGTATATATTATATGTGTATATATTGTATGTAGCTATTCTTATATATGTATACATAATTATATATGGTAGCATGTATAGATATGTATATGTAAATAGATATCTATTGTGGTTATATTATAATTATATAATATATGTTATATTGTGTATATATTTATATGTTCATATATGTATGTATGTTGTTACAAATATGGTACTATGTATATAGGTGTATATTGCTATGTAGATAGTGTGTACATATATATATATATATATATATATATATATATATATATATATATATGTATGTGTGTGTGTGTGTGTGTGTGTGTGTGTGTGTGTGTAGGGGGGGAGGGGTATGTGTATGTATTAGTTATAATTATATATATATATTTTGTATATATATATATATATTAGAGTTTAGAGTGCAGAGGTATAGCGACAACAGCGTGTGTCGCTGAACACAATAGTAGCAGTACTAACAGCAGCAGCAGCAGCAGCCGCTTTTGCAATGGCAGGGAGCGTCGCAGCAACAAGCGTCTCTGCAGCAGCAACGCATAGTAACAGCAGCGAGAGAAACAGCGACAACAGTTTGCAACATTTACAGGAATCTGTCACTGGAACAGCAGCAGTATCAGCAGCCGTATCAGGGGCTTTAGCGACG
This sequence comes from Iris macrosiphon, assembly GCA_036927795.1. NCBI lineage: Eukaryota > Viridiplantae > Streptophyta > Magnoliopsida > Asparagales > Iridaceae > Iris > Iris macrosiphon. Next base: position 107,210,000 of record JAYESA010000012.1, on the reverse strand, counting down.
ACTTTGGCGATAGCAGCAGGAATCTGTCGCTAAAACAGCAGAGTATCAGCAGTAACCGCAGTTTTTAGCGATAGTAGGAATGGTTTTTAGCGATAGTATCTCCAGAAAAAAAAATCAGTTCAATACTTTTTTTTCCTCTAGTTGTCAGTTTTTTCTTATTATTAGATATATATATATATATATATATATATATATATATATATGGTATTTAATATATATGTAAATATATTCCTAAATTGATAATAGTATTTATAATATACTATATATATAATAATTAGTATAGCATGTATATATTACGGGTAGTTAGTTGTTTGGATATAAAACAAATAGGGGTTTGTACGAAGCTCTTTTGGTTTACAAACTCAGGCTATTAAATTCTCCTGGTATACAAAATACTATCAGAGGTATTATGAACACGATAGGTTTTGTAAATTTACTTGGCGAGTCGCTATTTTGTTTGAGATAAAACAAATAGAGGGTTTGTACTAAACCTTTTTGTTTACAAACAAAAAAAAGAAGTACAATTAATCCTATACGAGGATGTTAAGTACAATAAAAAAATAATTCTGGGAAAATATTGCTATAGGAGTCTGATCTGCGGTCGATCACTTTGTCCCTTGGACCACACAATGACGAAGAAGTGCTGTAGAAGGAGAAGAAGCTTCAAAGATTGCGAGTGGGATTAAACTGTCAACCAATACTCTCTGTTTTATGCTCTCTCTCTCTCTCTCTCTCTCTCTCTTTCTCTCTCTCTTGATTTGATCTTCTAGATTATCTCCCCTGATTCCGACCTTTTTTCCTGTGACCGAAAGTCTCTATTTATAGAGCTCAGTCACAGTAACTGTCCAGTCGGCGTAGAAGCCAAATTGTGAAGAGAGTGGCATTGTTTAGCGGCGGTTATAATAATGCTACCCACGTCTAAATGATCTCTTGAATCCGCGTGTGACGCATATCCCATTATGAGGTAACGTGTATAATCGCTCATCGAAGATCACGGCATGCAAGCCACGTAGGTAACTGCCCCTCGCGTAAAGATGATTGGAATAAAAGCCAAATAACTGTCTTGTTGGCGTAAAAGTCAAATAGCTGTCGTATTGGCATAAAAGTCAAATTCTGCGTAAAGCTTGATGCTGCATAAATAATAGGTAACCAGCGTAAACTAGCCAATTATCCTTCTTGACTGAGGTCTTAAGCGTATTCTGGGCCAAATAGCCTTATCACGTTCCTTTACAAATATAGCTTGAGTTGGCATATTTCGAGGAGATAGCATACGACGTACTCCTATAGTTGAAAATAGCCTGGTTGGCGTAACATGCAGGGATAGTGATGTGAGCGTATTAGCCCTAGTTTTAGCTCTCCCAGTCATTAAAAGTAGAACAAAATCTCATGCATTAAATGCAGAGATCTTCCTCCATCTCGCGCATTAACTACAGAGATATGCATCGAGTTCTGAACGAAAAATAGCTTTTGACGTGGCATCTAATTTCGTCTCATCTTGAGCGTAAAAACTCATCTCTGCCTGTATAGAATAGGCAGCGTATTTCTTGAATGCGTAAAAATGACTTGTATCAAGGATATCCACTAAACGACAGTCTGGGCCTCTGTGCAGAATCATTATTACAGCCGTCCTCTGGATCGTCGTGTAGTACTTTTTGTCAGGAGTCAGGTTCACTATTTTGTCTGACAGGTTCATTCGAGGAATACGAAGATTTTCTCGTACAGCTTCACGCTGCATTAAAAGCAAACATAGTTTACGCCGGAGGGAGATATAGCAACCTTTTATGCCAAAACAGCCTTGAAGCGCTGCTTTATGCGGGCAGCTCTGAAGTCATATTTTACGCCACACAGAGCTGAAGCTTTGTTTTATGTGTGCTTCATGTATGTTGGAGGTTTTACGCGTATAATTCCCCAGCATATTTTTTATGCTTCTACAAGACCCCCTTTAAAGTTTTCAAATTCCTCGTAATTTGAAATACTTTGAATGAAGCATGAAACGGTCAAATTTGACTCGTTCTACGAGGCTGATTTCTCGGCAAATTTTAGGAATTTGTTGGGATTTGATATGTTCTCTTCTGCATATATAAAGGCAAGCAAGTAAACCTGTCTTTCCATACTTCCTTCACCAAAAGAGATGGTCGCTAAGATTCATCGGGCTGACTTGAGAAAGAAGAAGATTATGCTCTTCCAGCATGTAAGAAGCCGTAAAAGGAGGCATCTTCGAGCAAATATCCTCTGCAACGATGGATCATGGAAGGATATCATAGCTTCTTTGCTCGGGATAATCAGCAATTTTATATGGCGATTCATCCAGGAGAGAGAAAGGGTCTCATCGGACCACACAGCTTGCTAGCTGTATTTTCTCCTATTATGAAGCTGGACGTAGGTAGGCAGTTTGGCCCTGTCTTCCAGTATTATGTTGGGTCTGACTCCCTAACACAATTCTAGGGCGTATCTGCCATGGCGTATGGAGGGTGGGCTTGAATAAAGCAGGCCCAGTTTTGTATTCTCCCGCCATTAATCATTTTCTTGTTCATCGGCCGTAAAAGTCGATAAAGTGCCGTAGAAGAAGAAAAAGATCTCAATATGAGAACCTGGCACAACAGATTCCCAGCGTGATCTTTAATGACAAATCCTTTATAAAAAAAAATTTATCATATGTAATCATGAAAAATGAAAAATCCTTTATAAACTGGATTTCCATCATATGTAATCATGATTAATAGACTTGTCTTCTTTTACGTATTGCTGATTTGCCATATTTGCTATGAAGAAGTCTGATAATGTGCAGCTTTGACACGTCTGAATAATTTTATGATGACTCTGATAAACTATTATTCGGTCACGTCCCGACTTTTATCGTAACGGAAGATGCGTAAAAAGCTCTTTAGTATTAAGTTGTCTTGAAGATCCAAATGTCATGCTATTTTTGGACGAGGAGTCGCATAGAATTCTGAACTGTCACTTCTCTGATACGAAGAATTTTTGTTCTGATTATCATCTTCAAGAATGGTTTTCCGAAAATTCCCCGAAACAGGGCAAGAAATGTCCGCCGAACAGGCAATAGTTGAACTTAGATGTTATGGATTCTGGCTAGACTTCGAATGAACTTCCAATGGCCCAAGAAGAAGAGTCATCTTCAATGCTGACATATGTGTGTTTTAGGCACTTGGAATGTTTTTTAGCCAAAAAGGAGCATTTTCTGCATAAACCCTTGTAATTGGCCATCTGTAGCCTCTGAGCGTAAAATCATAGATCTGTAGCTTCTATGCATAAAATCGTAGATTTATAGCTTCTGTGCATAAAATCGTAGATTTGTAGCCTCTGAGCGTAAAAGCTTTTGAGCGTAAAAACATAGATTTATTGCCTCTGAGCGTAAAACCGTAGATTTGTAGCCTCTGAGCGTAAAATCATAGATCTGTAGCTTCTGTGCGTAAAACCGTAGATTTATAGCCTCTGAGCGTAAAACCGTAGATTTATAGCCCCTGACGTAAAAGCTTCTGAGCGTAAAATCATAGATTTATAGCCCCTGAGCGTAAAACCATATATTTATAGCCTCTGAGCGTAAAATCTGGATCCACTACACAGCATGACTGTCCGTCTTCTTTTTTCAAATGATAGGCTGATGTGGTCCCAAATCATAACCGACTATTAAATATCGAATTTGGTTAGGGATTCAAAGAGTTATCCAAACTCTATAAATAGCCCAAGGTCTTGAGAGAGAAACCCTTCATCTGTCTTTGCAAAACCCTTCGTCTCTTTAAGAACTCTTCGTCTTCGTCTCTTTTCTGAGAAATTTTGAGCTTCACCATGGCACCGAAACAGGCTTCCACTGCTAAGAGAAAGAAAACTGCTTCCTCATCTCGCTCATCTGCTTAAGCACGAGCAATCCCCATTAGGCTGAGTGAGCCCCGCTCTGAATAAAGTGCTCCGCCGTCGAGCTGCGATCCGGGCATCACCGATAAAGACTTCGATAGGAATGAAACCCTTCGTACACGTTGTACATGTACGCGCAAGGTCATCTTCTGTGCTAAGAGCCTCTTCGAGGAAGATGATGCACAGAGATGTTTTATTATTATGCCCACATTCCTAATGTGTCAGCGTAAAAACTCTATATTTTCGCAGTCTGGCGTAAAAGCTCAGACTGTCAAAATTTGGCGTATACTACAAACTTTGAGTTTTATGCGCTGGATGTAAATTTTGGCATAAAAACTCAAATTTTGGCAGTCTGGCGTAAAAAGCTCAGGCTGTTAGATTTTGGCGTATACTACCAACCTTGAGTTTTACGCACTGGAAATATATTCGAGCGTAAGACTCAAGTTTTTTGTAGTCCGGCGTAAAAGCTCAGACTGTTAGTCTTTGGCGTATCCTGCAAGAGTGTAGCGTCTAGCGTAAAACTAACTTATTTTCTTGCATTTTGCAGTGGACTTGCAGATCCCTTCTTTGGCTGAAGTGATGGGCTCTGCTGCTAGGATGCTGAATTCCAGCTATCTGGAGGACTTGTCCCATGTGACATTCCCCATCTCTGGAATCGAGTATCCTCAAGAAAGGGGAACTCTTATCTCGTCCCAAGGAGAACGAATGATGCTGAGTATGATCAGTGGGGAGCCCCTGACATACATAGATGGAACTGAATATAAGAAACCAGCTTTCTTATTCGGGGATGTTATCGACAAATAATCCCAGACTAAGCCCAAAAAAAAAGATTGGGTGTTTTCTACTTAGGGCACGGTCATGTATCTGCCAAGGATGTCTAGAGATTACCCTATCTCGGCATTCTTCCATGCCACACATCCTAGGAAGATGATGTGGACTCTGACTCCCGATCTTTATGGGCGGCCAGGGAAGATCTCATACAAGAAAGGATTGAACCGAGGAGCCTTTATGAGCAGTCCTTCAGGCCCTGTTATACCTTTCAGAGGATTACTGTCGGGCAGCGTCCCTAGTGAAGATACTTTACTGATCCAGCCGGTCAAATATCGACTTTCTGCAATGACTTTATGGGGCCGGGAGGAGTGTACCCCAAGGTTAACCCTCGCACCAGTGGATGGCTTAGCCCCGAGAATCTTCGATGGACCAGTTTAACTGCCTGGGCCCTGAAGCACTTCCAAATGGAGCTGGAAAGTATTGGCTTGTTTACGGTTGTGAGTGCCACTAGTATTGGGCTGCCTCTCAACCCCAACTTATTCTTAGCTTTGATGGAGCAATATAATTTACTTACTGGGACTTTTGCCACTCCACTATGGGAGTTGGGCTTAGCCCTTCATGAGATGGCAGAGATTTCAAAGCTGCCAATGGGAGACACTCCTTATGAAGAATATGTTCCCACAAACGGGAAAATGAGGGATACAAACCCTCGAGCAGTGGCAGTGTACCAGGAGCTGATGAGCCACTATCTTGCCTGTACCACCTTCTATAAAGAGCCCTCTGATTTGGCTCATATCAATAAATGGGTATCCTACCTCTTCTTCCATCAGGCCAAAAATGCTAACCCGGACAAGGTTGTAGATAGCCGAGATAAGCCCTTGAACCTCCTGAGCATGCTTAGTGCCAACACGGTTGATGACCTCATTAAAGATGCAGGGGCTTCAGATTATGTTCTCAATGAGGAGATAGGGGGTTATCCTACAGGCACTAAAGCCTTCAATTATATGAGGCATTGTCGCAAGCCTCTGTCAAGGGAAGCTCAACTGGCTGGTTTCCTCTCTGTCTGGCTACGCCGATGGGTAGTGCCTGGCATCGCTTCTGCGGATCGCATTCATCACAACACCATATGGCCAGCAGTGCATTTGGTGTTTGGAGCAAGATTGAGCTTGCTTCCTGCCATGGTATATAGAATACAAGCTAGCCTGAGGGCCATTACTGATGGGCTGCTTACAGATGATACACAGTGTGAAGGATTTCCTAGAGTGGAATTGCCATTCTTATATCTGATGGGATGATGGTTAATCCTTCACAACACCAGAGTGATGTCTCCCGGCTCTGCCAGCGGTTTAGGAAATAACTTCTTGTTGAATTACAAGAATTCACTTTGGAATGTGACTAGCGTCATAGATTGTCGGCAAGCATTAAATTTTGCCCAAGGTTGGAAGCTCTTCTGTACCGTCCCCCCCCCCCCCGTACATATCAATCAACAGGGGATGAAACATCAGGATACAGGTCAGGGGAAGACTATTGTTTCTCCTGAAGCCTTTTACTGGTTGGTCTGCATTAGACCTTCTCATCTGCTGTACAGAAGTGTAGGACCACTGCTGTTTAGAGCCTTATTTGCCCAGCCGGTTTGCCAGACAATTTGGGTATGACCAGTTGCACGTGGGGAATCCTATCACCAGCTTCAAGTCCAAAGGTGGACTTATTGATGGAGCTAGAGGATGGCGGTACTTTATCATGGGTTGTACTGGTGCAATCTTTGTTGTGCCCGCGACTTCTGTCTCCACAGAGTTGCGCATTCTTCACTCGTACGCGTAGTTTTACGCGTCCATCAATACCTTCCATCATGATTTCGATGTATATAAAAGTTTCAGGTTGCCCTCCCAGAAGTCTACTGGAAGAGAGGAGATCCCATCTGTCTCCTCTGATGAAGGTGAAGACACTACTGGTGCAGACAATTTCTTGTTGATAATACCGAGAGGCTTAATAGCTCTGCCAGCAGAGCCTCTCGTTATCTCCAATAATAGAAAGGCTTCCACTCTGAAAGAGCCTTCCCCCCGCAAAAAGAAGATGGTCAGAGGTCCTAAAAGGACTTCCACCAAGGGGGCCTCTAGGAGTGAGCCTGTTATTTCCCCTGTTGGGGATGATTCTTTGATCAGAGGTCCTTCGCCTTTTAGAGAGGGAACCTCCATAGTTCAGGCTGACAGTGCTGGAGATTCTTTGCTCGCGATTGCTCCCGCTACCACCGTTGCTGGTAGTGCTTCGAGGTCTCCTTCGAGACCGAGCATATTAAGAATCAATATATCTTCATCCAAACAAATAGGAATAATCCTTCCTTCGTCTGTAAGTATTTCCAGCGAGATTCCACCCGATGAACCTCAAGTGGATCTGGGTGATGACTGGGATGACTTCCCTCAAACGTCAGTTGGTGCACCCTCTTCTCCAGGTATGACAGCTTGTTTAGCATTATTAAGAAATGATTTAGCTATACAGGCTGCAGACGCAACATACATACCATCGGCCATGGGTAAATGTTGTCTTCATATTTTCTTCAGGAAAATTAACATCAAATTGATATTAACTTTCTCTTGTCTTCTTTTCAGGTGAAGACATCTCCGGGGAGGGCAGAGTTGACACAACTTCTGACTTTATTGCGGATCCATTTAATGAAACGGCGGTGCTCGATGTCGAATAAACATGCTTTGAAGCTGCCGATCTTTCATCCGTAATATTCTCGGGTGTCATCCCGCCAGTGGCAGTTCAAATAACATCAGCGAAGGATGAACCCACCATCTCGTTCGTGCCTCCATCGTCGAGTATACCAATAACTTCAACTATTATTGGTGTCTCTTCTTTTGTGGTGCCATCTGTTGAAGCAACGACTGTGGCAACTTCCTCTGCCGTCATTCCAGAAAGGAGACTTACCGATATTGCGGCCACTTCCAGCGTCCATTCGAGATTTGCTATGCTAGTGGATCAATACACTAGCATATTCTATATCACTTTGAAAGAATTGATATCGATGGTGCTGGAGAAGAACCTAGGTTTTGATGCTCTGAAGATATCCTCCAATCTCCCTATAGCCCAGATTAGAAATTTCAGTGACGCTGAAGAGCCGATGTGCTAGAGCAAATAGTTAATGGTTTACAACAACCCATTAACGAGTATTTGCAACTATCCCGAGGCAATATCGACGATCTGTTTCAAGCTGAGTATGACTCCTTAACTTCAGAACTTGCTGAGCAAATAGAATCTCTAAACAAATCCATCCAGGAACAGCAGCAAAAGATGGATAAAGAGCAGGTTGTCTTGGTGGAGTTTATTCCTCAGCTAGCTGAGTGCCAGGCTGAATTTAAGGGAAATGAAATGAGGGTTCGAGAATTGGAAGCTGAACTTGCTCAGGCAAGGGCGAGGCTTCTCAAGACATCGGCAGTCCACAATGTGCTGAAGGGCCAAGTGGATACAGCTAAACAGAACTTGACACATGTGGGTGTTATCCACGCAAGTTTTGTTAATTCTCTGTCTGGACTATCTCGCTTGAGCAATGACAAAGCAAGGCTGAAACGGGCTCGCAACAGTATTTTGAACTCCAGGAATGAGAGGATGGCTGCTTTGGCGCGACAGATCAGGGATTTAACTGCTCCTCCTCGATGATGTTTTTTTCCCCTTTAGTTTGCTATTCCCAGAGATAATAAAGATGCATTTTCTGACTTTGTGGACCCATCACTTTAGAATATGATAGGCTAAGATGAAAGTGATATCAGCGGTATTATGAACATGACATACTTTCGTTAAGGTTTTGCTGAATATATATCTATTCAGAAGTAATATGAACCTGATAGAATATAATCCAACTAAATTTGTATACCAAAAACTATCCGAGGTAATATGAACATGATAGGTTTACAAATTAGTTAAGCATATCCATTAAGAGGTCATATGAATCTGATAGAATATGATCCAACTAACCTTTGTGCGTGGTATCGTCAGAATAAGATCTTCATCATACTCCGTTAAGCAAAGGAGATCAAGTATAGTACTTCTTCAGGAATTTGATGTTGATAGGAGCCATTACCAAATTTCCATTAGGCTTGGCTAACCTGTAAGCGTCATTTACAATCATACAAGGGCCCTCCATTTCTTTATGATTATTTATGCGAGCTTTGGATATTGTACCAGAGGTAATATGTACGTAGTACAATACCATGTTTGTTGAGGAAATACCACTGTGGGATTTTTGATGGACCTATTATTTATTGCACACGTTGAGTGCAAATAATAAGTTCGAAACAAGCCCAATCAGGTGATAGATTTTGTGGCTGGTGAAGACATCCTGCTGGGGATTTTCTTGTGGACCCATTACTTTTTATGCACGAGAGTACAAGTAGTAGGTTTGAGACAAGTCTTGCCAGAGGTAATATAGCAGCGGTAAAATATGACTCTGTGGGGATGGTGGAGAGATATAGTTCAGAGGTAATATAAACATGAACTGACTTTTTCTCCGCTGGGGAAAATGAGGATAGTTCAGAGGTAATATGAATATGAATAATTTGTTTACATTGCGGGCATCCCCAGAGGGGTCTTTTTTTCTTTTTTTTTCTTTTTTTGCACGAGAGTACAAGTAATAAGTTTAAGACAAGCTCTGCCAGAGGTAATATGGACGTGGCAGTTTTTATGGGCCTAACACCACTGGAGTACTTAGAGTTAAGTACGGGTGCTAACCTGAGATGACAACCGATATCAGAGGTAATATGGACATGAAAATCGATAGCTAAAACTCGAAGGATTTGTTCAGAGGTAATATGAACATGACAAACTCAGGCCGAGAGAAATATTATGACAGCAGTTCAGAGGTAATATGAACATGAACTAATGTCCGAAAAACTCATTGAGGAGTGATTCGTTAAGTGTGGTCTATCCCAACATGAAGATAGACGAAAGGATTATTCCGCTGGGGAAATTGATGGGACGATAGCTCAAAGGTAATATGAACATGGCTAGCGTCTAATGAGACCAGTTTGAATAGTCATTGCGGGAGTGTGCAAGTAGACCTAATGATTGCTCCGCTGGGGGCAATTTTGAGGATCCATCATCCACTGCATATCCGAGATTTTTTTTTTTTTTTTTTAAGGATGATGGCTCTTTCCAAGAATTTGTGACAAAGGAGAAAATATTGCATATAGGCATTCGCTGGGGATGCCAGATTGCAGAACATATCTATTCAAAGGTCATCTCAACATGATAGAATATGATTCACGATCTTCGACGATCGAGAAAATATTACTCATAGGCACTTGTTGGGGATGAAGAACCAAGAATTGATTGGTTCATCTGGGTTGTGGACTTATTACCCATGGCATACTTTAAGTACAGATAATAAGCTGAAATAACTAGCACTATCAGGGGTTATGCGGACGTGATAGTAGGAAGTCGGAGAGAAAAACTTCACTCAGAGGTAGTATGGACATGGAAAAGTTCCAAAAATATCTTACTCAGAGGTAATATGGACGTGGTAAGATATAGTGGGGATAAAGAAAAATAGGGCAGAGGAAATGTGAGAATGACCATTTTTGTGGTGATAGACTTACTCTGCTGGAGAAAGTGGAGAGACATAGTTTAGAGGTAGTATGGACGTGAACTGATCTATAGCCACAAACTGGAAGATTTGCTTAGAGGTCACTTGGACATGGCAGTTTCAGCTGGGGAAAAAAAGGTTTGGACAACAGTTCAGAGGTAATATGGACGTGAACTCATGTCCAAAAATTTACTGGGGAGTGATTTTCTGAGTGGGGATAGTCCTGAAGGTTGCTCATCTGGGGAGACACCGTCTTCTCTTTATAAATACATAGTGATGACTTTGGCATCAATCAACTCCTGGATTTTCCTTTTCAGCACATAGTATGCCTTCGTGGAATGATGAATATACTGATGAAAGAGACAATAATCTGGTTCATCGACTTTGCCGGCCCTCTCAGGGTATCTGATGTTGGATAGCCGAAGTTTATTTTCCTTCATCAATATTTTAAAGATTTTGGTGATGTCATCCACATTGAAGGAGAAAGTCCCCTTTGGCTTTCGGGCTCTTGATACCTGGGTCGTATGGTCCTCAGGAAAGATGGTCATAGTTGCATCATCTTTGGACTCAGAGGGAATTCAACCCCCAGCTTTAGATGCTGCTCTATTTTGTCGAGAGAGACCTCCCCCAGACATGTCATTATCAGGTTCTTCTCCTTCTTTTTGTTTGCCTTTGTCCACAGAAGTTGATTTAGAAGGACCTACCTCTGGTATTATAGGATCAGACTCTAGAGGTTTGGAGTTTGCAAGAGATATGGTAAACCCTAACCCAAAACGATTTCGTTGACAGTATAGATCACCATGCAACGGTATTTTTCTGCCTTTTCCATAGTTGAGGCCTCGCTTCAACTTGAGATCATAACCCATGTTTTGCATAATCCTCAAAGCCTGAGGACTATATCTGTGGATTTGTATTTTCCCAGCATCAGACTCGCGAGGTTCTTCTTGTACAATCGGTCTATTCTATATTCATCCGAAGATTATTTGATGCTCATCGTTGTGAGTCGGTGGAACAATAAAGACAGATTCTTCACGTGGCCCATATGTCATGAAGACGTTAGGTGTTGACGCTACTTCCCACATGATCTCCCCATGCTTGGTAGTGAGGGAAACTGAATCCTGGTTATGACCCCTGTCTTTACTTTTGTGGATCAAGAAATCACGCAAATCAGGGAGATTAGCAGAAGAAGAAGAAGAAGAAGGCTTATTTTTCCTTTTTATATCAGTAGGCCTGTGGAGATTAGGAACCATAACCCTCTCTCTGCCATAAGTATACAACAGTTTGCCCATGTGAGTAGCATACAATCCATCACCCGTCCGAGGAGCGTATTTTCCTATAAAGCGGGTCTTCTTTACGCGGATGGGCTTATCCTGGCATAATCTGGAGCTTTGCACAGGTTTGCGTAAAACAGAGGGAGTCCTCAAACGGCCTCTAGCGTCATGCATAATCTTCTTCTCTTAGTGGCGTACAACTTTAGAGGTTGGGAGATTCGTCACTCGTTTTCCCTTGATGTGATCCAAGGGTCCATCTGCCATATCACAGATGGAAGATATAATTTTACGCGCAGGGCGCGTTTGAAATTTTCGTGCGGGCATTGAGGCCTTGCTAGGAATTTTGTCTGCCACATCACAGACGGGAGACATAGTTTTACGTGCAGGGCACGTTCTAGACTTCTGGATTGGCACTAGGGCATTACCAGAAACTTTGTCTGCCACATCACAGATGGGAGATGGATTTTTACGCGCAAGGCGTATAGGTTGTGATGTCCTAACCTTGTTGATCGGAGAGAGAGAGAGCCTGCAGGAAGGGTAGAGGATGCCTGGGGCATCCATACTTTACACAACTTCCTGTTGTCCTGGACAGAGAGGGGATTAGAGCTACCCCCTGCGCGAAGCATGTCTTCATAAGCAGATTGGTCGAATTGGACGGCCAAAGTCTTCTTCATCGATCCGACGGATACAGCATCGTGTTGAGCAATGGCTTTCTCATCAGACGAGAAAGTTGATCCCCAGCAGAGTCGCCATCTTTGTTTGGATATAAAACAAATAGGGGGTTTGTACGAAGCTCTTTTGGTTTACAAACTCAGGCTATTAACTCTCTCGGTATACAAAACACTATCAGAGGTATTATGAACATGATAGGTTTTGGAAATTCACCTGGAGAGTCACCATTTTGTTTGAGATAAAATAAATAGAGGGTTTGTACTAAACCTTTTTGTTTACAAACAAAAAAAGAAGAACAATTAATCCTATACGAGGATGTTAAGTACAATAAAAAATGATTCTCGGGAAATAATGCTATAGGAGTCTGACCTGCGGTCGATCACTTTGTCCCTTGGACCACACGATGACGAAGAAGTAATGTAGAAGGAGAAGAAGTTTCAAAGATTGCGAGTGGGATTAAACTATCAACCAACACTCTCTGTTTTATGCTCTCTCTTTCTCTCTCTCTCTCTCTCTCTCTCTCTCTCTCTCTCTCTCTCTTGATTTGATCTTCTAGATTATCTCCCCTGATTTCGACCTTTCCTCCTGTGACCGGAAGTCTCTATTTATAGAGCTCAGTCACAGTAACTGTCAAGTCAGCGTAGAAGCCAAATTATGAAGAGAGTGACGCTCTTTACGTGGCGGTTACAATAACTGCTACCCACGTTTAAATGATCTTTTGAATCCACGTGTGACGCGTGTCCCATTATGAGGTAACGTGTATAATCGCTCATCGAAGATCACGGCATGCAAGCCACATAGGTAACTGCCCCTGGCGTAAAGATGATTGGTATAAAAGCCAAATAATTGTCTTATTGGCATAAAAGCCAAATAGCTGTCGTGTTGGCGTAAAAGCCAAATTTTGTGTAAAGCTTGATGCTGCATAAATAATAGGTAACCAGCGTAAACTAGCCAATTATCCTTCTTGACTGGGGTCTTGAGCATATTCTGGGCCAAATAGCCTTATCACGTACCTTTGCAAATATAGCCTGAGTTGGCATATTTCGAGGAGATAGCATACGGCGTACTCCTATAGTTAAAAATAGCCTGGTTGGCATAATATGCAAGGATAGTGATGTGAGCGTATTATCCCTAGTTTTATCTTTCCCAGTCATTAAAAATAGAATAAAATCTCATGCATTAAATGCAGAGATCTGCCCCCATCTCGCACATTAACTGCGGAGATATGCCTCGAGTTCTGTACGAAAAATAGCTTTTGACGTGGCGTCTAATTTCGTATCATCTTGAGCGTAAAAACTCATCTCTGCCTGTGTAGTATAGGAAGCGTATTCCTTGAATGCATAAAAACTACTTGTATCAAGGATATGCCACTAAACGACAGTCTGGACCTCTGTGCAGAATCATCATTACAGCCGTCCTTTCGATCATCGTGCAGTACTTTTTGTCAGGAGTCAGGTTCACTATTTTGTCAGATAGGTTCATTCGAGGAATACGAAGAGTTCCTCGTACAACTTTATGCTGCATTAAAAGCAGACATAGTTTACGCCGGAGGGAGGTGTAGCAACCTTTTACGCCAAAACAGCCTTGAAGCGCTGCTTTACGCGGGCAGCTCTGAAGTCATGTTTTGCACCACACAGCGCTGAAGCTCTGTTTTACGTGTGCTTCATGTATGTTAGGGGTTTTACGTATATAATTCCCCAGCATATTTTTTATGCTTCTATATTAGTATACACAAGTTTTGGGGTGTTACCTTATGATACCAAGGTAAGTACCAAGGTAATTGGGGATACCCAAGGTATTGGTTTTGGGTATCAAGATTATGAGTTAATGTGGTGATACCTAGTTGGTTCAAAACTAATGTACCTATTTAATGTTTGTAATTAGAATTTTATATTATAAATATTTATTTCAGCTTAGATATGTAATGTTTTACCTTGGGTTTACGTATCCAAAGATACGGTATCCTAGTATTTTAAGATATGGGTTTTGTGACCTAGACTTTAGTATTTGAGCCCAATATCTTGGTGTTAGACTTGTGCAACCTAGAAATAGGTAGTTGACCATAATTTGACCATAGTTGACCACAGTTGACCTTAGAGTTGACTTAGTTTAACGTTTGACTTAGAATTGACTTGTTGACCTAGAAGTTAACTAGTTTAACTTATTTTCTTTCTGAAATCTTGTATTGATATTGTATTCCATATATAGGTCTTTGAGGCACCGTATCAGACATCAGTGAGACTATTATTTGAACTTCAGGCGAGTATATTCTCTTATAGTTTCTTATTTATAATATCCTCTATGTTTATTGTATCTAGTGTAGATATCATTGTTCTCTTGACACAATGGTTACACGGATTGGTATATCCGGATCTCGTTATGAGATGCTATTCCTTGGTATATGGTGTATCTTGTGCAAGCCTTATTTTATTGATTATCTTGTACATGTACAGACACTGATTCTCGGAAAGACTAGCTATCTTCTTGGGAAATCTGGTGCCATAGCGTACCATGATTGGATCTATTATACCAGTCGAGGGTGGAGAGTATTTTAGTATAGATATGTGATCATACCCTCCTTGTATCAAGTCTTGCATTGAATAGTGTTAATCATACACCGCACGTATGATTAGCCAGGCCATAAATTTTGTATCATGTTCCCAAGCCAATCACATATTAAAGCTAGTACTCATACACTTAGTCATTAGTATTCTTGTTCATTGACATATTGTTCATTATTGTATTTATTCTAATATTTTCTTATTGTATATATCGTATTGTATCTATTGTGTATCTTGTATATTCACATCTATTTACTGTTACATAGTTTTTATCATTGATTAGAACTGCTGTTAGAGATGTACACTGCCCCTTTCCTGACTGGATATATTTTTCCCAGATGACACTGAGGATTGGTATCCTACACATTATGGACCTCAGGATGTTGTGGGCTTAGAGTCAGAGACCCTGGCTCAGGAGAAAGTTATCCCGACTGAGACAGATAACCCCGGATTAGCACCTTCTTAGTATTTCTTGTACTGGATTTGTCTCCAGCTTATTAGTTAGTATTCTTTCAGACTCATTGATGTATTAATTTAGACTCATGAGTTATATGTGACTATTCTATTCTTTATCTTATTTGTGCTCATTCTATCTTAGATCTGTGATTGAGTATATAGTTATTGTTGGTGGTTCATTATATTGCTAGATAGATTACCCGGACAGCGTTCTACCGCCGATTCTACGGCGTAGGCTGGAAGTTGTTTCCAACTTTCATCCCTATATCGGGTGCAGGTTGTGACACATATTTAGTGGTGGCCCATGCAGGTCTAGCTTCGCAAGTTATGCGATGTCATGGTAGTACGATGATTTAGTTGTACTACTGCGAGCCTGCGATAGGATATAAGATATTGGCTGAGATACTCAATCACATCTAGGAAAATTCTTTTGATTCAACTATTCTCCTTTGATATTGATACTTGATCTCTTAATCTGTTCTTTCCTTGAATGTCTTACATCATGTGCCATAGTGATTCTTTCTTTTGCTTTATCTCAAGATGCCGCCTAAGATTAGATCACAGCAGGGGAGAGTAGTTTCTGAGAGGTCTACGATGTCCCGAGGACCTGCACCAGTCACTTCTCTGGTGATTGGAGTGTCAGCTGCTTTCGAAGGTCCACCACCTACTCAGAGGACTGTGCTAGTAGAGGCGACACAGATGTTTACACTATTTTATGAGATGATCGAGGCACATCAGAGGCAGACCGACGTTCTACGGTAGGGCAAAGAGAGTGCTCATCAGCTTGCTCGTGCTATAGTCGAAAGAGGAGTTCCGGTCCAACAGCAAGTTGCTCCTAAGGTTGCTCAGCTTCGGCCAGACAATATTCAGGATTTCAAGAAGCTGGAGCCTAGGATCTTCAAGGGGACGAAGGACATCGTCTATGCTGATGATTTGCTCGAGGACATTGAGCGTCTTATGAGTGTGTCCCGTCTTTCTGAGGATCTGAAGGTTGAGGCGGTAGGACTTCAACTGTTCGACGTCGCTCGTACTTGGTTCAGGAATGAGCCAATTCTGGTTGATGTAGGACAGTCTTGGGAGGTATTCAAGGATCTTTTCAAGAAGAAGTTTTTTGCCTGGGCATACAGGCTAGACTTGGGGAGGTAGTTTGAGAGTCTCATTCAGGGGAGCATGTCTGTGGAGGAGTATGTTGCGAAGTTCGACAGGTTGAGCCGGTCTGCAGAGTATTTGGTGAGAGAGACGAAGGTTCGAGCTATTCATTTTCGTGAGGGTCTAAACTAGGAAGTGAAGATCCTTATTTCGTCTTTTTATGCGACATACTCGGAGATACTTGTAGAGGCACGCAAGGTTGAGTGGGAGTTGGGTTTGAAGCCCAAGAGAGACCGTGATTCTTTTCTGAGGGCCAACAGCAGTACAGTATCTGCCAAATATCCTCATTTCCCGTCCAGACCTTTCCAGCAGCCACAACAGCACCAGATTCCAGCTAAGGTATCTTTTCACCAGGTACCACAGTAGCAGTGACAGTTACAGCAAACTTTCTGCCACTACTGCAAGAAGACCGACACATTTGGAAAGTTTACAGGAGGAGGCTAGGAGTTTGTTTGTATTATGGTACTGAAGGGCATCAGCTGAGGGAGTATCCTTCCAATCCTTGTCGTGTAGTTCAGAGAGCAGCTTCAGCTCCGAGGGCACAGGCGAGACTACCTACAGTACAGTCGAGGAGACCGCTTCCGACACAGCAGCAACGTTATGTCCAACATCAATAGCAGGAAGGTGCACGTCAGGGATGAGCGTTTGCTATGACCGTCGAGGAGGACAAACCCACCGGAGATGTCATCGCAGGTTCTATTCTTCTTGATTCTATTCCAGCTTTAGCTTTGTTTGATAGTGGTGCTTCCCATAGTTTTGTATCTGTTTCTTTTGCTCTGAAGCATGGTTTGGTAGCTGAGTCTTTGCTTAGGACTTGCAAGATCATGACTGGGGGAGACATTATCCTGGTTAATAATATTTGTAAAGATCAGAGAGTTACTCTAGGAGGCCGGAAGTTGAGTGCGTGTCTACTTGTAATGCCACTTCCGAGCTACGACATTGTACTCAGGATGGATTGGTTGAGTAGGCACCGTGCTAGCATAGATTGTAGAGGAGGTAGAGTTTTGTTTGGTATTCCAAGAGAGCCAGAGTTCGAGTTTGTTATAGAAGCTGCAGAGCAGGGAGAAGGCATTATTTGTGGAGCTATGGTGAAAGACAAGGAATTATTGCATCCGTTGATAGCAGAGTTCTTAGATATGTTTCCTAAGGAATTGCCAGGGTTGCCGCCAGATCGAGATATTAAATTATCTATGGACTTTGTGCCAAGTGCAGAACCAATTTTGCAACATATCTATAGAGTAATCAACAGCGAGCTGGTCGAGCTGAAGAAGCAGGTGGACGGATTACAGGATAAGGGGTTTATCAGATCGAGTTCTTCACCGTGGGGAGCCCCGGTATTGTTTGTACTGAAGAAGGATGGATCAGGGCACATGTGCATTGATTATAGGGCATTGAATAATCTCGCTATCAAGAATAAGTACCCTTTGCCATGGATTGATGATCTGTTTGATCATTTGAGTGGTGCCAAGGTGTTTTCTAAGATAGATTTGAGATCATGCTACCATCAGGTGATGGTGAAGCTGGTGGACATACCGAAGACTGCTTTTAGAACTCGGTATGGTCAGTACGAGTTTTTAGTGATGCCGTTTGGGTTGACTAATGCACCGACGGTATTTATGAACTTGATGAACAAGGTGTTCCATCAGTATCTTGACAAGTTCGTGGTGGTGTTCATCGACGACATACTCATATACTCGAAGACACCGGAGGAGCACAAGGAGCATTTGAGGATTGTGTTGGATGTGCTGAGGAAGAAGAAATTGTATGGAAAGTTGTCCAAGTGTGAGTTTTTCCTGGACAAGGTAGAGTTCTTGGGGCATGTTGTGACAGGTGATGGTATTTCAATGGATCCGAAGAAGATTGCAGCAGTAGAATCTTGGAAGACCCCGAGTTCAGTAGCAGAGGTCAGGAGTTTCTTGGGATTGGCAGGCTACTACAGGAAGTTTGTGCAAGATTTTTTGAGGATTGCCGAGCCGATGACCAGACTCGCCAGGAAGGATGTAGAGTTTGTTTGGATGAGGAGTTGAAGAAGAAGTTGACATCTTCTTCTATTTTGACGTTGCCATTAGGGAGTGGAGGTTTTACTATGCATCTAGGCAATTGCGTCCTCACGAAAAGAACTATGCTACCCATGATTTGGAGTTGGCCGCAATTATTTTTGCCCTGAAGTTGTGGAAACATTATTTGTACGGAGAGCATATAGAGATCTTCACAGACCACAAGAGCTTGAAGTTGGTTATCACGCAGAAGTATTTAACATGAGGCAGCGTCGGTGGTAGGAACTGATGAAGAATTTTGATATATCTTTGCAATATCATCCTAGGAAAGCTAATATAGTTGCCGATGCTTTGAGTAGGTATCTGGTAGCTATGTTCTTGACGTAGGATCGATATTTGCTGGAAGACTTGGAGAGCTTGGGCATCGAGGTGATAGTTTCTGGTTGTGCTATACAGATATGGGGATTACAGATACATTCAGATCCGATGGACAGGATCAAGGCAGCATAGTATGAGGATGTATCTCTGAGGAGAATCAGAGCTCAGGTGAGAGCAGGATTGGCAGCTGATTTCATCATTGCTGAGGATGGATCTTTGAGGCATGGAGTTAGGTTGTGTACCTAGTGGGGAGCTGCATGAAAAGGTGTTACAGGAAGCGCATCGCTTTCAGTATTCCATGTATCCAGGTGCCAAGAAGATGTATCGGGATATGCGAGAGAGTGTGTGTGGTGGTATGGCATGAAGAGGGAAGTGGCACAGTTTGTATCCAGATGCTTAGTGTGCCAGCAGGTAAAAGACGACAGGTAGAGGCCAGAAGGTTTACTTCAGCCATTACCCATTCCAGAGTGGAAGTGGGAGCACATTACTATGGATTTTGTGTCCGGACTTCCACGATCTCTAGGAGGAAAAGACGCAATTTGGGTCATCGTTGATAGGTTGACCAAGTCGGCCCACTTTTTGCCTTTCAAGGTGGATTTGTCTACGGAGAAGCTGGCAGAGATATATGTGAGATAGATCGTTAGGATACATAGAGTTCCCGTCAGCATAGTCTCGAATCAGGATAGTCATTTCACTTCTTATTTTTGGAGGAGTTTGCAGGAGAGTTTGGGCACTCAGCTCAAGTTCAGTACTGCATATCATCCCCAGACAGATGGGCAGTCAGAGAGGACTATTCAAACTCTCGAGGATATTTTGTGCACTTGTGTACTAGATTTTGGGGGTTCTTGGGAGGACCATCTCTATTTGGTAGAGTATGCTTATAACAACAGCTACTAGGCTAGTATAGAGATGTCACCTTTTGAAGCTCTATACGGTCGAAGGTGTCGTACCCTTGTCTTGGGATGATGTTGGATAGAGAGTTTTGCTTGGGCTAGAGATGGTTGTAGATGCAGCAGAGAATGTTCAGTTGATCAGAGACAGACTTCGTATGGCGCAGGACAGATAGCAGCATTGGGCCAATAGCCACCGGAGACCTTTGGAGTTCGAGGTATAGTTTAGATTTTTGTTTTGTGCTTGTTATTGGTTGTTTGTAATAGATTAAGTTCTTAAGGTTGTGTTTTGTTCTAGGTGGGTGGTTTGGTGTTTCTGAGGATTTCTGCGACACGAGGCATAATTCGCTTCGGTGGAGGCGGGAAGCTTAGTCCGTAATTCATCTGACCTTTCACTATTCTAGAGAGGGTTGGTATAGTTGCTTATAGACTAGAGTTGCCACCTACAATGGAGGGAGTGCACAATGTGTTTCATGTATCGCAATTGAGATAAAAAGTGGCAGATCCTAGTCATGTATTGGATCACTCGGAGATAGAGGTAGGCCCTACTCTTAGCTATCCAGAGCAGCTAGGTGAGATTCTGGATCAGAGAGAGAAGGTGCTGAGAAACCAGACTATTCCTATGGTGCGCGTCGCATGGAGGCATCACTCTCCGAGGGAGTCTACCTAGGAAAGAGAGGATGAAATACGATAGCGCTATCCATATTTGTTTGTGCTTTGAGGTATGTTCTTTCCTAATTAGGGTATATTCTTTCATAGTTAGTTATGTTCTTTAGTTATGTTCTTTTGTTATGTTATGTTCTGTTTTTTGGGGGGTAGTTTTCGTCTTTAAATTTTGAGGACAAAATTATTTTAAGGAGGGTAGACTTATCACTACCACATTTTCTAGGAAAGGGTATTTTAGTAATTTCATATTTAATTAAATATTGTGCATGATAAATAATTATTTGTATTATTATTTAATTATTGTTAGATGTTAGTTATTTATTTTGGACTTATGTTAGTGGACCTAACTAGTTTAGTTTAGACTCATGGACCAACATAAATTAATTGATAGAATTTAGCCCATTTAGAAAGCCCATTGATTAGAAGATGGATTAAATTAATTAAACCATTAGACTAGAAGCTTCCTTCCTTAATTATTTTTTCATGAGACGCCCCAAGGGGTATATTGGATAATTCATAGTAACTTGAGGAAGGGGGAAAGGGGCCGGCCTATAAAAAGAGGGGGAAAGTATTATCTTTTCTCTTTTCATTTGGAAACTAGATCTAGAAATTCTCTTAACCAAATTCTTTCATTCCCACTTTATTTCCCTACCAAATTTCATCCCAAATCACCATTGGAGGCTAGTGTAGCAAGGATCTAGAAGGAGGAAGCAAGGATCTACAAAGAGGAGCAAGGATCTACAAGTTGTAGGCCAATTTTATCATATTTGGAGGTTACATTGGGAATCCATCTCCCAATAGGTATAATTTAGTTTTTTTCCCTTAATTTAGGTTCTAAATCTGAGATTTAACCATGAAAAATCAACCCATATGCATAGGCTACCCATAGGATTTGGTTTTGTGTTCATAGGAGGCCTATTGAGAAAGTTATGGTACTTTTTATGTCAATTTTGGGGGAATTTCGATATTGATATTTGTTGTGTGTGTCAATCGGTCCTATAGATCAATTTGGCATGTGCTTGTGTGTTTGGGGCTAGTATCGTATCCATAATTGGGTACGTGTATGTTGTATCCCAATAATTTGGTGATACGTATTGATTTGGGAGTTTTTCCTCCGACACGGGACTTTGAGTATGTCATATTTTGTCACGGACACGTAGAATTATATTTGACTCTTTATATTGTTCATAAATAATATATATGACTTGTTCATGTCCTTCGGCGTACATTTGGATGTGTGGCGATGAGGAGTCGATTGGTAGTCGACTGTGGGGTGTTAGTTGTGCTCAGGAGGTCATGTTCACCGGAGGAAGGAGAGAAAGTCGGGCTGGTTCGGGGCAGAGCGGTCCTTCTCAGGTGGGGTAGTGTTAATAGTAATGGTAGTGCGGGTGCAAGGGTGCTCGGGAAGATAATGGGGATGGTAGTGATGGTGGTGTTCAGGTGGTCAAGAACGGTGGCGCAATCGGGTGAGATGTGATGATTATGGCCGCGGGGAGGTCGGGAAGGCTGATAGCGGGGTTGTTAGAGGCTGTGCAGGGTAGTTGTTGTCGTGACCGGAGGTAGGGTGCTCAGGCGGGTGATCAGATAAGAGAAGGAGGCAGTTATGAAGTCATCGTGGGTGTTCAGGCGAGGAGGTCGGGTCGGGCTGCTCGTCGGGTAAACGGGGACGATGGTGTTGACGTGGGGAAGATGGGAGAGGCGGTTCAGTCGGGTTGGCGAGGAGACAGTGGCGTGGAGGTCCGGCTGCTCCGGCGAGATCGATAGCCGGAGGTGGGAGATGAGGTTTAGGGTTAGGTTAGGGTTTTTAGATTTTGAAGAGGGATGGTGATGGTAATGTAGAAAAAAATAATAGAGGATGAGTTTTCATGTAGGAGAGAGAAGATGGGTGCTAGCCTAGGGATTAGGGTCGGCCATGTGTGCCTTGGGATGGAGGATGGCTTTGGGAAAGGGGTGAGGTTGATGGATTATATAGGAAAGTGTGTGTGGTGAGGATAATGCTCTAATTTGAATGAATGGCCAAGATTTAACATGAAGGAGAGTATACAAACAAAAAGGGGAGAGAGAGAGAGTATTGGACAGGTCAAAGAGGAAGGGAGTTGTTTCTTCATTGTCCTTGACCAATAGGATGGTGACACATCATTGCACTTTTGCATAAAAGCCCCCAAAAATTAGGAAAAATTATACAAAAGGTGGGAATTAGGATTTAATGAGGGAAAATACCATGTTTGGTGTGATGTAGTGGCTAAAAAGGGTGTGTGGTATTTAGTATGAGTCTTGAGGGTGTGAATGGGGGTTTGGTTTGGTGTTGGGTCTAGTTTTGGGTCAAGTTGGATCCTTACACTAATTTAATTAAAATTAATGTTAATGGTGTTCTTAAATTAATTGAAAGTACATAGGATTAAAATTAGGTGGGACACAAGTGTCAAGGACGTAGAAGACTCATAATATAATATTGTCATAATTTGGGTTGCACAAAATGGGTCGAGATTGTGTCTCCAATTTTGATTGGAACGCACAAAGATGCAAAGTCGAATTTATTTGGAATTAAAAATAATCGTCCGTAACAAATATTGTCTGACTAAAACAAAGCACAAGAGAGGGTGTTTATGAGTTACACAAGGGTCAGAATGAAAGATGGGCACGTCTAGGACAAGGGTATAAAATTTGTTGGAAGGCAAAAGCTAGTGTAGCGCTCCTAATATCGAAGCAACGGTAAGGTACAATAATTAAATAAAATCACAATAATAAATTATAATCCTCAATATTTAATTCCCCAAAATGCTAATTAAAATCAATAACCCTATAATTTGGTCAGGGGTTCATCTAGTAGGCTTCTAGGTCTAGTCTACTAACTCATGCATTAAAGAACACTATAATATATATATATATATCATGCAATTAATTAAATTAAATACACACAATACTTATAATAAATAAAATGACAAAATTACCCCTATTTTAGAATGTGGTAGTGACAAGAGGCAGCAGTATCACGGGCCAGCTAGAGCGCGGGCGCAGCAGATGCATCAGATCTAGAGGGCAGCAGTTCCTTGCACTTTTTGTAAGAAGCAAGATTACGGATGGGACGCATGCAGGATGGGGCTAGGCCAATGCTTATTCTGTGGATCGGGAGATCATCAGTTGTGGGCTTATCCTAAAGTCCCAACACGTCCAACTCAGGGTGGAGGACAGGCAAAGAAGGCACCTGCTAGACCAGCAGCGGGATACCAGGAGAGAGGACCTCTTCCACCGCAGCATCAGCAGTTTGCCCAGTAGCAGCAGCAGAGAGGAGCACAGCGATAGGGGCAAGCTTTTGCCTTGACTGTCGAGGAGGTGGAGTCGATTGGCGATGTCATCTCAAGTTCAGTTTATCTCGATTCCTTTCTAGCTCATATTTTGTTCGATTCTGGTGCTTCTCATAGCTTTGTATCTGTATCTTTTGCTTTAAGGCATCATCTTGAGTCTGAACTGTTGGTGAGGACTTGTAAGATCATGACCGGGGGTAGCATTATCAGTGATGTTTGCAAGAACTAGAGAGTTTATTTAGGAGGCCATGAGTTGAGCGTATGTTTACTTGTAATGCCACTTTTGAGTTACGATATAGTACTCGGGATAGATTGGTTGGGTAGACATCATGCTAGTATCGATTGTCGTGGTGGTAGAGTTTTATTTAGGTCGCCAAGAGAACGGAGTTCGAGTTCGTTCGAGGAGCAGAGCAGAGCGAAGGCGATTTCTTTGGAGCTTTGGTAGAAGAGCAGGAGCCGCCACATCTGTTTATTGCAAAGTTCTTGGATGTCTTTCCAGAGGAGTTGTCGGGGTTGCCGCTAGACAGAGATATGGAATTCTCTATAGATTTAGTGCCATGCACAGAGCCAATATCTCAGCACATCTTTAGAGTCAACAATAGCAAACTGGCAGATTTGAGAAGCAGGTGGATGAGTTACAAGACAAGGGCTTTATTCGTTCCAGTTCATCACCATTGGGTGCTCTAGTACTTTTTGTACCAAAGAAGGATAGTTCGGTACATGTACGTATCGACTACAAGACACTTAATAACCTTACTATCAAGAAAAACTACCCGTTACCGGGGATTGATGACTTGTTTGACCAGTTAAGTAGAGCAAAGGTATTCTCGAAGATAGACTTGAGGTCAGGATACCACCAGGTGAAAGTGAAGAGGGAAGATATCCCGAAGACAACTTTCAGGACTCGTTATTGGCAGTTCGAGTTCTTGGTGATGCCGTTTGGCTTGACCAATACCCCAGCAGTATTCATGAACCTGATGAACAAGGTGTTTCATCAGTACCTGGACCAGTTTGTTGTAGTCTTCATTGATGATATTCTGATATATTCGAAGACCCCAGAGGAGCATGAGCAGCACTTGAGGGTAGTTCTGGAGACCCTCAAGGAGGAGAAGCTATATGGCAAGTTATCAAAGTGTGAATTCTTCCTTGATAAGGTTGAATTCTTTGAGCATGTTATTACAGGAGATGGAATCTCGGTGGACCCGAAGAAGTTTTCAACAGTTGAATCATGGTCTACCCCGAGTTCAGTAGCAGAGATTAGGAGTTTCCTTGGGTTGGTAGGCTACTATCGGAGGTCTGTTCAGGACTTTTCCAGACTTACAGAGCCGATGACTAGACTAACCAGGAAGGACGTAGAATTCGTCTGGACTGAGGATTGTCAGTCAGCATTTGAGGAGCAGAAGAGGAGGTTGACTACAGCTCCCATCTTGACATTGCCATCAGGAGCAGGAAGATTTTTTATTTATATTGATGCATCAGGAAAGGATTTGGGTTGTGTGTTACAGCAGCACGAGAAAGTGATTGCCTATGCTTCCAAGCAATTACGCCCACATGATAAGAACTACCCTACCCATGACTTGGATTTGGCAGCGGTTATCTTTGCTTTCAAATTAATGGAACACTACTTTTATGGAGAGAGAGTGGAGATCTTCACAGATCATAAGAGCTTAAAGTATGTGTTTACACAAAAAGAGTTCAACATAAGGCAGCGGCGATGGTTGGAGCTGATAAAAGACTTCAACATATCCTTGCAGTACCATCCAGGAAAGGCCAACGTAGTCGCGGATGCTTTGAGCAGGTATCCCGTGGCTATGTGCTTGACGAGGGACAGACATTTATTGGGCGATCTAGACAGTTTAGGCATTGAGATACTAGTTCCTGGAGTTGCAGCACAGATGTAGGGACTTCAGGTACAGTCGGAGCTGATGGACCAGGTCAGAGCCGGACAGTATGAGGATGAGGCTCTGAGGAGCATCAGAGCACAGGTTCAGATCGGGTTGGTCGAGGACTTCATCGTCGCAGATGATGGATCATTGCGACACGGTACCAGGTTATGTGTATCGAGAGGAGCATTACACGAGGAGATTCTACAGGAGGTGCATCATTCTCAGTATTCTATACATCCAGGTGCCAACAAGATGTATAGAGACATGAGGGAGCATGTTTGGTGGTATGGCATGAAGCGGGAGGTAGCTAGCTTCATGTCCAGATGCTTAGTTTGCCAGCAGGTCAAGGCGGAGAGACAAATGCCAGGTGGATTACTTAAGCCTTTACCCATTCCGTAGTAGAAATGGGAGAATGTGACCATGGATTTTGTATCGGGACTTCCGTGTTCTCTAGGAGGTAAAGATGTAATTTGGGTCATCGTAGATAGGTTGACCAAATCAGTCTACTTTCTGCCATTTAAAGTGGGTACATCTACGGAGAAGCTCGGGGAACTATATGTGCGCCAGATTGTCATATTGCACGGTGTTCCAATAAGCATAGTCTCAGATCTGGATAGTCACTTCACGTCCCACTTCTGAAGGAGTTTGTAGGCTATCTTGGGCACTCAGCTCAAGTTCAGTATCGTTAATCACCCTCAGACTGACGGACAGTCAGAGAGTACTATTCAGACTCTCGAGGAGATGCTACGCACCTGTGTTTTGAATCTTAGAGATTCTTGGGAGGATCACCTTCACTTGGTAGAGTTTTCATACAACAATATCTACCAAGCCAATATTGAGATATCATCATTCGAGGTATTGTATGGACGGAGAAGCCGTACTCCGTTATCCTAAGATGATGTTGGTGACAAAGCTTTATTGGGACCAGAGATTTTAGTGGATGCAGCCGAGAAGGTAAAGCTTATCAGGAATAGACTTCGAGTGGCGCACGACAGGCAGCGACATTGGGACGATAGCCACCGGAGACCTTTGGAGTTTGAGGTATAGCTTTAGTTTATTTTGCTTGTGTTTGATTATTGTTTATTAGAGTGATAAGGTTGTATTTTGTGCTAGGTTGGCGGTCTAGTTTTCTTAAAAATTTCTCCGACACGTGGCACGATTCATTTTGGTGGAGGCGGCAAGCTTAGTCCGCGATTCATCGGACCTTTCAGTATTTTTGAGAGGGTCGGTGCAGTTGCATACAAACTAGACTTACCACCTGTATTAGAGGGAGTGGACAACGTGTTTCACGTGTCGCAGCTGAGACGGTATGTGGCAGATCCCAGTCATGTGTTGGATCACTAGGTGATAGAGGTGGGCCCTACTCTTAGCTATCCAGAGCAGCTAGTGGAGATTCTAGATTGGAGAGAGAAGGAATTAAGGAACCAGACGATTACTTTGGTGTGCGACGCATGGAGGCATCACTCGCCAGGAGAGAGTACCTGGGAGCGGGAGACCGAGATGCGCGAGCGATATACAAAATATTCGTGCCGTGAGGTATAATTCTTTCTTGCGTTATATTATTTGCTTTTGGTAGATAGTTTCTTCCTTAATTTTGAAGACAAAATTTTTCTAAGGTGGGTCGGATTGTCACCCTCACATTTTTTATTCAAGGGTAGTTTGGTAATAGACATGGGAAATTTTAAATTTAGGATTGTTTATATTTTATATTATACATATATAATTATCTAATTATTGTATTATTTATTGATTATTAGTTGTAGAATTATTTTAAACTTGTGTAGTGGACCTACCCTATTTTATTAGAAGCATGAACCAGCATTTTAGATGAGGTTAGATTGAGCCTATGAATTAGGCCCATGGATTATGAGGTTGTATTAATTAGTGAAACCATTAGACTAGAACCTTCCCTCCCTAATTAATTTCTTCATAAGAGGATCCAAGGGGTGTTTTGGACATTTTATAATAGCTTGGGAGAGGGGTATATGGCCGGCCATATCTAGAGGAGAGAGAAATTATTTTACTTCACCAATTCCTAATTCTTTTAGATCTAGTTCTTCCCTCTTTCAAATTCCTTTATTCCCTCACCACTCCTTCACTAATTCTTCACAAATTTATTCTCTAATTCTTAATTGGAGGCTTCTACATCAAGGATTTATAAGAAGGAAGCAAGGAGCAAGGAGGAGGAGCTAAGATCTACAAGGAGAGGAGCTACTTTGCATTTGGGGACTTTTTATTGGGAATCCATCTCCCAATAGGTATATTTTAGTTTTTTCCCTTCTAATAGACTATAGATCTGATATTTAACCATGAGAAACTAACCCACATGTATAGGCTACCCATAGAAATTGGTTTTAGGTTCATTAGAGACCTACGGTGAAAGTTATGTACAATTTAGTGTCAATTGGGGGGAATTCCGAGATTGACACATGTAGTGTTTGTCATTGGGTCTAATAGATCAAATTAACATTTGTATGCTTGTTTGTAACTAGTTTCATATCCATAATTGGATACGTGTAGGTCATATCTCGTCAATTTGACGAAACGGGTTAATTTTGGGGGTTTTCCTCTGACACGGGGCCTTGTGCATATCACATTGTGACACAGATACGTAGATGATCTAATTACTATACGTATTATTCATATTTAGTGTATTAAACTTGCTCGTGTCCTCCGGAATACGTTTGGTTGTGTATTGGGACCGTATCGCAAGCGTATCATAGAGTTAGTGTGATACGGGTGCACTCCACTCCACTCCACGTGTTTGATGTTTTACCTCTAATTCTATGCGTACATATGTATTTATATATATATATATATATATATATATATATATATATATATATATATATATATATATACACACATATACATATATACTTATACACAAACTCATATACACTATCATAAACATATATATATATATATATATATATATATATATATATATATATATATATATATATATATATATATATATATATATATGTACTTATATATATATGTATATATGTGTTTGTATTTATGTGTGTGAGAGTGTAGGTATATATATATCTAGCTATAGGTAGTTGTGTGTGTATATACATATATAGTAGTGAGGGGATATATATATATCATATATATGTAGAGTTGGATAGCCATATATAGACTGATATATACTTATATTGGAGTGTGCTATGTAGTATTTTGTTTGTGTTGGTGTGTGAGAGGGTGAGTGAGCAGTCGGGCATTATAGTCAGCAGTAGCAGCATCATGAAAGGAGGGCAGTACAACAGTGTAGGCACAACCAAGCCATGGAAAGTCTCGGGCCATGCACCAAAATAGGAGTTCAGCAACTTGGTAAGGAGCCTCGGCCTTGTACAGTAACTACATCAAGTGCAGATTTTTACTGTACAGCCGAGCACAGTATCAGTGTAGATTTTCACTGTGCAGACGAGCACAGTATCAAGTACATATTTTTACTTTGCAATTTCCCCGAGCACAGTATCAGTTTCAGATATTCACTGTGCAGTTTCCCCGAGCACAGTTTCAGTGAGCAGTTAAGGTATTAGATTTTGATGTCTTGGGTTAGTTGAGGTTTGAGTTAGCAAGGTATTTGGTTTGGACAGTTAGTAATTAGTTAGTTGAGGTTTTGGTTTAGCTTGGTAATGTTAGTGAGATAGGTATATTAGTGTTAGTTAGTTTAATGTTAAGGTGTGGGTATATAATTAGTGAGTTGTATATAAATACTTGTTATACAATAGATAGTTATTGGGATACTTGATATATATATATAGTTAGCTATATGAGTATGTATGTATATATGTAGTTATGGGTTGTTGGTAGTAGTAGATATATTAATATAGTTAGTCTAGTATACATATACTAATAGGTAGTATATATTATTAGTAGTTTAGATACATAATATAGCTAGTGTTTGAAGTATTTATATATATGTATTAGCTATATCAATAGTGGTTTGGGTTACCTCGGGATACCAAGGTATTACCAAGGTATTGGGTTGATACCCAAGGTATTGACTTTGGGTATCGAGATAGGTGCGATACACATTGGTTCAAGGCCAAGGTATCTTATTTCATTTGTATTGTTATAGTATTATAATATTTGACTTGTATATATCTAAAATACTATTTTCATATAAATGAACTTGCGTAACTTAGGATACGGCTTTTTGAGTGCCTTTTTGTATCTTAGATTAGCTTGTATAGCTTAGTCTCATAGTGTATTGACTTAGTGACCTAGTGTTAGACTCTTACAACCTAGATTTCATCGGTTTGACCTAGAAATGGTTTATTGACCAAGAATTGCATCAACTTAATTAATTTTTATTCTTGAACCTTGTATTGATGCTACATACCATATATAGGTCTGTGTGACACCAACTTGGGCATCAAGAGACACCTTGCTCAGGACTTCAGGCGAGTATATTTCTCTGATAGATTTTAATTCATGATATTATATATATGCATATTCTAGAATTGTATACTTGATCCCGATATAGTAATTTTACGGACTGGTACTATATGGATCCCGTTAGAAGATGTTATCCCCTACCGTATTCAGCGGATACTCGTGTACATGTATCTCATTGTGTATATTGGGTATTGATTATATTTTGTATACACACACTGCTCGTGTTCAGTGTGCTTATTCATGTACACCCACCACTCGTGTTCGGTGGTTATGATATTCGTGTACACCCACTACTCGTGTTTAGTGGTTATATTTCTTGTTCGTAGTGTTTCGTGATTGGATCCATCGGTATTAGTTGGGGGTGGGAGAGTAGGAGTTGATTATGTGATCAAAGCCCCATTGTTACATTGTGTACATTCTGGTTATATACCTCACTTGTAATCATCTTACCTGATCATGTTCACCCAACCCGATCACATAATGAACTTGTATTCTGAGGCACACTAGTTTAGATTGCAGTTATTTTATCATATTGTTGATATTCATATTGTTGTTTTATATTCTCGTATATTATCTGTATATCTATTATTCATCCATTCATATGTTTAGTGTTCTTGTATTTCATTTCTATTATCTGTTTTATATGCTCGATTATGCTATTGGAACTGCTTTCAGAGGTATGTACTTCGCTCCAATCCTGACTGGATATATTTTTCCAGATGACTGGCTTATAGAGCAGTGTCCCACATTCTACGGACTGCAGGACGGCGTACCTTTAGAGGATACTCCTATAGACCAGGAGGACTTAGTTGTAGAGCCCGAGAGGTCTAGCTTATTTATGTTGGATTGTATTAGACTATTCTTTTGTGGATTCATAGTTTATATTATTATTTTAGATTGTGTATTGTATTCTTATTCTTTCCTTCGTTATTCCATTCGTGCATTATCTTCCTTAGTTTGTTATGTGATTGAGATTGGTCATACTTGTGAGATACCATATTGCTCCTCCGTTTGGAGTTGAGATGATTGACAAGTACCATATTATATTGTTGAGATATTAGATAGTTAGAAATAACCCAGACAACGTTCTACCGTCGATACTGCGGTGTAGGCTGGGCGTAACCACGTACTCGTGCCCGATTATCCGGGTGCAGGTCATGACAAAAAATAATTGGGGATCTAAGTGAATGAATTAATGACAGGAGAGACAGTAAAGACCTCCTCAAATGGCCGGGCCCCTCTTTCCCCCTTCCCAATTAACAACCAATGTCCAAGATGCCCCTACTAGCTAGTCATTAGGTTTAATTATGGAGGGCTATATTAGGAACTTCTAATTCTTAATGAAATTAATCTAATCTCTTTAATTAATTAATGGAATGGTCTAATGGGCCTAATTCGATGTTGGGCTCAATGTTTCATAAAAAACTAATGGGTCCACTAATGACAAGTCCAAGTAAAAATAGGCTAGCCCACTAACAAATAATAAATAGCACAACTCCATACTTAATCACTAAATAATAAATATCCTAAATGACAAAAAATACCCTTATCTTGAAATATGGTTGTGAAAAAGCATTGGCCAATTTTCTGGTAGCTCATCCAGTGCAAAAAACCTCAAAGCTCTATGAGAAGATCCCAGATGAAGTGGTGGACTCAAACGTGACCACATGCGAGGCTGTCTGGTGATTGTTCTTCCACGGTGCCCCAAGAATGGGGTCCAAAGGTAATATTGTTGCCGGTGTCGAGATATTATTGATTTCTCCCTATGGTTTAGTCATCCACTGTGCTTACTCTATCACAGAATCATGCTCCAACAATGTAGAAGAGTACAACGCTCTCATTATTGGACTCTTAACTCGTTAAATAAGTGGGGGCATGATACTTGGAGGCATATGGCGACTAAAAGCTGATCGTCAATTAAATCTGTGGAGAGTACAAAGTCCGACACGAAGATTTAATCTCCTAATATCAAGCCGCACACAGCATAATCTCTACTTTTAAGTGCTTCTTTATATAGCATGGTTTTGCGGCATATATCAACCCGGTCCGAAGCACCAAGATCATCTTCAGAGGATGGGTTATTATTGGCTGACATTGGTAGCAGATGCCGTCGACTATGCGAGAAAATGAAAAATGTGTCAAATCTACGCAGAATTCATCCACCAACACTCAGAATTCCTACACCTAATGGTAGCATCCTGGTCGTTCAAAGCATGGGGAATGGACATAATTGGGCCGATTACTCGACTTTCGTTTAAGGGACATCGGTTCATCCAAGCTATCACCGATTACTTTTCCAAGTGGGCAGAAGCTGTTCCACTCACTGAAGTAAAGACATCAAACATGATCAGCTTCATCAAACATCACATTATATACTGGTTTGGCTTGCCACGGAGTATCATCCATGATAATGGTCCACAGTTTGTAAGCCACGCATTCTACTAATTTTATGACAGAAACTGAATCCAAAATGTAGCCTCGACCACCTACTACCTAGCAGCAAATGGTCAGACAGAAGCATTCAATAATACCATTATAAAGCTACTCAAGAAGTTTATGTCATCCAATAAACACGACTGGAATGAGAAGTTGGGCGAGTGTCTTTGGTCCTATCGTATGACGGTCCAGAAACCAACTGACAGTATGCCATTCTCCCTTGTCTACAGGAGCGAAGCGGTTCTCCCCCTTGAGGTCCAAATCCTCTCACTTCGGATGGCCCTCTCCCACCAGTTAAAAAATGACGATAACCACCGTCGAAGGATACAAGAGTCAGAAGCACTCAACGATAAGCGACTCGTACCTCAACAGCGCATTGAGCTGTACCAAGCATGCCTCTCAGGAGCCTTCAATAAACAGGTCAAAGAGAGAACCTTCCAAGTGGGTGATCGCGTCTTGACAGTAAGAAGACCGATGGTTATGACCTATAAGACGGCCGATAAATTCTAACCTAAATGGGAGGGCCCATTCATCGTAGAGTTTGTGTTCTCTAACGGCACCTACAGGCTCGTAAAATTCGATGACACTTGCTCATGATACCTATCAATGAAAAGTTCCTCAAAAATTACTATGTCTATGTTAGACTTGTACTCTCCTTATTATCAGCAGGACAACTAATATATACAGTATACCTTCCCCGTTGTTCATCCCTAGCAAGTGTGTAAGCAATGTGCACTTTTTCTTTACAAATTATGGTAAAAGTCGTCATCTATATTCAGGAGTCCTGAATACGTAACAGATAATGGATCCTTAAAATCTCTCCAGTAGAGCAATTCTCATATCTATCCATACTTTGGGGTAAACTACTCAAAATTAGTTCTCTTAGGCATTAGTTCACGTCTATATAACCTCTGAACTATTGTCCTGACATTCTCCCTAGTGGAGTTTGCCATGTCCCTACCTCCGAGCAAAGTATCAGGGTCAGGGGCCATGGATTAGGGGCCATGGATCAATCTCGCCCCTGACAAAACCCTTGGCGAAAGGAGCAGCGACCGTCGGCATTACTAAAGGAGAATGAGTCAACAGACAAAGTTTTCTCTCCTCCAGGGACTGCCTATTTATAAGCTTCTACACCGTGTGAAGAGATCGAGGTAATAAACCAAGTGGTTAATGAGGATGAACCTGATGCCTCAATTTTTGTGATTCACTTTAATCCTTAAAAACTGACATCTCGAGCCCCACGTCAAGAGATGGCACAGAATCCAAAAAAATCTCCTTAGAGATTGAGCCAAATGTCAATATTTAATAATAATATGATAGCCTATAGGAATCGTCTATGCTGTGACATATCAAACATGCGACAGAAAAATGCTCGGCTATGCTTCTTTTTTAAAGTATTCCAAACTTGTCATTTTGAAAACTTTGAAGGGGGTCTTGTAGAAGCATAAAAAATTTGAAAATCCATGCAGGCTGTATAGCGCCCATATAGAGGAAAGTAGGCCGAGGGCTCGTCCAACCTGTAAAAAATCCATGGGTCTCGAACACCAAAGAGATTGGTGGCCTCATGGGGTCCTTGCCACAACAATTATGACATGTCTGACACGGCATTTATTGCACTAAAATGCTTTGAGACTCGTAAAGACGGTGGCACAAGAAAATACAGAAACGTCACTGTCAGGTGAACAGTACTACGTGATCAATCGTATGCGTCCTCGAGTCTATACGTCCACGAGTCTATACGACCCCGTCATTATGCGGCCAAAGTGTCCAGAAGACCTATGCGGCTAGGATGTTATGGGGCCAAGATGTTATACGGCACTCAGCTTGCCAGACCTTCCCACAATCAGTACTAACTACGTACCAGTTGACCAAGTCATGCACACAACGGAGTTGAAAACAACCCTAAAATTTTCTCAATGGCCTATCTTAACCGAGGACACACGGCAGCACGCCCGTGGTATGAGGCTACAATTGAAATAGTATTCTGTTGAAGGAGTCCTATGTAGCCACCAAACAGAGGCATATGCGGCATCTATAGTCCATCAGCAATGACGGCTATAAGTAGCAGGATAGCATGCCCAAAAAAAGGGGGAGAGGGGCAACGTACATGCACACAAGCTCAAGAGAGAGAAATAAGAAGATAGCATCCTCATTCCTCCGTCGGACCATCAACGGAGTAAAGGAGTCGTTGCAGTACTCGATCTCCATCATCACATTCCCTAGATCAAAAATATAATACTTATTTTTATGCCTAGGATTTTTTTGTACTTTTTTGTTTGTTGTTAAGCAAAATTTTTCCAAACTTACTTTAATGGCGAACAATATTCTCCCAAAATAAGGTAAACATGTTGCGTGAATTTTATGGTTGCATCTGTATGCATCACGATAGGATTACGGAGGAAGCAATGGGTTGCCAGTTATGCAGGCCTATCTACATAAGTAGCAGTTTTATATCTTTTGTCACGATCGTGAGGATCATGGGTTTGATGGCTGTAGAGAAAAAATCTCCTCGGCAAGGGATCTGCGCCATTCTGCTAAAGCAAAGAGATAATGGCTTTTCGCTAGTAGTTAATCAACAAAAACCCTCTTTCTTCATCAGGGAGAGATGACCCCTAGTTTTTTATTTGACTTGATTTAACTGATACTTTGGAGATTGACTATCACCAGAAATTATACCTCTGCAACATAACAGTCATCGATCGCTCCGTCAAATCTGTCAAGTCAAGGTATTAATTTCATTATAACGATAGTCTTCTGTTGATTTTCTTTTTACAGAAGAAATAAGTAATATAGGTACCCATTTTGGTGGTAGAGAGAAGGAGCTTGTTCCATATATTTCGTGACTCGTTGTCACTTCATGTCTTTAGGCAACCATGGTTGTCTTTTTGGAGTCACTTGTAAGTTGCAACATCTTATTTCCACTAGGAGTTATTGTATTTTTCATGTTTCTACAAATAGTGCATAGGGATACTGGATAGAAGGGATAAGTTTGTATTATATCTAGACAGACATTTCCTATATATAGTTAGACTAGTATTGTAATGACAATTAAAACCATAACTAGAAGATTGTCTAATAAGTGAATAATTTGTCAAGGGTATTTGATCTAAGAACTTGCCTATGTTAGCCTTGACCCTCACCTAATAGAAGTTATAAGCGGGGTTAGACGTGTTTACAAGAATTGCATGGCTTATTCATAGCCAAAAAGGGTAGACTGTTAATCATACGGCTAAGAAGATTTGGCATATAACTCATAGGGTTATAGTATAGATTCTAGAAATTGGTTGTGGCTTCCATATCTTCCATGAGTAGCCATAAATAAGGACATTAAATAAGAGTTAGAGATCTTGCCTTGAATAGACAAGTTGGTATGTTCGTTATGATAAACCAATAACCGATACAGGGCATGTAGGAGTCCCGAAAGGATTATAACTAGAAAGGTTATATTGGAATTGGGGTACATATTATGGATATAGAGAAGGAATAATAATAAAAGAGTGCTATATTTAAGATGAATAATTGAAGAGGGTTAGGGATAGAGTAGCAAGAAAAGCTGACTGAAAGAAGAAGTTTTGAATAGGTAATTGACATAAAGGAAAATTTAAGACAAGGATTACCTAAGATGACACAATGAGAATTTTCAGGAGTGAGGGACTTAAGAAAGTTGCATGCCTATAAACTCAAACACTAAGACCGAGACTCAAGAAAGAATAATGATAGTAGATCGGGAAAATAAAGGATACATGTTTTGTGATGAATTAGAGGAATATTAGGGAATGGATACTGTTAAGAATAGTTAGTAACTATTTCTTAGTCAATTTATTTAAACTACAATTAATGTTTATAAATTAAGTTTTATCACTAATGATTTTATTATCCTAATAATTTATTTTTACAAATAAATACATACTTTAATTAACTCTATTCAAATCTACTTCCTGCCACTCATTTCCTTCTTACGTGAGAAGTGAATAGTGATGGTACACTGTCCACTTCCTTCTTAATGCTCTTGGGCCATCCCCCCTTACACAAGTCCTTAATACCTATCCCCTCCCTCTTGTATTAGGACCTCTATTCCCGCATGCCAACACGTTTCTCCTCCTCTCTTTATTTTCTTATTTTCCATATATCATGTTGAAAATACGTGCACTTTGATACCACGTGTTGGGAACACGTGCGCTCTGATACCACATATTGGTCGCGCAGGGGAAGAAGCGCTTGCCAACCCACCTGAGATGACCAACCAATCTAAGAACACCAAGCACAGATGAAGACAAGTTTTTGGTGGTGACTACGTCACCTGGACAAATCATAACCTTTATAACTCAGATGAAATTACAAGATTATAAAAACTAATATTGAAACCCTTTGCCCTAATAGGTTCAACCCCCTCACCATACTCAAGAAGAAAAGAAGAAGATTATAATTGAAATCACTCACCAACCCGTAGAAATCTTCCTAACCAAAACTGACGACTCCTCGATTAGATCTCCTTCTTCTTTCTGCCTTGGATGACGAAGTCGTAAGAGCAAAGCACGGACTTTCTATTAGAATTGATGTGGACAAGCACCCCGAATCTCCAACTTGTACTTCTCCTTTGTGCCTCCACCCTCCTCCCTATTTATAGGATGATAAATCTATTTTAGGTTAGGAAACCCTAAAAATAGCCAACCATAAGATCCATCCGTCCACTAGCATCCAACGGTCTAAAATATAACATAAAAACTCCAAAACCCGAGCAGCCGCCATCGACACTGAACTCGGACCGAGTTTGGTTCGAAGGTTCTGGAGCACCACACCGAGTTCGGCCAGAACTCGGCCAGGGACCGATTTCAGACCAAACTCTGCCCCCTTCAGCAGACTTGATACCCAATAATCTTCCCCTCCAATCTAATGAGAGGTATTGGCTCCATGTCTCCTCAACTAGACTCCATATCTGTCGCCCCATGACAGAAATAATGCTCCCCTATGCTATCGATCTCTGATCCCCCAAGTTGTTTTGCATCTTCTGTCATCTCCAGCTCCTCGACCGTCACGTTGATGCAAGTTGTCATTCGTAGCACCTCCTGCACTACTGGGATCCTACCGATATCGATGACACGGCCAAGACCGAAGTCCCTAACGATCAGCCTCATCGTGAATCTTGGCTGCATGTCCCCTACTTTTGTCTTCCACCAAAACGTGTTAACGTTCCGACGAGCTTCTTCACCCTTGGTTGGCCCAACCAAGCGGATGGTGTAATTCTTTCGAGATTCAAACTCCTGAATATATGCACCTTCGTGTTCGAACCTGAAGCTCCCCTATACACATGCGTCCTCGAGCAGAACATCACGTATTGTGTATATCGTCAATGACCCATGGCTTTCCCTGAACTGTGTGAATGATGATGCTCCTACCTCAGATTGAATTTGATGCAAACCATAATCTCCTCCTTGGCCTCAAACTGCTGAAACCAAAATCGCTCCGTGAAGTTTTAGCAAACCACTAGTTGCCAAAACCGGATCCGTGGAACAACCCCCACTTGGAGACCGACCAGCTATCATGTGACTGACTGACTGACCCTCAATCTTTGACTCATCACCATTTGTTGCTTTGTCTCGATTAATCGAATCCTCTGTATCCCTTAAATTATCTTGAAGCCCCTCTAAGACAAGTTTTCAACGATCCACCTCATATCGAATACCCCTCGAGCCTCCATCCGGTGTTTGTGGCCTGCCTGTACATCTCAATGGCTTGAGCCTGTACATGCCACAACACAAATTTCCTCGAGCCAGCTACTAGAAACTCTTCGTAAGAATCCAATCTTTGTCCCCAAACAAATTGCGACAGCCATCATCCGCCTGCCTTCCTACCAAAACCAAGTTGTAGCACAACCTCGGTACATGTCGCATATCCTTGAGAACGAGATTATCACCAAGCTCCGTTGTCAAGTGCACATCACCGTTGCCTACAACTGCAGCCGTCCCCTTGTTGCCCATCTTTACCCGTCCAAACCTGCCACCGCGATAAGACGTGAAGATCCTCATATATGGAGTGGCATGATACGACGCTCCCGTATCCATGACCCAGTCGTCATCATGACACATGCCACAAGGTTCCTCTGCGTCATTTACTGCGATGATGAGATCTTCTATAGCCGCAAGATCCTCCTGATCATCCTTGCCTTTGGCCTTCTCAGCTTTGAGCTTCATGCAGTTTCTCTTGATGTGACCCATTTTGCCATAGTAATAGCAGCCCTCCTTGCGATCCACAGTCGCAAGATCCCGAGAACTCCCTCCTATCCTCGCTTGTGACTTGGGTCTTCCCTTCCCGTAAGAAGCCACCAGAGCGGACTCCTACGACGATTTTACTTGCTTACGCTGATCTCCTCGTTCAACAAGCTGCTTTTGACTGCCTCCATCGTGACAACTCCATCAGGAGCGGAGTTGCTCACCGACACCACCAATGTCTCCCAGCTTTCCGACAAAGAACTCAAAAGTAGAAGGCCCTGAAGCTCATCCTCAATCACCATCTTCATCGCAGATAGCTGATTGATGATGCCCGGAACCTCGTTCAGATGTTGTGCCACCGGTGCACCCTCCGTGTACTTCGATTTGACAAGTTGGCGAATCAAAAATGCCTTGTTGCCAGCCATTTTTCTTTTGTACAACGCTTCTCACATATTGCTTTTGCAGAACTCTCTATAGACACGTGGAGAAAATACCGAGTCGTCCAGCCATTGGCGGATGAATCCAACAACCTTTCGATCCAGTCATTTTCAGTCATCAGCACCTTTGTCCGTCGACTTTGCGCTGTCGCCCTCCAACTAACTATGCAAGTTCTAGCACCAAAGTAGATACTCCATCATTGGCTTCCAAATCGCCCAGTTTTTTCCTGTGAGGGTGATCATATGAGTGTTCATCTGCTCCGTAGACATAGTTGCACCTTCCCTCTCGAGAAGAACCTGGCTTTGATACTATGTGTTAAAAATACGTTCTCTTTGATACCACGTGTTGGGAACACGTGCGCTATGACACCATGTGTTGGTCGCGTAGCGGAAGAAGCGCTTGCCAACCCACCTGAGATGACCAACCAATCTACGAACACTAAGCACAGATGAAGAGAAGTATATGGCGGTGACTACGTAACCTGGACAAATCCCAACCTTTATAACTCAGATAAAATTACAAGATTGCAAAAACTAATATTGAAACCCTTTGCCCTAATAGGTTTAACCCCCTCACCACACTCAAGAAGAAAAGTAGAAGATTACAATTGAAATCACTCACCAACCCGTAGCAATCTCCCTAACCGAAGTTGACGACTCCTCGATTAGATCTCCTTCTTCTTTTTGTCTTGGATGGTGATATCCTAAGAGCAAAGAATGGACTTTCTCTTAGATTTTCTGTGGACGAGAACCCCAAATCTCCAACTTGTGCTTCTCCTTTGGGCCTCTACCCTCCTCCCTATTTATAGGATGAGAAATATATTTTAGGGTTATGAAACCATAAAAATAGCCAACCATAAGATCCAGCCGTCCACTAGAATCCAACGGTCCAAAATATAACATAAAAATTCTAAAACCCGAGCAGCCGCCGTCGATACCGAACTCGGACCGATTTCGGTTCGAAGGTTCTGGAATACCATACCGATTTCGGTCCGAACTCGGCCAGGAACCGAGTTCGGACCGAACTCTACCCCCCCTTCAGCAGACTTGATTCCCAACATATCATTCTTCCTCTTGTTATTATGCTCCTTCAATATCTCCTCACTGCACTTCTCCTCCTTAACATCATTTATCTTCTTCTCAAAAAATTCTTATTCCATACTTCCATCCTCTCTCTATTACAGAGCTTGAGACCACCTCTTCCATGAGCTCGAGACCACTCCCCCAGTAAGACAAATAGTCTTCAAACAAGGGATTGCAACAAATGAAACAAAAAAATTGCATTTTGGTTGCTGCACAACAGCACCGTCTTTCTCTCGGAGAGGCATTGAATCAGCATGCCACCGCTGGGATGGTGTTAAAGACTGTAAACCCCCTAATTTTTCAAAATTTTCAAAACTGGATTTTTCACAATTTTCTAGAATTTTTTGGGAATTTTCTATAATTTAAAAATAGGGTTTTAATTATTCAATGATTTTTAAATGATAATAAATAATATTAAAATATTATGGAAATAATATTTTTGGATGTAAAATGAAAAACTGGACTTAGGACAATTTTTTTGGAATTTATCAGGCCCCGGACCTATTTTTAAAGCACCTAAATTTATTTATTTAATTAATTATTTAATTATTAAATAATTACTGATTTTAATAATAATAATAATATTATTATTTTATTTTAAAAAAAAATCGAGCCGGGCCCGGCCCGGCCCATTGGGCCCAAACCGGGCCCAGCCCCACCCGGCCCAGACCCTGCCTAGCGGGTCGGGTCGGATCCGCCCGCTCGAACCCGACCCGACCCGGCCACCCGTCTTCCCCACGAACCCCAGCCCCGAGTCTTCCGGCGCTCCGCCCGCGTCCGGCGCCGCTCCGCCCGCCTCGCGCCGCGCTGCCCGGCCACGCTCCCACGTCCACCCGCCATTTCCGGCCACCCCCGGCTCCCCCAGCCCTATTTAAACTCCTCCTCCTCCGATCTCCTCTCCCCCTCAGCCACCGCCAGCCACCACCACGCTCCACCGCTGCCCAGCGCCGCTGCCACCGTCGCTCAGCCCGCCGAACGTCGCCGCTGCAGCCGTCGCCTCCTTCTTCTCCTTCCTCCTCTTCTTCCCAGTCGACCGCAGCCGCCGCAGCTCCTCGAGCCGCCGTCGACGCCGCCCTGAGCCGCGCCGCCCTCCGCCGCAGCGCCTCCTCGCCGCGCCGCCCTCCGCCGCGTCGCCTCCGGCCCCTCCGCCGCAGCCCAGCCGCCGTCTCCGCCGGCCAGTGATCACCCGAAGCCCTAACCCTAACCGTAATTCCTAAATCCGACACGTGTCGGACAAGTGTCGGACACGATTCGCCCTCGGTTTTCCGGGTCCCCTTCAGGTACTTGTAACTTTTTGTTCGTAGCTCTGTTTTCGATTCCGCAAATTGTGTTACGAAGCCTGTATGACCCTCTCGGTGTCCGGATAAACTGTTCGGGGCATCGCGTCCTGTGGTGATCGCACACCGTGATCCAAAAATAGGAAAATAATACCCCGATTCATCCCGGAACTGGGTACGCCCCGCCAAACGGGATGACTTGGTCGCGCACGGTCTTCGCAGATACGTGCGCGTCATCGATACGGACGTGTGGGATTTTGCAGAAGTCGATTCGGGAGTGCGTGTACCCCGGGATCAACGCGTATCCGCGGACATCGCCCCGTATCCGATTTTTCTGCAATTCGACCTAACTTTGTGTACACACGTCGGATTGAAACGAAACTTGTGCCATCGGACTTGTAGTGATAGGCTGGTCCTGTGGGTCAAGTTTCGTTCGATTCTGAAAACGTTGACGAAATCGCGTGTCGTGGGCCCCACAAGCCCCGCTCGACGGGCGATTTTGTGGTCGGCTCATCGGAATCCAATTCTGGAAGTTCCGTTGGGTTCGTATCATCGTTCCTGACCTGTTGACACTAAGTTTGGTGAATTTGGAGACCGTTGACCCTGACGCATTTTTCGGTGCAAAGCGGGCCCACATGCGGACCCCGTTTTGACCCGAAATTACCATTTTTGCCCTTGTCTCCAAATTGGACTCAAGGACAGGCATTTCTAGCTGATTGATATTTTTTGTATCTGATGGTGATGTTTGTTTCAGCAACCGGAGTACCGCCTGCGAATCCAACCGAAGTCAGAGCCGCAATCAGAGCCTGAACCACAAGCAAGTGTACCTTGCCAAACCCTGCAGCTTGCTAATTATTTTCTGAACTTAATTATGCATTAGTGGGCAAGTAAAGCTTGCTAATTCTCAGTAATTATTGACATAGTATTTTACTTGATTTCTTGTGAAATTAAATGTAAACTTGTTTTAACTGCTTAACCTAGGAAACGGGTGACGTGCTTAGTGTCCGATCATAGTCGGGTGCCAACTCCGTACGCGGGGTTGTGTAACGTCACATAGACATGGATATCGAGACCCGATAATATTCGTACTTGTCCTATCAAGTACACCAGAACCCAGAACACTTGACACTATTTCATGAGACAGAGTTTTCCTGAGACATTCAAGGTGATTCTGTATAGGATACATATTTTATGACCTAGACTTTACATTCTTAGACATTTGATTCATAGCTATCAGACTTGCTACATTAGTTATAATCGTGCGTGACATGGACATGAGGCATCGTGGACATGAGACGTGGGATTATATTGGGTGGGGAGAGACACACAGACTACAGGCTGATAATATATATAAAACATAGTATATATCATAGTGTAATTCATAGTTATTGCCGCTACCGGCTCCCCGACACAGAGCTTGTAGTGGCTTCAGCCTGAGTTTTAGTGCTGCTCTCATATTGCATATCACATAGTTGGTTACTTAGTTTACCTTGCTGTTTATGTTATTGCTGCACTGATATTCATTTGGCTTGAGTTATCTTGTACCTTGCTATGTCCCCTGAGGACCTGGAATGGATGATGTCCCAGGTACAGCTGAAGAGAACTACCCAGAGGTGTACGAAACCGGAGCACTTCTCGAAACAGAACCAGGAACAGAGGACGAGATAGTGGCCGAAGATTTCTCCTGAGCACCGGCTTCAACTACTCAGTATTTCTATTTTTTTAGCATTTTATTTCCTGTCTTTTCTTAAATGTAACAGACTAATTCTCTGATTGTTTTCT
This sequence comes from Iris macrosiphon, assembly GCA_036927795.1. Taxonomy (NCBI): domain Eukaryota; kingdom Viridiplantae; phylum Streptophyta; class Magnoliopsida; order Asparagales; family Iridaceae; genus Iris; species Iris macrosiphon. The sequence continues at coordinate 107,166,910 of JAYESA010000012.1, read as the reverse complement.
GAGATAATCTTATTTGATATTGCTTAAGTATCTCCATTGCATTATTTTTGGCAATTAATCTGTGTTATTCTGTGGATGAGATTAGAAATACCTGAGACTTATACTTAGTACTGCTAGACTACAGCTTAAGCATGCCCTGATGGATCCATTAAATTGGGTTGTCCATCGGTGCGTGCTGCTGGCCATTGCTCACGTGCTCAGTCCCTCGATATTTTGGGACTGGAGCGTGACATGGTTTTTTTGTGGTGGCCCATGTTGGTCTACGACTAAATTGTTCGGTTTCAACTTAGGGACCGAATAGGCCTGCAATAAAAATAGGATAAGTTTTTAGGATCTCATCCACTTGCTTGAATCATTTTTGATATCTGTATCGCATTCGAATTAATTTATTTGACTTGCATCTTGCCTTGATTCCTGTACGCCTCTTACTGGGTATTTTGGAGGCAGGGAAATGGACCCACAAGAATGCAATAAGACTCCCGCCGGAACCCCACAAGCTACAGGTGTCACCTATGACGACGAAGTGACATCAGTCGGAGAAGTTTCACCAACTCAATAGAGCCAGCAGGCAGGTCAACCTAACTCCCGATTCCGACGCGATGATATTCCACCTCCGCCGCAGTTCATTCCACCAACGCCCGTACTCCCACAAGGACAGCCAATTGACGGGCAGCAGATATTCCAAATGATCTACGCGATGATGCAAGCTTAACAACAAGTCCAACACGAGGCTCAGCATCGCGAAGCTAATTTCTGGAGGGACAACATCGTAACTGTACTGGAGCAGGCCAACCTACCAGCTCGACGGCCATATACAGGCTCAATCACTGACTTCTGCCAACTGAAGCCCCGCACCTTTTCTGGAAAAGAGGAACCCACCGAAGTTCATGAGTGGCTCACCAACATACGACATCAACTTGAAGCAGCTGAGCTTCAACGGGAACGCTGGATGACTGCCGTCCGAATGCAGTTGGCAGGCAACGCGCACCACTGGTGGTTGTCTGAGGAGGCACGACTCGGACCAGACCGAGTCACTTGGGAAGAGTTTTCCAGGCTCTTCCAGGAGATGTACATTCCGACTATCGCACGATCCGAACTGCGGGACAAATTCAATTGCCTCACTCAGGACTCTATGACGGTGGAAGAGTACAACGCAGAATTCATTCGTCTGAGCCGCTTCGCCCCAACCCTGATCCCGACAGAGGAAGAGAAGGCCGAGAAGTTCTTCGACGGACTGAACTTCGAGCTACAGAGACTCATCGGATCCGTCGCACCTACCTCATACTCAGACGTTCTCGCTGCAGCCCGACGCATGGAACGCGTCACCAGGAGGGAGTCTCGCCACAAGCGGCCAATCACCTCAGCACCAGACAGAACATCACCCGAAGAATCTGCAAAGAGATCTCACATGCACCAGCCACCCAGGACAGCTTCGCAGACCCTTCCTACCTGTCACTACTGCGGCAAGATAGGTCATGTCGAGAGGGACTGCAGACGCAAGTTGGGATTGTGCCTGATTTGTGGCACCAATCAGCACATAGCTAAGGACTATCCCCATCATCGAGATGGAGCACCAAGGGCAAACCAACCAGCTTCACCAGCACCGAGGCCACCTCTGGCACCTCAGGCGACACTCTTCCAGCAAGCCCAACAGCAGCAGAGGAATCTACCTCAAGGACGAGGACAAGCTTATGCGCTGACTGTGCAGGACGCTGATGCGAGTAAGTAATTCGTAGTTATCCATTTTTAGTGTTGTTTAGTTCGTGCCTCTTGGTTCGTGACCTCAGCCCCAACCTAGTAATTTGTAACTTGTTAATAATAAACCTGGTTTTTATAAAAGTTGTAGATCTTCTCTTTAACTAGATTTTTCTGGAAAGTGAATAACTTTCATTTTAGAGAAACGATATTTCCCTGAAGTATCTTGTGATGTATTTTCAAACGATGCTTGCGACCGCGTCATCTCTGTTGACCGGTTATTCTTTGATTGCGAGGACACAATCCTCTTAAGGGGGGTAGATTGTAAAACCCCTGATTTTTCAAAATTTTCAAAACTGGATTTTTTACAATTTTCTGGAATTTTCTGAGAATTTTCTGTAATTTAAAAACAGGGTTTTCATTATTCAATGATTTTTAAATGATAATAAATAATATTAAAATATTATGGAAATAATATTTTTGGATGTAAAATGAAAAACTGGACTTAGGATAATTTTTCTGGAATTTATCGGGCCCCGGACCTATTTTTAAAGCACCTAAATTTATTTATTTAATTAATTATTTAATTATTAAATAATTACTGATTTTAATAATAATAATATTATTATTATTTTATTTTAAAAAAACTGGAGCCCGGCCCGGCCCATTGGGCCCAAACCGGGCCCAGCCCCACCCGGCCCAGACCCTGCCTTGCGGGTCGGGTCGGATCCGCCCGCCCGAACCCGACCCGACCCGGCCACCCGTCTTCCCCACGAACCCTAGCCCCGAGTCTTCCGGTGCTCCGCCCGCGTCCGGCGCCGCTCCGCCCGCCTCGCGCCGCGCTGCCCGGCCACGCTCCCACATCCATCCGCCATTTCCGGCCACCCCCGGCTCCCCCAGCCCTATTTAAACTCCTCCTCCTCCGATCTCCTCTCCCCCTCAGCCACCGCCAGCCACCACCACGCTCCACCGCTGCCCAGGACCGCTGCCACCGCCGCCCAGCCCGCCGGTCGCCGTCGCTGCAGCCGCCGCCTCCTTCTTCTCCTTCCTCCTCTTCTTCCCAGTCGACAGCAGCCGCCGCAGCTCCTCGAGCCGCCGTCGACGCCGCCCTGAGCCGCGCCGCCCTCCGCCGCAGCGCCTCCTCGTCGCGCCGCCCTCCGTCGCGTCGCCTCCGGCCCCTCCGCCGCAGCCCAGCCGCCGTCTCCGCCGGCCAGTGATCACCCGAAGCCCTAACCCTAATTCCTAAATCCGACACGTGTCGGACATGTGTCGGACACGATTCGCCCCCGGTTTTCCGGGTCCCCTTCAGGTACTTGTAACTTTTTGTTCGTAGCTCTGTTTTCGATTCCGCAAATTGCGTTACGAAGCCTGTATGACCCTCTCGGTGCCTGGATAAACTGTTCGGGGTATCGCGTCCTGTGGTGATCGCACACCGCAATCCAAAAACAGGAAAATAATACCCCGATTCACCCCGGAACAGGGTACGCCCTGCCAAACGGGACAACTTGGTCACGCGCGGTCTTCGCAGATACGTGCTTCGTCGATACGGACGTGTGGGATTTTGCAGAAGTCGATTCGGGGGTGCGTGCACCCCGGGATCAACGCGTATCCGCGGACATCGCCCCGTATCCTACTTTTCTGCAATTTGACCTAACTTTGTGTACACATGTCAGATTGAAACAAAACTTGCACCATCGGACTCATAGCGATACGCTGGTCCTGTGGGTCAAGTTTGGTTCGATTCTGAGAACGTTGACGAAATCGCGTGTCGTGGGCCCCACAGGCCCCGCTCGACGTGCGATTTTGTGGTCGGCTCGTCGGAATCCAATTCTGAAAGTTCCGTTGGGTTTGTATCATCGTTCCTGACCTGTTGACACTAAGTTTAGTGAATTTGGAGACCGTTGACCCTGACGCATTTTTCGGTGCAAAGCGGGCCCACATGCGGACCCCGTTTTGACCCGAAATTACCGTTTTTGCCCTTGTCTCCAAATTGGACTCAAGGACAGGCATTTCTAGCTGATTAATATTTTCTGGATCTGATAGTGATGTTTGTTTCAGCAACCGGAGTACCGCCTGCGAATCCAATCGAAGTCAGAGCTGCAATCAGAGCCGGAACCACAGGCAAGTGTACCTTGCCAAATCCTGCAGCTTGCTAATTATTTTCTGGACTTAATTATACATTAGTGGGCAAGTAAAGCTTGCCAATTCTTAGTAATTATTGACATAGTATTTTACTTGATTTCTTGTGGAATTCAATGTAAACTTGTTTTAACTGCTTAACCTAGGAAACGGGTGACGTGCTTAGTGTCCGATCATAGTCGGGTGCCAACTCCGTACGCGGGGATGTGTAACGTCACATAGACATGGATATCGAGACCCGATAATATTCGTACTTGTCCTATCAAGTACACCAGAACCCAGGACACTTGACACTATTTCATGAGACAGAGTCTTCCTGAGACATTCAAGGTGATTCTGTATAGGATGCATGTTTTATGACCTAGACTTTACATTCTTAGACATTTGATTCATAGCTATCAGACTTGCTGCATTAGTTATAATCGTGCATGACATAGACATGAGGCATCGTGGACATGAGACATGGGATTACATTGGGTGGGGAGAGACACACAGACTACAGGCTGATAATATATATAAAATATAGTATATATCATAGTGTAATTCATAGTTATTGCCGCTACCGGCTCCCCGACACAAAGCTTGTAGTGGCTTCAGCCTGAGTTCTAGTGCTGCTCTCATATTGCATATCACATAGTTGGTTACTTAGTTTACCTTGCTGTTTATGTTATTGCTGCACTGATATTCATTTGGCTTGAGTTATCTTGTACCTTGCTATGTCCCCTGAGGACCTGGAATGGATGATGTCCCCAGGTACAGCTGAAGAGAACTACCCAGAGGTATACGGAACCGGAGCACTTCTCAAAACAGAACCAGGAACAGAGGACGTGATAGTGGCCGAAGATTTCTCCTGAGCACCGGCTTCAACTACTCAGTATTTCCATTTTTTCAGCCTTTTATTTCCTGTCTTTTCTTAAATGTAACAGACTAATTCTCGGATTGTTTTCCGAGATAATCTTATTTGATATTGCTTAAGTATTTCCATTGCATTATTTCTGGCAATTAATCTGTGTTATTCTGTGGATGAGATTAGAAATACCTGAGACTTGTACTTAGTACTGCTAGACTACAGCTTAAGCATGCCCTGATGGATCCATTAAATTGGATTGTCCATCGATGCGTGCTGCTGGCCATTGCTCACGTGCTCAGTCCCTCGATATTTTGGGACTGGAGCGTGACAAAGACATTTTTGGTAACCTTAAGGTTACTATTAACATTGGCTTATTATCTGCTTATGCATCTCATGATAGATCAAACCCTCTCGATCCTCAAATGATGCCCACTTATCAGATATGACGATGTTGGTTATTTATCTGACCGTACAAAGGCAAGATCAAAATATGGTTGTCTTTACCCATTATGATACGAAGATATCTTGAAATTTTACAAAGAAGATCATGGTAGTGATTTCTTTAAATCAAGCCAAACTTATCATCATTTATGATGCCACTCGAGAGTGTATATAGTTCCAAGTTTTTATTAAGCATATTCAGACTACAAGTAGATTCTCTTTTATCAATGATGTCACAACGATAATATATGATGATAATGCCACTTATATTTGACCATATGAAGAAGCGCTACATGAAGAAAGACAGTACTAACAACATTGCACCGAAGTTTATGTTCTCCCACTAAACACAACAGCCATAAAAGGTTGAAGTTATGAAAATCCAATCCCATGACAACTTGTCCGACATGTGAAAATTTTCTGTCGAATTTCACTTACTATGAGATTGTTCATGGCATCAAATTGCTGAATATCTCAACATTATTATGCTAATAGTTTGGAATAATGTCAAAATCATGAGGACTATCCAGAATAATACTCATTTGACCGTAATGTACTATTTTTTCAAACTTAGGGACAATTTTTCTACTAGATTTTTAGCTCATTAAGAAGTTTTTAACGAGACGTCCACATCGGGTTGCTCATACATTTAGATGTTTCTACGTCCTGAAAATATATCGACATTGACTCAATTTCTTCCTTAGATTATGTTTTTTTTTCATTGGATTTTTCGAATCAAGATTTTTTGTTAGCTCTATGTTCATCTATATATCCCCATGAACTCGTGTTAACATAAACATACCTGAAGACTGGTGTTGATCATTCATTAAGACTATTAATGTTGATCTCTTGTACTTTGTTTATATTTGGTTGTACATAATAAAGGGGGATTGTTGCAGTAGGTAACTGCCTAATGAAATATTTGTTGCCAATTGATTGAGCACAATCAATATCATTTATTCCTCATCGATTTGTAACAGCCATTGATGACTGTATATATTTGATAGCAGCATCCCCTTCAATGGTTGTTGATCTTTTGCGATTATAATTTGAGAATTATTTCTCTCGTTCCTGATAAACAATTTTCGACTACAATAAATACTAATACACACACACACAATATATATATATATATATATATATATATATATATATATATATATATATATATATATATATATATATATATATATATATAGAGAGAGAGAGAGAGAGAGAGAGAGAATAAGGGAGGTGAGGTGGCACCTCACTCTCAAAACAAGGGTGGCGGTGATGTGGCACAATCACAACCACACAAACGAGGGGAGGGGGTTAAGTATAATTTGCCAATTATGAAATGTGTGGTTGTAATTGTGTCACGTCACCGTCACCCTTGTTTTGAGGGTGAGGTGCCATCTCACCTCCCTTATTCTCTCTCTCTCTCTCTCTCTCTCTCTCTCTCTCTATATATATATATATATATATATATATATAACACACGTGTATACATAAGCTAGGGTTAGCTAGGGAGGAGAAATTTAGTTTTCTATACACAATGGACCATGTCTGGACTGGGCCGGGCCAAATAGGAGCAAACTCTGGCTGGCCTAGTTAGGAGAGTTGGCCAAACTTGGATTTGCGGATGGATATTCGTTCGAAGGTTGAGCCTAACGGATCTATGATAGTTTCTAGGCCGATCAAAACCAGGCTTAATCCTTCACATTATAGGTGGTTTAGTCTAGCCATACAATGGCTTTGAGTGATATTTAAGCTTGAATTATGCCATCCACTTCCCTCCTTTATTAGTGCTATTAATATATTTTTTACCTTTTATCTACAAAACTTTTGTTTTGAACTTGTTGATTGGCCACCATGCCAACCAATAGACTTTAGATAAATATTTTGGGGCCCTGGCTGTGATCTTGCTTTGCAATTGTAATTGCTTTGTGGGTCCCTTTGGTTTCTTTCGGTTATGATAGGCCTGAGATGGTAATTTCCTATGTTCAGAGTATATGCTGATTTTACAAACGAGACGAACAAACTTTTGAAGTTTATGCTGCTGTTCCTAATCTATTAGAGAGGTCTATAATATATATTCATCGTGAGTTATAATTATTTCGTGTTACGGGAATTGGAGGTTTGTCGAAAATATGAGTTTAAGTACTTGTTTTGCAACTCACTCAACTGATCCTTACTATATATATCATGGACCGCTTTATCTACTAACCCATCTTGTGTCGGATGCTTGTCGTAAACAAACACTATTGGTCATGAGGCCGACACATTTTGACAAGTTTAACAAGTTTGCATTGTAGTTATGTTTAATTCAGAACTAAATTTGGTACCAAAAAACAATATTTGAGCCAAACGAATTTATTTTCGATTGGATTCTTTTTTTTTCTTCAAACGAGTCATTGAGTTCGTAATCAAATGGGTGCTTCCGAAATGCTAGCCGATCGAGCATCTAGAAACTGATGTTTGGACATTGGATGAAGTGTAACTGAAATCAAAATTAGCCACAAGTGTATAGTTCTTATTGGTGCAATCTCTATTGAGTACAGGACATAAACCCAACATAAGGGCCATAATAATAACTTTGGCCCACATATAGTGCGTTGGCCCACTTATCAACCAGACAAGGCCAGCAATTGTGGAAACAATTGTTGGAAAGGCAATACATAGGGACCTAAAACATAGCCTAAGGTGAATCACGTTTCGCTTTATTTTTAAAATTTTGCATAAAAGTCATACTATAATATTTGGAAAGTAATTATATAGAAGGGAGCTTTTAACATACTCTAAGCTACTCTTCTATAATATGAGTGCGATGGTTAGCTAATTAACATCAATCTCACAAAGATTGCAATAATTCAATTAACAAATTTCCACAAAATAATTCAATCCAACCATAAAATTTAGCTTTCTCAATTTGAAGTTATACCAGATCTGTTGATGGGGATATAAAGCAGCTTAGTCTAGCATAAACAACCAAAAAATTGCCTATGCGTTGGAGTTTCGATGCATATACTCTTCAGTTGCAGTGAAGAATTCATATGATAGATATGATTGCAACTGTTGAAGTGATTCATACCATAAATTCATATTGCACAAGCTCATACCAAACTCCGTGTTCACTTCTTTTATTTCCTATTCATACTAAACTACTGGATTGTTAACACAATTTCCTATTCATACCATAGATTTTCTTGCTGCATATGATTGTATTGTTTCACCGAGAGGGAATAGATATATTGTCATTGCATTGCACAAGTGATTACAGTTACCTACAAAAACAATGAGATGGTTACGTCAAAAAACCGAAAATTTCAGATTTTCAGACCGGTCTAGGCCGGGTCCGGCTGATCCTCGGGTCGGAACGAACTTGGACTTCGAGCCGGACCTCGCCTCTCTTATGGACCTAGATATGAGATCCGGCAGGTCCCAGTATATAGAGTCGGACCAGTCCGAGCCCAAGTTTATTCGGTCTGGGTCAGCATGTGGGCCATTTTTTTGGACTGGATTCGTACCGTACGGGCCTGGCCCGGCCCAATTTATATATCTAGTTGGGAGTTCTATAAAGCACATTCTATGGTTGGCCTATCTGTAGCATTTGCTTCCCTATCAACCCTAACTAGGAATGGGCTATATTTTTTAAACTTTATTTTTCTTTGAAAAACCCAAGTAGTCTATACCTACCTATGAAATAGGTTAACAAAGTGCAGTTGAATAGTGGTTAACGGATGGCGTTCCTAAGCCTCTAACTAATCACAAGAACCCGTGACTTAGATATGGTCCTCTAGAACCATAACATAGTCCAGAGAGTGATTATTAAGTATTTTAGGATTTATGATATTTTTTGAAATTTAATCAAGATAGTTTATCCCTAGAAAATTGATAATTTTCCGATATAGAAATTATTGCAGGGAATCCGAACTTCAGAATGACAGCATAATTTTACCATAGAATATGAACTAATATAAGACATAATTTTAAATAAAATTTTTTATTAATTTATTATTTTTAATATTAAGAAATTTAAAATTTAGAATTAAAACCAATTAAAAGGATTTCTTATAGGACTTCTAGGAATATTTTGGCTTCAAACTTGAGATTTAGACTTTTTAATAGCCGAACATATTTTTTTTCATTAATATTTGAAATTTATTTGATTTAATTTTGATTTAATTTTATTTACTATGTCAAAAACCTATTAAGAATAGCTTATAAATAAGGAAAAGAAAATTGAATAAACAAAAATAAAAAAAAGTCCCTAGATTCTGCCACCTGAGCGTACACCAAGCCAGTGGGACACGTGTGTCAGCCGTAGCAACACAGCAATGGGTGCACTTTCTATCCACAAAAGTTCAGGATTTCTAGATATTGTTAGCTAATTAATATAAAAGTTAGAAAACAACAATTCCAAATGGACCTGGACATCGTCTAATTAGATATAAAACAATATAAAAAAAAAATCCTAATAACTTGTAATTGTGATTTCGAGGATATGGGTGTGTCTGTGTCATCGAATATATCAGTATAGTATGTCAAACCTATATTTTGAGACATTAGATTATGGTCCTAATTTTTGTGCACCATTTTATGTGCCGATATTCATGATACTTAAAATACGTGTTTTATATATTTACTAGTATTGTGTCCGTACATTGTATGTGCATAAAAAATATTATAAAAAATTAAATAAAAATTATTATAAAAAATGTCATTTCTATGAATTGACTCAAGCAATCAAAAAAAATACCTCACATCTTAACCACTTGAGTTAGTGTTATTTAGTTATAAATATATCATATTAGGTAGTTAAATACTTAATTAATTTTTGTTAATAATTAGTGAAGTATGTAGTTAATTATTTAGTTATCTTCTTATTATTTTTTAATTCATTTAAATGATGATATACATACGACTTAGACAACAACTTTGCTTCTTGGGAAAGGAGAGGTGGGTAGACGAACGGAAAAATCTATCGGCTTATTTATTAGCCGTTTTTAAGTTCTATTATAATAGTAAAGTTTTTTTTTTTTTTAAGGAAGACTATAACACATCTAATCTACTTAGGATTGTTTGGACTTATTTAAATGCTAATTTTCCAGGGAACTTATACAAGTAACCAGGCCTAGTAGGATACTTATTAATAATTACTATTAATAACTAAGTTGTAATTCATTTTTGGGGGAATCTTTGGATTTTTGTTATTGTGGTACATGTATTATTTGTGTTGAAATCCAGAGGAAATTTTTTGGGGTTTAGTTACATAGCTTCCAATTCGTAATCCGTCGAAAGGTTAAGAAAATACTAGTATTATGATTTGCTACCTTTATCATATTTTTTGCTTTATTATTATTCTTGTTATTAATTCTAGATTCATATTACTTGAATTGTGACAGAGAGAGAGAGATCTTGTATACTTGCTGGAATTTATATTAATGTACATGTTTTTTGTCATGTTCCAGCCACAAAATACTTGGGACCAATACGAAACCTGGTTAGCTGATACGAACTAGAGTACGCTTCCCAATTTATTGGACCCACCTAGATGTATTATGCTACAGATGTGGACTCTAGTCCACAACTAATATACACATAATAGATAGATATCTAATGTCATCCACAACATAAATAAAGAAAATATTTGAAATAAGTACTGAAATGTAACATGGAGAGTTCTAATCCATAATACAACAAAAATAAGTCATATGGGAACAAATCCACTAATACAATACCAGAATAAAAGTGCTGAAATAGATATGGAAGAAAAGACTAGAAAGTTGTAAGATAACTAGACTCAAGTATCGGCTAAGTAGATAATGATATCTGAGTCCCAAGCAGAAGGTCTACCACGGATCAGAAAAACTCTGTTAGAAGAACATCAATGTCTTCAACTGCAACATCGCTGAAATCTGGACCCAGTTCGTACACCACTAGGAAGAGTCGTTCGTCTAAATATGGAAGAAAACTAGGTCCTCAGAGAGACTTAACAAGATACACACAACATGCCAATATGTAATATTGAATATCAATATAAGGGTGAACTAAGTGAATGCAATCTGAGTACAACTTTCGAACTTATGGGTATGTTTAGGCTAAATAGGAACTGTCACCGTAGCTCAAGGCTAGAGGCGATATTTATGCTGACATATATCATCAATCGACTTAGCTCACGGTTAGCGATCATCGTAAGATATACCGCAACATCCATAAATCATGCATAACGTTCATAAAACGTCAAAGGCCATCTACACTGTATCACAAGGATCATCATTCCTATAGTTTCTCCGAAAACTATAGTTTATCAATTTGGGTAGCCCATTCTACTCATAATTGTTCTCCCCGTCCAATGACGATGTACAAGTAGCGACTATGATATGAACACCTCGCAACTAACCATCATGATCGAAAGATAATCTCAACTATGATTTGTACCAACACATGAGCCACACGCACCGATATCTAGTAAGGTATGATGGCACGCATCCTAACATGAGTATCCATTGTAACGTGTACAATAAGTATGTCATGGTCTTAGGAGATATCAGGATATGTCCTCACTTTTTGGGATTGTTTGCTAGCATCTAGGTCGAATGAATAATAAACATGAATCGAATCCTTCATCGAATATACCCGAGGCTTTTTCCAATGTACTAAACACAAATAATAGGGAGCAGGAATTTAACGTACAGTAATAATTGAAAAGACAATAAATATGGTCAAGGTATGCTTGCCTGGATTTGCTCGCTAGGGATGTCGAGGACCTGATCCCAAATCCAAATTCGAACGATCCCAAGGGCCTATACAATAACCTTAAATTAGTTTACTATTACAGCTCAGTTTATGAAATATTCACATGCGCATAATTATATACATGTATAATTTTACTAGATTTGGGTTATTCTAGCCTAAATTAGTTTACTATATTTGGTTATATATTTTAGTAATTTTATTGGAATATAACATTCGTGTATTCAATAGTATTAGCTATAACTTAATTATCGTGCATGAGTTGATGTAAAATATTAAACTACTAGATAGAATAAGCTTGCATTTCTACACCTATATGCATATATGTGCATGACTTTACTCATATACATATTTACCATTGAACAAATATGCCTTCCCTCACACATATATCAAAACTATGTATTTATATACACACAACAAGCACATTCTTACCTACATAGTTCTTCGCAATAATCTATACACTATTGATTTTTTCCAAAGGAAACAAGAGTTTAGCACATTATCTAAGTATATTAAAATTGTCATTTCTGGACTGTACAAGAAATATGTTAATAACATGTCCTTTATGTTAATTGTGCTTAATTAAATATTTAGGGGCAGTCACTATGTGGAGCATAGGGGTGCAATTAAGCCAAGCCGAGTCAATCTTTGGTAAACTTGAGCTTGGCTTGACTAGAAATAATTTAGCTCGAGCTCGTGCTCGATAAATTTTTAATTTTATAACTTGAGCTCGGCTCGAGCTTGTAATTGTTAAGCTTGAGCTTGGCTTGAATTTAGCTCAAGCTCGACTGATAAGCAAGATCGATTCAAGCTCGATTCAAGTTCAACAAACAAGCTTCAAGCTTTATAAGCAAGCTTGATTCAATCACAGTAAAAAAGCTCGATAAGCAAGCTCTATTCAAACTAGATAAGCAAGTTTGACTTAGAAATCCAGCTCAAAGTAGAACATAAAATAATATGTGGAGATCAAAATACAAAATTTACTCAAATTAGAACATAACATAATATATAGAGTTCCACATTACTAAATAATCCAACTCAAAAGTATAACATAACATAATATACTGAGTTCCAAATTATAAGGTCCACAAAAATTTTAGCAAAATTTACTCAAATGACAAAACACTCTCAAAATATCAAACAAGACAAAGCACTATCACAAATTCACAAACAAAACACGCTCATAGCAGCTTGATTTTTCTTTGTCTTTCGGAACTTCAAAAAACTTTGTTGACAATTTTTGCTCTTCTACCAAAAAAGCTAGAATGATCCTACAAAGTCAGAATAATCAAATAATTAGACAATTAAACAAATCTTAAAAATGAAGCTGCAGAGCCTAAAGATGAAGCATACTCATCTTGAATCTGTTAAGAACTTCATCACTATAATCCAGACCTTTTCCATTTATCAGTCAATATAATAACTATAGATACATACATTTTCACATAGATAATTTCCAACTCAATGTAGTTAAGTATCGAACTGGAAATGCCTGAGCAAATGTTCAAAGAGTAAAGAAATGAATTAGTAGGAAAGTTTTCCAAAGTTAAAGTACACTTTCTCTTTTCTATACTTATTTTGAAGACAAGATAATTAAACAACCAATAATTCAAACTGACATGGAGGTTGCTCGACTGGTCACGTAGTTAAGTATTGCAATGGAAATGCCTGAGCAAATGTTCAATGAGTCTAAAGAAAAAAAAAAGAAAATTTGCCAAAATTAAAGCAGACTTTCTGTTTCTAGACTTAATCTAAAGACGAGATAATTAAACAAGCAATAATTCATAAACTGATAGAGAAGTTGCTCAACTGGTCTGTGGTTCAAAGAGATAAAACCGGCAAGTCCCTATTAATCCCAAATATTTTTCTATTGTTATAGACTTATAGTTCAATAACCATGCCAAATGAGTATGAAACTACATAGTTTCATTAAACCACTAGCAAGTTTTTGATTAGAAACAAGATGCGTACTAATATATGTATAATAGATCATCATAAAAACTTAAACTCTTATAAAGAGAGCAAGTGCAAGGGGTATTTTTTTTTTTGCCAAAACATATACAAGAACACACTAAACAAATATACATGCATACATGTGAATGGAATGATGCTTCAAGATTAAATTATAGCATATATCTAGAAATTGATATCTAAGGAACATAACAGGCCTTCAAGCTATTAAATTTAAGAGGCCACTCACCAAAGGATTTTTCTGAGATTACAAAAAAAAATAGTAACCATGCCATATAGAAGAAGAAGAATCCTCAACATTGTTTGCTCAGTAATCAAGTGGAAAGTCTTTAATCCTGCAACTTGTGCATCTAAAAAAGAATGCATAAAAATTGGCAACTGCAACTTGTGCATCACAAATAGAATTTCGTATAAGTGGTACAAATTCCATAGAAGGCACAAAAGATAATAAAATTTGCAATTGTATCTTCCAGGTATAATGAACTCCTTAATATCCTCATTGTCCTGTAAACATAATAATAATTAGTTATGATAAAAAATAAATTTAAAGCTGTAAATAACACAGAGTTTTGAGTTTACTTTTCTTTTTCTCTTTATTCCATAGAAGGCGCAAAACCAATCTTCACCACACAATAAAACTTGAGTTGTATCTGCTCCTAAGGGTGCTCGATATTGATCAATCAATCTACTTCCGATACTAAAAGCTGACTCTGAAGCGACATGTGTGATTGGAATTGACAATATATCACATGTCATCCTTGATAAATTCTAAATTTTAATGTGTTCATCTTCCACCAGTCCAACACATTAAACACCGAATCATCTTCACAACTCATATCTCCTTCTTCCAAGTTCACATCTAATTCAGATTTCACTTGTTCAAATACTACTTCAAAATTCCTTATATAATTTCTAAATTCATCCTTCCCCTTATATTTTTCTATCCCAATAGATCTAGTACTACTAGAACTTTCTTTAATATTTTCACCTTGAGCTTCAACATTGTTTGCTATATAAGACTCAAAACACTCGTTGTAGATCATGCACAAAGTCTACCAAACGGAGATAATATGCTCAATGGAATCAGCTCTCAAATAGACCAAGGGAAAGTACCATTCAATAAATTGCATTTTGTATCTAGGATCTAAACCAACTGCCATAGATATCCATAAATTATAATTACCCAAATACTTATCAAATTTGTCTTTCATCTTCTTAACCATTGATTTCATAAAATCTTCTTCACCCATCAATTTTTCATTCAACAATCTTTGATAAAATAAAGCTCGAACATAAATAAATTTGATATTGGATATTTACTACATGTAGTAGAATTCAATCATTAAACTAATATTAAAAAAAATCTAACATACCTACATAAATAAATAAATGCAAGTTAAATAGTCAACACCTCAAATGATCTGGGTGACCTGACTAAATTCTTCAATAATTGAGCAAACTTTAGCAACCTTTTTCCAATCTTCTACACTAGGGAAGTAGACATAAGTTGGATCTCTTTGTTGATATCGAGGGAAGACATCCTTGAACTCCAAAGCAGCCGATAGCATAAAATATGTTGCATTCCACCTTGTACAATAATCCAGAATAAGATGCTTGGAAGACAACTTTAATTGCTTTACGATTTCGCCAAACATGATAAGACGAGAATCTGAATTGCAACATGCTTGACACTTCGCGTACATTCTTAATTATATCAGTAATTTTAAATAGCCCATCTTGAACGAGGAGGTTTAAGATGTGAGAACAACATCTTACATGAAAGAGCTTGCCACTTAAGCGCAATTGATTCTTGTAAGAAATGTTCTATTTCAACAACCGAACAACGATATCATTATAAGCAGCATTGTCAACGGTCACCTTCCACACCTTATCTTCAATTTCCCATTCAATTAAGCACTTGTGCAAAGCATCACAAATAGCAAGTCCAGTATGAGGTGGTGGTACATCACAAAAATTTAGAGTTCGCTTTTGTATGTTCCAATTAGAGTCCACAAAATGGCAAGTAACGACCATATATTAAATCTTTTGGTTGCTTGACTTCCATAAGTCTGTAGTCATGCTTACTCTATTAGCACTCTTAAGCAATGTGAAAACCTTTTTTTCTCCAAGTCATAACTTGTAAAATAATCCTTTCTTATAGTTGTACGACTAACCTTCTGATAATAAGGAGTCGTAGTCCTCATCAATAAATTAAATAAATCATATTCGACAAAAAAATGGCAGCTTATGAACCATAATCATATGGAACATTACCTCTTTTATCTTAGGTTGATCATATTTAAAATTCTGCACCGCACTTACAGATTCTGATGCCGCTATGGTCGAAGTTATAGTTAGCTCTTGTTGCCCTTTCAAGTTGATTTGTCTCATAACACAGAACTTCAAGTGCCTATGATATTGTGTTGTCGCACCATTCTTGATAATTTAGAAATTTTGCTTGCAATGGACACATTCAGCCTTTGTGGAGCCATCTTTTAGAGTAACTCATTTGAATTCATCCCATGCTTTTGATGTTCATTTTTTCTTCGAGCAATATGGATTCTCCTCTTTATTATCCTCGGCTACATCATATGTATCCAATACTTGGTTTGAATTATCAGCACCACCACTATTAATGGAGACTTGGGTGGACGGAATAGCTGTTTGAGAAGCCTCATTTGCATTAGAAGTCTTAGCCATGTTCTGAAAAATCAAAAATTGAAAAGCATGTGAAAAGTAAGTTAATCATTGTAATATACGTACATTAGTAATTAGTTCAAGATAAGATATTAATCTGGCATAAATTTAGAGAAATTATTTTGTATGTTGACCACATACGAATGTATGGTATACAGAACATATTCAATTAAAAAAATCCAGAAAATTTTGACAAAAAAATTATTATGTGACCTCCTAACCATGCTTTGTGAGTCTGTAACCTCCAATGACCTTAAATCGATCATGATTTCTTTTAGGCATATTATCAAACACCATGAGGATAAAACTTGAAGCTTTTAAATTATTTTAACTTTTTCTAAATTTTTAGTAATTTTTCATTCCTTAAATAGAAAAATTGTATACCAACAATTAAAGAAAAATCTGATGTAAACAAGCTCTAAAATATGAAGTATACAATCAAAGAAAAATTGTATACCCATATAGAAAGTATGAAGAAAGAGAGGCAAAGAAAGACTTACAAAGACATGTCGGATATCTTGAAGAGGAGATGAACAGTCACGGACTTCATGGTGGAAAGGAGATGAGCAGTAACATCGCGTCTAAGGACCTGTTTGGTAAATAGAAAGTAAATTTGGATTTGAATTTGAACTTTCAATAAACAAATAAGGATAGGAATCCATGTACTTTTTTGTCCCTCTAGTAGAGGGCAAAGGTGTTTGGTTGGTATAGGAAGTGAGAAGTGGGAAATGAAAGATTAGACAAATATGTTTGGTTGAATAAAAGGTAAAAAATAGAACGTAAAAAAATATTTTAAAATAATAATATGTTATAATTAATTCACATAATAATTTAAAAATAAAATAACAAATTAATCTTTTATTAATTATTTATAAAATATAATTAATTTTTAATTACACAACAACAACAACAACAACAACAACAATAATAATAATAATAATAATAATAATAATAATAATAATTATTATTATTATTATTTCTCTATTAATATTTTTTCTATTAACCTACAAAAATCAACACACACGCACACACTATTTATCATCCAGCATTCCTCTCCTTCCCCAAATCCTTTCTCTCTCTCTCTCCTCCTCCATGGCAAATCAACCCTCTCTCTCTCTCTCCCTCTCCCTCTCCCTCTCTCTCTCTCTCTCTCTCTCTCTCTCTTTCTCTCACTTGTCATGTAGATCGGGGTATTGGCCGCGGGTATGGTGGTGGCTCTCCTCTCCCTCCCCAAATTAATTCTCTCTCTCTCCCTCTCTCTCTCTCTCTCTCTCTCTCTCTCTCTCTCTCTCTCCTCCCATGAAGAACGAATGGTGTTGGCCGTGGGTCGGGTGGTGCTGGCCTCGGATCGTGTGGCTCCCACTAGCCGCGGGTCGGATGGCTCTTGCTGGCCGCTGATCAGGTGGCTTCCTTATCATAAAAAAAATTATTAAACCATCCACATCCACCCATATCCTCTTCTCCAGAGAGGAAATAGATTTGAGAAAGTTAGAGGAAAGAGAGAGGGGACAGGGACTGCGCTGCTCTGCATTTTCCAAAAACCCATCTCACTTTTCTTTCCCCACCAAACAACGGTACTATATTATTTTGGCTCACTTCCTAAATTTTTTGGAATCCACCCTCAGTTTATGATTACCAAATAGGCCCTAAGATAAAAGACGTGGTTGGGAAAAGGAGATTAGCAGTGGCACATAGAGAGGAGATGAGAAGTCGCGACGAGGTGGGAGATGGGTATTTGGCAGGTGGCGGCTCACCTACCAGGCTACCAAGAGGAGATGAAGGGAAGAAAATAAAATTAGGGATGAACCACTGAACCTTTAAGCTTTTATACCCATTCTAAATAAGCTTCTAAAATCTCGTTTAGAAGCTTGTTAGGAGCTTATTTAGGAGAGCTTCTAAATGAAATTCTAAACGAGCTAGCTTGCAAGCGGATTCACAAGCTCATAAACGAACAATCTCGCGAACTCGCACCAGCTGAGTACTTCTGAGCTTGAGCTTGACTTGTTTATTAAACGAGCTCAAAAATAAAACTTGAACTTGACTTATTTACTAAACGAATTGATCTCAAACAAGCTTTTATCGAGCCGAGCTTAGAGCAGCTCACGAACGGCTTGGCTCATTTGCAGTCCTAGTGGAGCATATGCTAATTTGTACAGATATCAGTAAAGAAAGGGGAAGGGAAGAACACCTAGGAGGGTTGTCTATGTCTGCTTATAAACATGACAAAATATATAAATATGCAAAAGATATAAGGGACCAAGCTACTGTTAAACACTCTGGCGTCTATCTATTTGCTTACTCATTTTAGCAACTATACATGTTGTACAATAAGCAAGGATAGTGGGTTAACCATAGTACTTATACTACTTAACACTACACTTGGTTACTTAATAATACAACATGAATGAATGATTTGGGTAGTCATTTGGCTAATTAAGAATAGCTGACAGGAATCTTAGCTAGCACATATCATCTATGTAAGATCTCTCCCAAACTTTTTTGTATATTTTGAAAAAATAATTTTTATTATTGGAGAGGGTTCTTGTTAATTAAACCTTAGAATTTATTTTTGTGTAAGGCCTAGGGCCATATATAAATAGGAAATATATGTCATTGATAGACCTAAACCATGTATATTATTATTGGTTATATATGTTATTGATGAGCATAAAGCCCGTATATTATTATTTGTTATATATGTTGATAGGCCTAAAACCTTACTGATCCTAAGCCTGACTCGATTGCATCCAAACCTATCCATCTTACTATTCTATATAAAGCACATCAACAACAATTATGTAACAAAGGGAGAAACCCTAGCTAGCTAGGATATCTTCAGCGCCGCACACCTCTCATCTCTTCTTCCTGCATCTTTACCAACAATTTTTCCCCTCACCCTCCTTTCCACCGGCAGCTCTACACTTCTTCCCTACTGTACTGTACTGTACTAACCGAGCTCCGAATGAGCACACATAAATGTCCCGTTCACCACCCCTCGCCAATACCTCCTCCGTGACATCGTCTTCTCTTCCAAACTCAGTCGTAATTGTTAGTGTTTTTTTCTTTGGACTAGTGAGAATAGTCCCACATTGGCTACACCATCAAGTGAGTATCTTAATATAATACTTTGTATGAGTTGGGGCATGCACATGGGTGTCATGTGGGAGGGTATTTTCATAGGAGAAAAAATATAAACCCCCTCGACCAATTTAGGATTAATTTAATTTAAATTTAGAGACTAGGATTAATTTGGATACAATTAGAATTAATGTGCAATAATTATGTGACTTATTACACCTCACCGTTGCTTAGATGTTTGGAGCGCTACATTAGTAGTTACCTTCAAACTAAAGTTTATACACATTTTCTAGACATGCCAGACTACCCATCTGACCCTTGTGTAACTTTTAGATACTCAATTTTGTGCTTCATTTTAGCTATGCAACAGGCGTCACAAACGTTCATGTATTATTCCAATAAAACCAATTTCTCATAATTGTCCATTCCCATTTGAATTTGAGGCACAACCACAACCCAACTCTATATAACCCAAATTAGGATATTAACCTATTCTGAGCCTGCTACGCCCACGACTCTTGTGTTCCACCCAAATTTAACTCCATGTGTTCTCAATTGACAAAAGAACGCCAGGTGCATTTGTTTGTAATTCAATTAATTGGAGGCCAAGTTCACCCAAAACAAGACCTAACTAAGCCCATGTACACCCTTTCATCTAGACCAGGCCCCACCTTAAAGAGCCCTGGCCGGCCCAAGTCCCGAGGTCAGCCCATAAATCCCTCTCCCATATAAATACACATATTCTCTAACTTGAAACCCTAAAAATCAAATTCATCACCACCAACAAATAAACCCTTGCCGAACTCCCCTTCTTCATACCCGAGCACCCCCTTCCCCCTATTCCGACCGGACACTACCACCTCTGACCGCCATCACCACAGCCGACCGCCGCCTACCGCTGCTATCCACGCCGGACCACCACCCAGGCAGCCTGCACAAACCACGCCACCGCCATCAACTCCCCATCAGCAAACCCGACCCCTTGCCGAGCCCGACTGCCCCCGGCCCCGGCCACCACCTCCAGTACCGTCGACCACCACTGTCAGGTGGAGCACCACCCTCCCCACGACTTGACCACCATCCCAGCACTGTCCCAGCCCAGCAACCTATCACGCCCCAGTCCCAAAATATGTAGGACTAGGAACACGTAAGCATGCCAGCCGCATGGATATGGCAACTCCAATATATGGAAACCAAAATCTACACGTACGCTGTAATATGAATATCAATCCACAAGTGATATAAAATGTATCACAAGTCGCATGGGTACAATCTAAATCTCATCCACAGAAAATCAATATAAATAAATAACCAACATCTATATAACTAGATCTCAACATAAGTATCTAAGGATGATAGTTGGATGGAAACAAATCCACTACCAACTCAAATGGGAAAAGTAAATACAATATAAGTACAACTCACTCAAACAATTTAAGTACCAGCTATCAATCACGGCTCGAAGAGAAGACATCCACGTAGCATCTATACCATCCAGATCTGTGCTCCTGCAAATACTCAAGAATAGAAACACCTGGCAAAGGACCAGGTCCTCAGAGAGACGTAACAAGATACAGAAAATACGAGCCAACTTGAATACAGTAAACATGCATATAATTTGAAAATAAATAAGTATGCTGTACAAGACAATCTATATGAATGCAAATGAGGACAACTTTTCAACGTATGGGCAAGGGTAGTCTACTCGATCTAAGCCTTACAACTCATGCACTCGTCCATGAACATCATCAGCCGTCATACCTCGGGGGTAGCGACCCTCGGACTCCATCAATCGACATACCTCGGGGGTAGCGACCATCGGACACGACCCACCATAGTGCGTGCTAGTGACTACGGTGTTACCAGAGTGGTCAAAGCCCATACGCCTAATGATTGTCCTCTATGATACTAGGTGCCATGTGTGTGTCAACATATCTAATACATAGTAATGACTGGAGAAAAACTACACATGCAAGAACTATACAGAAATAAAATAAATAAACAGAAATATAAATAGCATGCAAAGTACTGTAAACAATTTGGCAAGGTATCTTGCCTGGTAAGAAAGCTGCAAGGTGTACTGTCCAGAAGTTAAACGCACAGGATCAAAAGCTATGGCCGCAGAACAAATGTCTCCGGATGCTGAAATAAATATCACCGACGTTTCTAGAATGAGCAAAATAGCTAAAAATACTTCCCTTTCGTCCAATTTGGACACAGGGCAAAATGATAATTTCGGATAAAAGTGGGGTCCACGTGTGGCCCACTTTGTACCGAAAAGCGTGCCAAGGGTAACAGTCTCTAGATGGGACAAAATATAGGTCAAACAACTTTAAATGTCAATACGAACCCAACGGTATGTCCAAATGTGGATTCCGATGGGCCAAACTCAATTTTGTCCAAAAAGTCAACTGTGGGGCCCGCCAATTGGCGATCTGGTCAACCGTCTCAGAATTGCGTAAAAATTGGGTCACAGGACCAGCGCGTTACCGCGAGTCCAGTGGCGTAAGTTTCGTCGCAATCTGACAAGCATGCACAAAATACGCGCGAGTTCCACAAAAGTTGCGACACGGTGTGTGTCTGCGGATACGGCCTGATTTTGGCGCGCACACGCGTCCGAATCAGTCCCCATAAATTTTTACGTGTCCGGTTACGCTGCGTGCACCATTCGGTACACTTGGCACATGGCGGGGCGGTCCCGTTTGGCGGGGCGCGCTCCGTTTTCCAACTTTTGGAAAACTGGAAAAGTAGGTACGCGCAGTTTTGTGACGAATATAATTATGTCCACAGCAACTAATAGCATAGGGTTATTTAACAGAAAATAAACTAGGTCAGGTATTCTACAGGTATCAAAAAGAATCACCGAATTCGGATCTCTGTGGTGGAAGATACGAACCCGGCAATATGGGTGGTCATTCTGGAATTCTGCTATTTCAGAATTCTGTCTGCTCGCGCTGACTTGGGCGCTATTTTTCACCTAGGGGCACACATTTTCCGAGGTTGGATATAAAACAACTATGGAAGAGGGTTAAGGGGTGATCATACCTATGAAGACGGAACAGCATTTGGTTGAGCGAGTCGACGGGAAATCACTCTGAAGCGAAGGTGCTTCGAGTGGGATTCTGCAGGGCGCGAGGTCGGAGTCGTCGGATGGTTTGGATGGCTTGACGGGGCTTCTCTGGCTGCGGTGACGGCTCTAGATGGGAAGAGGAGGTCTGGAGATTTAGGTTAGGGTTTTATGAGATTATATATGTATATATATATATTTAATATAGGAAGAGAGAGGGTGTGTTTGGGTTCGGCCGCGGGGTGAAGGGGGTCGGGTCTCCTGGATGCAATTGCAAATGAGTTGAAGACTTAGCAATTTGCTAAGTCGCTGAGTTGTGGGCGGGTCTCAGCAACTAACTTGCTGAGGAGTTGCAAGTAGTTGGCTAAGGAATTAAGTTTGCTAAAGTTTTTGCTTTAAGAAGTTTGCTGTGCTACGTTTGCTTAAGGTTTATTAGTATTACTATTATTATTATTATATTATTAATTCTTTTTCTTTATACTTTCTTTTCTTTTTCTTTTTCATTTTAAACATATGTATACATATATATATATATATATATATATATATATATATATATATATATATATATATATATATATATATATACTCATAAGAAAATTCATGGATTAGGGTAATGCACACCATTAGGCTAGCAACTGCTTAAGGGGTCTCCTATATGGAATAAATTTCAAAAAATTCCTGATGGTCTCATAAGTCCTCTAAGTGCCCGAACACCTAACATAAAAATTAATAAAAATCTATTTCTACTATTTAGCATATAATTACCATAATTAAATTATTAATTAATAAAAAAATAATAAATATTTTTTTTTTAAAAAAATAGGGGTTTTACACAACCGCCGCTGCCAAGGCCGCTGCTGCTGCTGCTGTAATTGCTGCACCCGCTGTCGCTGTTTACTACTCGACGCCAGAGCTCCGTCGACCGCCGGCGAGCATGTACGTCGACAAGGCAGACCTCCGTCCAGCCTCGATCAAGTAAACATCGTTAAACCTCTTTCCTTCAGGATTAGTTATGGGATTGTGTCATGGTGTCGTTTGTGTCATGTGTCATTGCATGGACACGAGTAAATGTTTAACCCTAGATGTGTGTGTTTGTATGATTTACTAGATTAATTAGTAATTATTAAATAATAATTACCCTAATCATAAGACTTGTCATTAGGGACTTGTACTTCACCTAAAAACGTAGACATAGACCTAGTATACTTAACATGGAAAATAAGGACATGTATTCGTACAAAACATAAATAGTTGGTAACCCATAACTTCGGTAACTTATTGTCGCGAGAGACACGGTAACTGAGGACAGGACATGTGTGCACCTTAGCTATGTGCACACGCGACTCTGAAGTCGACCAACTATGACCCTTGCGTCAGTACCTAAGAGCAGTGTCGTAAATTGTGTATGTATTGCTTTAGTGTCTGATGCTAGATTGCTATATTGTATTATGTGTTTAGGGTCATTGGACCAGCCAGGATACACTGCAGGAGCAGGCTAGTGGCATTCACAGACCCAGGCAAGATACCTTGCCATATTTACTGTTTAAATTAAAGGATGCATATATTGTATGATATCTTGTTCCTTTATTTCATATGACTGTGCGCGTCTGAGATTGACTCGGGTGCAGTCGACGAATGCGTCAATGATTAGTGTACTTGACCTAGTCACTAGTAGACTCACCCTATTGGGAGGATACTCTGATATCTTTCGAGACTGACACTCTTACACGTTTCACGGTGACAAATTCATATTGGGATACGGGTTCGCGTACTCGACTAGCTATCGGTGCATGTGACATGCATCACGGTTAGCGCGTAATTCAAGATTTTTATTAGTAGAGACTTGGCATATAGATACGTGGTATGCACGTCGAGTATTCGATTTGCACGTCGAGTATTCGATTTGTGTATCTATATTGGACGGGGAGGACAACTAGTAGGAGTATGGGATACACACATTAGAATCCGTAGTATTCGGAGGAGCCACGGATCCAATGACTTCCTTTACACTGATGCCACATTCTTCAGAGCGATATGGACGATATATTACACTAATGCCACGTTCTTCGGAGCACTATGGACGATATACTGTACTGATGCCACTCTCTTCGGAGTATGGACATTATATGCCTATGCCTACCCATACGTACCAATGTTGTCCTCATATTGCATTCACTTAGATGGTTAGCACACCCTTTATTTATTTTATTCAGTATTTATATATATGGCATGCTTCTATGTATCTTGTTACGTCCCTCTGAGGACCTGGTACCTTTCCAGATTTGGACGAGGCATATTACCCCACAGTGTATGGCCCAGGACAGGTGACTAGGTACGCCACCGAGGAGGAGCTAGAGGTGCTACTGTCAGAGTTTCCATGATCAGTTGGTAGGCCTTCTGCCTAGGATTGGGAGCATCATTATCTAGTCAGCCGATGCCCTAGTCATTACTCTTTTTATCTGTCATTCAGTACTTTATTTTCGTCATAGTAGTGGGTTTGTCTCCACCAGACATTCTTGGTTGTACTAAGATATTTTGAGACTGGCGTTTATCTTCCAGTATTTATTTTAGTACTTTCTTACTCTTTATATTATGGATGAGATTAGATTACCTATTGTTGATTGATATTGGACTTGTTAGTATTTTAGGATAGCGTAGCACTCTTCGTTAGGATCTATTAAATTATGATATCCTCGGAGACGTGACAGCTGGCTATTGCCACGTGGCCTAGTCCCGTATATTTTTGGGACTGGATGTAATATGGCTTTAGTGGTGTCCCATGCAGGTCGTCTTATTCGCTTGTGGTATGGTAACATGCCCAGCGAGCCTGCAATAGGATAGAAATTACTAGGTCTCATCCACTTTGATTACGTCTTTGAACTTTCTTCGTATTACTTCTAAATATCTGCATCTTGTTTGTCTGATTCCGTACTCTTTAATGAAGTCCTATCTCTTGCAGCAAGATGAACTTACGCAGTTGACGAGGAGCACCCGGTGCCGTGGTGCCAACCGACACCACCAAGAGAGAGGAGATACCCCAGGGACTACCTGGAGAGCAACCACCACTACAGGCCCCGCTGATACATTGACGCAAGACTTCTCAGGGCGATCCTACACAACAGCACGAGGGACAGACTTCACAAACGATCCCCACACAGTATTTTGAGGGCCAAACTTCAGGAGCTACACCGATGTCGCAAACCGAGAGGCTGACATCTGAGGAGACACCTACTGTACAGCCAAAGGTTCTATTACCACCACCTCTACCTTATCCACCCTAGATGCCACAATCAGATGGACAGCCACAGATGCTTCAGTTCTTCCAGACTATGATACAAGCACAGTGGCATCAGACCGAGATGTTGAGATAGAGTTTGATGGCAGTACTAAAGAGGATACCTGTCACAGCACCAGTACCAGCACCTCCACAAACTAAGACAGGTGGCACTGTACGATGGTTCCGACAGATGGGACCAGGTACTTTTTCAGGCAACGAGACTGTAGAGGAGATCTCCGATTGGGTCTCCAATACGGAGATGCTACTAGAGGCTTCTCAGATACATCAAGACCTTTGGATGACTGTAGTGAGGGCCCAATTGAAAGGCAACGCCCATCACTGGTGGGATTCTATTGAACGCAGTGTAGGCAAGAACCAGACTTGGGAATAGTTCTTAGAGTGCTTCAATACGAAGTATTTTTCGGCTACAGTCAGAAATGCCCTGTACTCCCAGTTCCTATATCTAGAACAAGGGAATATGACTGTTGACGCATATGATGCGGAGTTTAGCCGTCTTAGCAAATTTAGTGTCGTCCTGATACCCAATGATCTAGAAAAGGCCCAGAGATTCCATCATGGCCTCACTTTCGAGCTACAGAGGTATACCACCACACATGCAAGGATTTCCTATATGGAGGTTCTTGGAGACGCGAGGATCCAGGAGGCCATCGGTAGAGGAGCAATACGTTCTAGCACGACCACACCAGCCAGAGCCCAGACCGGAGCAGGAGGACCGATCCGTCGTCCCGGAATACAGACACAGCAGAGAACAACACCATATCAGCAAAAAGAGCTTCTGATTTGCCACTTCTGTGGTAGAAGAGGACACTTTGAGAAGGAATGCCGAAAGAGACTGGGAACATGCATGATCTGTGGAGCGAGCCAGCACCTTGTTCGAGATTGCCCACAACGTAGAGAAGTAGCACCGCAGACAGGCCAGAGGCCAACAACACCAGTTCTGAGGATACTACCCCCGCCAGGAGGTCAACGTCCACCAGCACCCGACAGAATTCAGAGGGGACCACCCTTGGCCCCACAGCAGGAACAGTTTGATCGAGCCCGACAGAAGATCGGAGGATAGAGGCACGGACAGGCCTTTGCACTAGCAGCTACTGAGGAGGAAATAGAAGGAGAAGCTATCACTGGTACCATTTTAGTTACATCATTACCTGCGACTGCATTGTTTGATTCTGGAGCTACGCTATCTTTCATATCTAGTAGATTCGTAGCAATGCATAGAGTAGCTACTTCCCCCTTACCTAAGAGGTGGAACATTCTTATCGGAGGAGGTATCGTGCCGGTTACCAGCACTATTAGAACGTGCTCGGTAGTCGTATATGGTAGAGAGATTAGAGTACGATTCTTGGTATTACCCATGCCATACTTTGACGTCGTGTTAGGCATGGTCTGGTTAATCCAGTATAATGCCGTACTGGACTGCCAGAAGGGTAGCGTCACTTTTAGACCGCCAGATCAACCGTAGTTCGAGTACATGCGAGGGACCGTCGAACAAGGAGTAGGACAGGTAGCGGGAGCTTACATGGCTATGGAGATGGCACCCCCACCGATAGTTACAGAATTCGAGAATATTTTCCCAGAGGAGTTGCCAGGCTTGCCGTCAAATAGAGATGTAGAGTTCACTATTGTGCTAGTACCCGGAGCAGCACCTGTATCTTCTAATGTATACCGATTGGCAAAGAAGGAACTAGATGATCTGAAGCTACAATTAGAGGAGTTGCAGAGCAAGGGATTTATCCGTCCTAGTGCATCACCCTGGGGAGCACCAGTATTGTTTGTACCTAAGAAGGATGGGACAGTACGTATGTGCATTGATTACAGAACCCTTAATACTTTAACTATCAATAACAAGTACACCCTGCCGCGGATTGACGATTTATTCGATCAGTTGACATGAGCAGTGGTGTTCACAAAGATCGACTTGAGATCGGGTTATCACCAAGTAAAAGTACGAAGAGAAGACATTCAAAAGTCAGCATTCAGGACTCGTTATGGTTACTACGAGTTCTTAGTGATGCCTTTTGGACTGACGAATGCACCTGCTGTATTTATAAACTTGATGAACAGAGTCTTCCACGAGTACCTAGACCAGTTCATGGTAGTCTTCAGACGACATCTTAGTGTATTCTAAGAGCCATGAGGAGCACAAAGAGCACTTGAGACTAGTGTTAGAGACGTTGAGGAGAGAGAGACTTTATGCCAAGCTGAGCAAGTACGAGTTTCTCCTAGATCGTGTCGCGTTCCTAGGACACATTATCTCAGAAGATGGTATTTTAGTAGATCCGACGAAGATTTCATCAGTAGAGACATGTCCCACCCCTACCAATGTCTCAGAGGTGAGGAGTTTTCTAGGACTTGCCGGATATTACCGAAGGTTCATGGAAAACTTTACGAAGATTGCAGAGCCGATGACTCGTTTGACCCGTAAGGAGCAGGAGTTCACCTAGACAGAGGAGTGTCAGAAGGCATTCGATGAGCTGAAGAAGCGTCTGACTACAGCACCTATCTTGACCATACCTTCTGGACCCGGAGGATTCGTGATCTATAGCGATGCATCCGGGAAAGGATTAGGATGTGTCTTGATACAGCATGGAAAGGTTGTGGCCTATACCTCTAGGCAGTCGAGGACCTATGAGAAGAACTATCCCACTCATGACTTGGAGCTTGCCGTAGTGATCTTCGCTTTGAAGCTTTGGAGGCACTACCTATATGGAGAAAGAGTGGAGATATTCACTGACCACAAGAGCCTAAAATACGTCTACACCCAGAAGGACCGTAACCAGAGACAGAGACGTTGGCTCGAGGTGATGAGAGACTTTGAGATCGAGCTACAGTACCATCCAGGAAAGGCCAACGTAGTAGCTGACGCGTTGAGCAGAAGACCCATGGCATTCTTCCTGACTACCCAACAATATCTGTTGAGAGATCTAGAGCAGATGGGTATAGAGGTCGTTATGCCCAGAGTAGACGGACTGTTGTCGAGTTTTCAGTTGCAATCAACATTAGTGGAGAGGATCAAGGCTGCTTTGTCGACAAATGCCAGATTTCAGAGGATTTGACAGAGGACAGAGGACGGAATATAGACAGGATTGCGTATACATGAAGACGGGACTTTGAGATGTGGAGATCGTCTCTATGTTCCAAATAGAGAACTTCGTCAGGAGTTGATGTTAGAGGCACATAGTTCAACATACTCTATTCATCCAGGAGGCACAAAAATGTACAGAGACTTAAGACAGTACTACTGGTGGCATGGAATAAAGAGAGATAACCTGCTTTGTGGTAAAGTTCCTGGTGTGTCAGCAGGTCAAGGTTGAGCATCAGAGATCTGCAGGATTACTTCAACCGCTCCCGATACTGAAGTAGAAATGGGAGCACATCACTATGGACTTTGTTACGGGCTTTTCGAGGAGTCCTAGTGGTCGCAATGCAGTATGGGTAATCGTAGATGGACTCACCAAGTCCGCTCACTTTTTACCTTTCAGAGTAGGGCAATCTACAGAGGTCTTAGCTGATATGTACATGAGAGAGATTGTTCGACTGCATAGAGTGCTAGTTAGTATAGTGTCTGACAGAGATACGAGGTTTACATCTTACTTTTGGCAGAGTATATAAGAGAGTCTCGATACCCGCCTGAAGTTTAGCATATCATATCACTCGCAGACAGATGGTCAGTCCGAACGCACCATTCAGACGTTGGAGGACATGTGTCGGAGGATCATGGAAGGATCATTTGCATTTAGTCGAGTTTTCCTACAACAACAACTATCAGGCGAGCATCCAGATGGATCCCTATGAAGCGTTGCATGGAAGGAAGTGTCGTTCTCCAGTATGTTGGAGCGATATAGGCGAGAGACAAATTCTTGGGCCAGAGTTGGTTGTTCGTACAGTAGAGAAGGTAAAGAAGATCCAAGGGCACCTGCGAGCACACGGGACAGACAGAAGCACTGGGCGAATGCGCATCGACGACCCCTAGAATTCCAGGTTGGAGATCACGTGTTTCTAAAGATCTCACCTACTTGAGGGACTATCAGATTTGGAGGCAGAGGAAAGCTGAGTCCGAGGTACATCGGACCATTCGATGTGTTAGAACGCATCGGAGAGGTTGCTTACAGGTTAGCCTTACCACAGACTTTGAAAGGAGTCCATGACGTCTTCCATGTATCTTAGCTAAGGAGGTACCTGCCAGATCCGATTCATGTGCTTGACTATTCAGAAATCACAGTCGGCCCGATCTTATCATACTAAGAGGAGCCTGTTGAGATTCTGGACAGGAGCGAGAAGGTATTGCAAGGTCAGACTATACCCCTAGTTCGTGTCGCATGGAGGCATCATGCACCAGGCGAGTCGACTTGGGAACGCGAGGAAGATATTCGACAGTGCTATCCCTACCTCTTCGAAGGACTAGGTATGTATATAGTATTTTAAATTCAGTCAGTAGTTCTTACCATGCGTATGTTTTAATTTCGAGGAGGAAATGCTTTAAGAAGGGTAGATTATAAACTCCCTCGACCAATTTAGGATTAATTTAATTTAAATTTAGAGACTAGGATTAATTTTGATACAATTAGAATTAATGTGCAATAATTATGTGACTTATTACACCTCACCGTTGCTTCGATGTTTTGAGCGCTACATTAGTAGTTACCTTCAAACAAAGTTTATACACATTTCCTAGACATGCCAGACTACCCATCTGACCCTTGTGTAACTTTTAGATACTCAGTTTTGTGCTTCATTTTAGCTACGCAACAGGCGTCACAAACGTTCATGTATTATTCCAATAAAACCAATTTCTCATAATTGTCCATTCCCATTTGAATTTGAGGCACAACCATAATCCAACTCCGTATAACCCAAATTAGGGTATTAACCTATTCTGAGCCTGCTACGCCCATGACTCTTGTGTTCCACCCAAATTTAACTCCATGTGTTCTCAGTTGACAAAAGAACGCCAGGTGCATTTGTTTGTAATTCAATTAATTTGAGGCCAAGTTCACCCAAAACAAGACCTAACCAAACCCATGTACACCCTTTCATGTAGACCAGCCCCCACCTCAAAGAGCCTTGGTCGTCCCAAGTCCCGAGGTCAGCCCATAAATCCCCCTCCCATATAAATACACATATTCTCTAACTTGAAACCCTAAAAATCAAATTCATCACCACCAACAAATAAACCCTAGCCGAACTCCCCTTCTTCATACCCGAGCACCCCCTTCCCCCTATTCCGACCGGATACCACCACCTCTGACCGCCATCACCACAGTCGACCGCCGCCTACCGCTGCTGTCCATGCCGGACCACTACCCAAGCCGCCTGCACAAACCACGCCACCGCCATCAACAAACCCGATCCTTTGCCGAGCCTGACTGCCCCCGGCCCCGGCCACCGCCTCCAGCACTGCCGACCACCACTGTCAGACGGAGCACCACCCTCCCTACGACCTGACCACCATCCCAGCATCGTCCCAGCCCAGCAACCGCCGCTGCCAAGGCCGCTGTTGCCGCTGCTGTAATTGCTGCACCCGCTGCCGCCGTTTACTGCTAGACGCCGGAGCTTCGCCGACCGCCGGCGAGCGTGTACGTCGACAAGGCAGACCTCCGTCCAGCCTCGATCAAGTAAATATTGTTAAACCTCTTTCCTTCAGGATTAGTTATGGGATTGTGTCGTGGTGTCGTTTGTGTCATGTGTCATTGCATGGACATGAGTAAATATTTAACCCTAGATGTGTGTGTTTGTATGATTTACTAGATTAATTAGTAATTAATAAATAATAATTACCCTAATCATAAGACTTGTCATTAGGGACTTGTACTTCATCTGAAAACATAGACATAGACCTAGTATACTTAACATGGAAAATAAGGACATGTATGTGCAAAGCATAAATAGTTGGTAACCCATAACTTCGGTAACTTATTGTCGCGAGGGACACGATAACTGAGGACAGGACACGTATGCACCTTAGCTACGTGCACACGCGACTCTAAAGTCGACCAACCGTGACCCTTGCGTCAGTACCTAAGAGTAGTGTCATAAATTGTGTATGTATTGCTTTAGTGTCTGATGCTAGATTGCTGTATTATATTGTGTGTTTAGGGTCATTGGACGAGCCAGGAGACACTGCAGGAGTGGGCTATTGGCATTCACAGCTTGAGGACCCACGCAAGATACCTTGCCATATTTACTATTTAAATTAAAGGATGCATATGTTGTATGATATCTTGTTGCTTTATTTCATATGACTGTGCGCATATGAGATTGACTCAGGTACAGTCGATGATTAGTGTACTTGACCTAGTCACTAGTAGACTCACCCCATTGGGAGGATACTCTGATATATTCCGAGACCGACACTCTTATACATTTCACGGTAATAAATTCATATTGGGATGTGGGTTCGCGTACTCGACTAGCTATCGGTATGTGTGACATGCATCACGGTTAGCGCGTAATTCAGGATTTTGTATTAGTGGAGACTTGGCATATAGATATGTGGCATGTAAGTCGAGTATTCAATTTGTGTATCTATATTGGGCGGAGAGGACAACTAGTAGGCGTATGGGATACACACATTGGAATTCGTAGTATCCGGAGGAGCCACGGATCCAATGACTTCCTTTACACTGATGCCACGTTCTTTGGATCGATATGGACGATATATTACACTGATGCTATGTTCTTTGGAGCGCTATGGACGATATACTGTACTGATGCCACTCTCTTCGGAGTATGGACGTTATATGCCTATGCCTACCCATACGTACCAATGTTGTCCTCATATTACATTCACTTAGATGGTTAGCACACCCTTTATTTATTTTATTCAGTATTTATATACATGGCATGCTTCTATGTATATTGTTACGTCCCTCTGAGGACATGGTACCTTTCCAGATTTGGACGTGGCATATTACCCCACAGTGTACGGCCCAGGACAGAAGACTAGGTACGCCACCGAGGAGGAGCTAGAGGTGCTACCGTCAGAGTTTTCGTGATCAGTTGGTAGGCCTTCTGCCTAGAATTGAGAGCATCATTATCTAGTCAGCCGATGCCCTAGTCATTACTCTTTTTATCTGTCATTCAGTACTTTATTTTCGTCATAGTAGTGGGTTTGTCCCCACCAGACATTCTTGGTTGTACTAAGATATTTTGAGACTGGCGTTTATCTTCCAGTATTTATTCTAGTACTTTCTTGCTCTTTATATTATGGATGAGATTAGATTACCTGTTGTTGATTGATATTGGACTTGTTAGTATTTTAGGACAGCGTAGCACTCTTCGTTAGGATCCATTAAATTGGGATATCCTCGGAGACGTGACAACTGGCTATTGCCACGTGGCCTGGTCCCGTGTATTTTTGGGACTGGGGCGTGACAAAAAATAATTAACTCATCAAAGAAAATATTTATGCTTTTTGTCACTCTCTTGGAAAATTTTTCTTAAAAGATAAGTCCCAAAAGGGCTTAGCGACTCGGACTAGGACTCAGGATCGGGTCCGGGCTCGGGCTCAAGGACGCAAAGTGGCAATTTGTTGGCGCACTTTGCGTGAACTTGCTGGCTCCTGGGAACAGATCGTGTGAGGAAAATCTTGCTTTGAGCAATGGTGATCTTCATCACCCAAGCAAGCAAAGATCCTTCTTTTGCTTCTTCTTTTCTTATAATCTGTTTTGTCCGTCTGCAATTGCTATTGAAGGAAGAACATAAATAGTTTTCTAATTATTATTTTTGTAGTAGCAAGTTGTAATTAGAATCATTATATAGTTGTTCGTTGGATCGAGGTATATCAGTGAGGAAACTTTTGTGTGAACACCTGATCTCGACTTCTGTCACGCCCAGTACCGAAAAATGGAGACGAACATGGCCAGCTCTCCCGTAAAAGGTATAGAATATCGTATGGCGATATCAGTTGTAGAAAGACAAGGGGGTGCAATGCTACAAGCAAGTCTTCTAGGGTTTCAGAACAACTATGTCTCAATTATTCAAGCAAGTAACAACAACAACAACATAGAACATGAGAGATAAATCCGTAAGGAATCTCAAATTCTCCATCAAAATATTCTAGAGATCAAGCCATCAAAATGTTAGGCCAGCAGGAAGTCAATAGTTACAAAATCGAGATCAGTTGCAGTATGATTATACTACAATTATGTATAAAGGAACTGATGTCCAGACAAGACGGCTAACAAGTGCCTGTGTCTAAATGACCAAAAAAGAAGAATGTACAAGACGAGCAGTGATCAAGAAACCCACTCGTGCCCTTCAACGACCATCCGTCTGGTGCGTGTTATCGTAAGGGGGATAAGCTGGATCCTCTGGTGCTAGAACCGTCCTCTGGATTAGAGGTGGAGCACCCCAAAAAGCTGTTGTAGAAACACTCACCTGGATCGGTGAAGTGGCCCTCTGAGCTGGAGCTGATGCAGTGTATGTTGGTGCTCTTATCTGAAGCGACGAAGTGACCGACCTCGCTGATACTGCGTTGAGCGCTGGGATCGCATCTTCAGCAGCATTGTGAAGATAGATTTAAACAAAGGAGTCAAACTGGCTCCTATTTCAATCTATGCTGGACCGATCGATATACCAATAATCAAGTCTCCAGTCAACTGGTGGAATACATCACATCAACCTGGGAGCATTAGCCGATCTGGTACATCAATACATGTTCCTATGCCCATTCCAATCTTGTCCAACTTTGCTAACTCCCCCTTCTCCACCCGTATAATATTCAAAGTAAATAAGCAATCAGATTATAAGGATAACAAAAGCAATAAGTTGGAAGAGTTCCTATCTGTGATTGAGTATAATCTCAGCCTATATTCTATATCCTAAAGAAGGCTCATAGCAGTGCTCTAAGTCTGAGCACCACTATGAAATCGCACTACTTGCGATCTCTAGAACCTGCATGAGCCACTACTAAAGACGTATCACGACCTGTAAAACCCCTAATTTCAAAAATTATATTAATTATTTTAATTAATTATTTAATTAAATTATAGTATTATTAGCTCATTTGTAGAAATAGAATTTATTTAATTTTTATTTTAGGTGTTTGTGCATTTAGGGGGATTTATGGAGCAATTATAATTTTTTCCTAATTATTTCCATGTAGGAGACCCTGTGGACTGTTGATAGATTTATTTTATGCATTAATATAATTTTTGGAATTTTCTATATATATATATATATATATATTTAATGTTATTAAAAAGGAAATAGAAAAGAAAAGAATAAGAAAAATAAAATAGAAATAGAAAATAGAATAAGAAAGAAAAAGAAAAAAGAAAAAAAAGAATAAGAGAATTAGTTAATGGATCCTATACCCTACCTGTTAAAGACCCCCACTACCCGCTAGACCGTAACCTAACCCGCAACCAAACAAAGAAAACAACAGCAGCAGCCGCAGCTACTAAAGCCCCCCCCCCCGCGAGCAGAAATTCCCCCCTCTCTCGCGATCTCTCTTCCTCTCTCTATATATATGAACCCATCGCAAAACCCTAACCCTAAACTCAAATCTCTCCAACTATACCTTAACCCTCGATCGCGCCTCCAGCCTGCAGACTGCCATCACCGGAGTCCCAGCGCCGCGCCGTCGGCCTCGTTTCCCCGCGAGCACGCCGCACTGAAATAGGCAGCGAAGACCCTTCCTTCACGCGCTGTTTCCCGTCGCGTCGCTCGACCAAACTCGACCCCGCCTTCACCAGTATGTTCACGACCTATCCCCTTCCAATACTGTATATTAGTTTATCTCGAACAGCGCGCAAACCTAGGTAAAAATTGACGCCAAGTCAAAGAAAAATGACCACTTTTAAATTTTAAAAATTCTGTTGCGATAACCCATGTTGACGGACTCGTATCTCCCACCACAGAGATCCAAATTTGGTTTTTCTTTTTGATATGAGAAGACCACCAAACCTAGTTTATTTCCTATCAAATACAATATTTTATTTGTTGTTGTATGTTAAATTAAATCAGTTAGAAAACCCCGAAAACATACTTTTTTCAATTTTTAGAAATTGCGATACCGAGCGCTCTCCGCCAAATGGGACCGCCCCATCGTGTACCAAGTGTACCAAAAGATGTGCACGGTATACCCAGATGTGTGGGCTTTCATGGAAACTTATTTGGACGCGTGTGCACGTCGGAATCAGCCCGTATTCGCAAAATTTTTCGATATCGCAACTTTTGTAAAACTCTATGCCATTTAGTGCACGCTCGTCAGAATATAACGAAACTTGTGCCACAGGACTCATGGTATCGCACTGGTCCTGTGACCCAATTTTCACACAATTCTGAGACAGTTGACCAAGTTGCCTATTGGCGGGCCCCACGGTTGACTTTTTGGTCGAAATTGTGTTCGGCTCATCGAAATCAATATTTGGATATACCGTTGAGTTTGTACTGACATTTAGAGTTTGTTTGACCTATAATTTGTCCCTTTTAGATGACCGTTACCCCTGGCACGCTTTTCGGTGCAAGGTGGGCTACATGTGGACCCCACTTCGACCCGAAATTATCTTTTGCCCCTGTGTCCAAATTGGACGAAAGGGTAGTATTTTTTAGCTATCTCGCTTATTCTGGGAACGTTGGTGATGTTTATTTCAGCATCCGGAGACGTTCATTCTGAGGCCGTAGTTTCTGACTCTTGGTGGTTGACATCTGGACGTTATATTTTACAGCTCTCTTGCCAGGCAAGTATACCTTGCCATTATATTGTTATTCATATTTTATATGTTGCATGTATCTTTATTTTCTGTCATTAGTTCATATATTTTAACTGTTATATAAAATGTGCGTCCAAGGAAACTTGGGTGCAACGACGGTGTCATCGTAAATTATTTTTATTATGTATATGCATTGACCTTCTTTATGAGATCGCCCCATTATCATGAAGCATCATTAGGTTCCATTGGTCGTGACACAGTTGTTACACGAGTTGTGAGTCTCATATAGATCACGGACTGCGTACTGGGTTGGCCTCCTGTACGTATCGGCCGTGCGTTAGGGATAACTGTTGTTAGAAACTTTGCATGCTAGTAGACTTGGTAGTTATTAGAGGTATTATCGTATCATGGATGTGACATGCTTAGAGCATGGGGTGGGGAGAACAACAAATAAGGCGTTTGGGCTCCTTTGCACTTTCCTTTTGTTCGCCCGGATGCTCCGCCGGAGCGACGGGTGGTGATGACCCTATTTATTACAGGCGGCCTCTGGCGTTCAAAAGACGACATACTTTTTAGGCTCCTGATTCTTCAAGAGAATCATGCCAATCTCATTTATGGCCAGATAGCCCACGTGTTGAAAATTTGTTCTTAAACTGTATTCACATCGATGTTAGGCGACCCCATTGGATATTTAGTTCAGTACTTTATTATCATGCTTCTATTTATCTTGCTATGTCCCTCTGAGGACCTGGTCCCTTTCCTAGTGTAGATGTTCATGAGTATTCGCAGGAGCACAGATTCGGACTGGTTACTTATATTTGTGAGGAGGTCTTCTCTTCGAGCCCCATGATTGTTAGTTGATATTCTTATTGTGTTTGTTATGTTGCACTTATATATTCGAGTTGGTAGTGAATTTGTTTCCACCCAACTATTATCCTTAGATACTTTGTATTGAGATCTAGTTTCATAGATATTGGTTATTTATTCATATGAATTTCTGTGGATGAGATTTAGTTATACCATGTGACTTGTGATAGTTATACCACTTGTGAATTATTGTTCATTATACAGCATATGCGTGTATTATGGTTCTCATATATTGGAGTTGCCATATACATGCGGCTGGCATGCTTACGTGTCATAGTCCTACGTATTTTGGGACTGGGGTATGACATGTTTTTAGTGGTGGCCCATGCAGGTCAAGAGCATATTATCTCGGTTACGTTACTGTACCGAGCAAGCCTGCACCTAGGAATAGAGTATAGGATCTCATCCACATTTGACTATGACTCATCTTTCCTTCCAATCTGTTCTATTTAAATAATTATATCCTGCTTGATTCATGTGCTTCCCTAATAGTTCCTTGACTATAGCCGCCTCCTAGAATATAGGAATCCTTGTTGTTAGGATGATAATTAAGATAACATTCCTATTAAGAATACAACTAGGGCATTGACACATCACTAAGTTTAGACTACCTAATGAACCCTATCATCCCTTACCTATAGATTAATTGACTATTACCCCTTGATATAGTTATGAAGGACTTGAGAGTAGTATAGACACTACTAGAGTTAGTTAGAAATTTGACCATACTGTTTTACCCTAGCATTGAGGAACCAATAGAAATCCAAGGTTAAATATTTGGACTGGGCCTAACTTTTATAGTAAGATAGTATCAGAGAACTATAAATTTAGCTGTTGTCTTAATAGTAGCAGACAGTATCTTAGGAAGCCAAAAACAATGAATATAACATTTTCCTTGATCATACCTCGGACACAGAGATTAGCTCACCACCTTCCCCTTAGAAACCATGATCTCATCTAGAGCCTTTCTATTTTTAATTTTATATCTTGTTCTCTGCAACCTTAGCGCTAACTATTGTTTGATAATAAACGGAAGAAATAAAACTAGATTTATACAAAACCCTTTCTTAGGTTTACAAATAAGAAGTACTATTAATCCTATACGAGGATGTTAAGTACAAATTTTAATATAGGTAAATATTGCTATAGGAGTCTGATCTGCAGTCGATCACTTTGTCCCTTGGACCACACGATGATGAAGAAGTGCTGTAGAAGATGAAGAAGCTTCAAAGATTGCAAGAAGGAGTGGATGCTCGATGCCAAAATTGTCGATCACTACTCTCTGTCTGTGCTCTGGATTCTTCTCTCTCAAAAAAACAATTTTCGACCTTTCGACCTCTATTCTCCTAATTTTTGACCCTGGACCTCTGTCAATAGAGGTCTCTATTTATAGGGTTTTAGTGACAGTAACCGTCCAGTCGGCGTAGAAGCCGGACAGTGGAGAGTATGGCACTTTTTACGCGGCGGTTATAATAACTGCCACCCACATTTAGAAGATCTTCTGATTAAGCGTGTGAAGCATGTCCCATGATGAGAAAATGCGTATAACTTCTGTGAAGATCACGACATGAGAACCACGTAGGTAACTGCCCCTCGCGTAGAAAAGGTTGGCGTAGAAGCCAATAACTGTCACCATGGCGTAGAAGCCAAATAGTTGTCAGGTTGGCGTAGAAGCCAGATAGGCGTAGAAGCCTGATGCTGTATAGATAGGTAGCTAGCGTAAAAGATAGTTGTTCCTCCTTCTTTGACTGAGGCCTTGAGCGTATTAGCGTGCTCCTTATAGCTGAAAGTAGCCCGGTGGCGTCTTCCAAGGAGATAGCGTACAACGTACTCCTATAGCTGAAAATAGCCTGATGGCGTAATGTGCAGGAGTGATGATGTAGACGTGTTAGCCGTAATTATGGCTCGCCTAGTCTTTAAAAATATAACCAAATCTCGTGCATTAAATGCCGAGATCTGCCACCATTATGAGCATTAAATGCAGAGACGTGTCTCGAAGATCTGCCACCATTCTGAGCATTAAATACAGAGACGTGCCTCGAGCTCTGTTTAAAGAGCAGCTTTTAACGTGGCAGCTTGTTTTGTCTTCTGCTGAGCGTAAAAGTTCACATCTGCCTGTGTAAAACTAGGCAGCATATTCCCTTGTATGCGTAAAAGCACTTTTTATCAGGGAAACGTCCCTAAACGACGGTTTGGGTCTCTGTGCCGCACCATCATTACAGCCATTATCTGGATAGCTGTGCAGTACTCGTTGTCAGGAGTCAGGTTCACTGTATGATCTGACAAATTCATTCGAGGAATACGAACGTTCCTCGTACACTTCCATGCTGCATTAAAAGCGGATGAGTTTTATGCCATAGAGGCTGTATAATACCCTTTTTACGCTGAAGCAGCCTGGAAATACTGCTTTACGTGGATTGTCCTTGAGCTTATATTTTACGCTGTACTAGCGATAAAGCTCTGTTGTACGCCGATGGCTTTTAAGTCATATTTTACGCAGCCCCGTACTGAAATGCTGCGTATAACTTTTCAGCATATTTTTCATGCTTCTACAAGACCCCCTTCAAAGTTTTCAAATTCCTCGTAATTTGAAATACTTTGAATAAAGCATGAAACGGTCAAGTCTGACTCGTTCTTCGAGGCTAATTTCTTGGCGGATTTTTGGGGATCTGTTGGGATTCGGTGTGTTCTTTTTTGCCTATATAAAGGCTGAGGAGTTAACCTGTTCTTTCCATATTTCCTTCACCACACAGAGATGATTGCCGGGGTTCGTCAGGTCGACTTGAGGAAGAAGATCATGTTCTTCCAGCATATAAGGAGCCGAAAAAGAAGGCATCTTCGAGCAAATATCCTCTGCAACGATGGATCATGGAAGGATATCATAGCTTCCTTTGCTCGGGATAATCAGCAACTTCATATGGTGATTCGTCTAGGAGAGAGGAAGGGTCACATTCGACCACACAGCTTGCAAGCTATATTTTCTCCCGTTGTTCATGGACGAGGGGAGACAAACTAGCCCTGTCTTCCAGTACTGAGTTGGGTCTAAAATCTCAACTCAATCTGTCATGGTGTATGGAGGATGGGCTCTTGAATAATTTATACAGGCCCAGTTGTATCCTCCCGCCATTGATCATTTTCTTGTTCATCGACTGTGGAAGTCGATGAACTGCTGCAGAAGATGGATAAAGATCTCCCCCAATGCGAGAACCTGGCATAACAGATTTTGGGCATGATCTTTAAGTGAGGATGAGAAACCCTTTGTAGACGGAATTTCCCTCATATGTAATCATGAAGATGAAGAAAACCTTTGTAGACTAGATTTCCCTCATATGTAATCATGATTTACTAAAATCGTCTTCTTTTGCATATCTGATGATTTTGCCATATTCTTTGCTGTGATGAAG
Source organism: Iris macrosiphon (assembly GCA_036927795.1). NCBI lineage: Eukaryota > Viridiplantae > Streptophyta > Magnoliopsida > Asparagales > Iridaceae > Iris > Iris macrosiphon. The sequence continues at coordinate 107,126,007 of JAYESA010000012.1, read as the reverse complement.
TCTGAATATGTGTAGCTTCAACACGTTTGGAAGACTTTATGCTGACTCTGAGAGAAAGAGTATTTGGTCCCGTCCTATCTTTTACGCATAACTGAAGATGTGCAGAAAGCTTGTTTAGCATTTAAGTCAAAAATTTGAACTGTCCTGCTGTTTTGAACGAGGATTTGCGTAGAATTTTGAACTGTCTTTGTTCAGACCGTCATCTTCAAGAATAATTTTCTGAAAATCTCTTGAAATAGGGCGAAAAATGGTTGTCAAAAACTGAGTCGCCATTTTGAACTGTAGAGGAAATATTCAGACTGGATTTTGGATGAACTTCCAATCGACCCAAGAAGAAGAGTCATTTTTAATGCTGAACTCTGTATGCTTTGGGTACTTGGGATATTTTGAGGCCAGGAAGGGGCATCTTCTGTGTGAACCCTTGCAATTGACCGCCTTGAGATTTGTTCAGATATACGCATATTCTGGCCTGCGTATTTTCAGATATGCGAAAAGTCATAGATTTGTAATGTAGATGAGCATAAAATCATAAGTTCGTAGCCTCTCGAGCGTAAAAGCTGCTAAGCATAAGAGCATCCGGGCATAGAAACTGTAGATTTGTAGCTTCTGAAAAGAAAATTTCCGAGCGTGAAGTCGTAGATTTGTCGCCTCTGAGCGTAAGAAGCTTCTGAGCGTGAAATCATAGATTTGTAGCCTCTGAGCGTGAAGTCGTAGGTTTGTAGCCTCTCGGGCGTAAAAGCTACCGAGCTTAAAAGCATCCGGACGTAAAACCATAGACTTATAGTCTCTGAGCGTAAAAGCTGCTTAGAGTAAAATCGTTGATTTGTAGCTTCCCGAGCGTAAAAAGCTCCTTGGCATAAAAGATCACGAATCTGCTCTGCACGAAAACTTTTCGAATTCGCTGACTGTCCGCCTTCCCTGAGTAATAGGCTGACGTAGTCCCCAATCATAACCGAATATTAAATATCGAATTTGGTTAGGGATTCGAGAAGTCCATCTGAACTCTATATATATCCTAAGATTTTCAGAGAGAAGACTCTTCTCCTGTCTTTTGAAAAAGAAAACTTTCGTCTCTTTGAGTTCTCTCCTTCGTTTCTTTTCTGAGTATTCTGAATTTTTTAGCAATGGCCCCAAAACCAATTTCCTTCTCTAAGGGAAAGAAGGCTGCCTCTTCTTCTCGCTCCTCTGTCCAAGCAAGAGCGACTCCCGTCTGGCAGGGCGAGCCCCGCTCTGAACGAAGTGTCCCACCGACTAGCTGTGCACCAGGCATTAAAGGTAAAGCTTTTTTGAGATGACAAGAACGAAGAAAACCCTTCGCACACGTTGTACGTGAACGCGCTAGGTCATCTTCTGTGCTGATAGCCTCTTCGAGGAAGATGATGCACGGAGATGTTTTATCTTTTACGCCCACATTTCTAATGTGTCAGCGTAAAAACTCCATATTGTCGCAGTCTGACGTAAAAAGCTTTGTCTGTCGAAAATTGGCGTATACTATAAACTTTGAGTGTTACGCTCTGGAAGAGAATTCTGGCATAATAACTCAAACTTTGGCAATCTGGCATAAAATGCAGACTGTCAGACTTTTGTGTATACTGTCAATCTTGAATTTTACGCCTTGGAATGAGATTCCAGTATAAAAAAAATCAACTTTTTACAGTCTTGGCGTAAAAGCACAGACTGTTGTTTTTCGGCATAAGCTCCAAGATGATGAGGTCTAGTATAGAAACTGACGTATTTTTCTTGCACTTTGTAGTTAACTTGCATGTATCTCCGTTGGCTGAGGTGATGGGTTCTGCTGCTGTCACGACCCAATTCTGTAGAATCAAATGAGGCATCCCCCGAATCGTGACCGCCGTACGGGCCTGGGGTTGCGCCCGCACAAGGCTTTAATGATTTGCATAGAAAGCACATATTCAGAGTACGCAGATAAATTGAAACACAGATTTGAAACATGGAAAAGTTTTCTTTATTGATAATGAACATCTATTACAAACTCTTGAACGAGTTAGCTAATATGCCGAACGGCTTACAAAAGAGATGACTCAAAATGAGATAGCACTCCTGTACATTACATCCCTTTATAAACTCAAAATGATAAAGACCTCCAGGCTGGAGGATAGCTTTGCCACGAAGCTGCATTTGTGTATGAAGAGTTGCAGCTACGTGCTTCAAAAGGCTTCAAGGGGCACGGTAAAGACGCGCCAACAGCTGGACTGGATCGGAAAGACGACTTCGGCTCCTCGCTTGGTTCGCCTTGGTGCGGAGAACCTGTTTCGAAACATGCTGGTGATGGCGAGCTAGCCTGACTATACCAATCAACACATTGTTTAATGAAGCATGCATATTTGTGGGTTTTTATCTTGCCTTAGTTCATTTACAAGTAAGCAGCATATAGAATTTACTGAAATGAACGTGCCACCATTCGGTAGATTTTACCTGCCCGTCTAAATTACCTGCACAATACTTACCATGCCTTCCCTGCCACGAAGACACAAGTTAGTATGCAACAGGTTTAAATATACACGATGATCACTGGCATGTTTGCCATAGTGGACGTAGCCGGGGACAAGGATAGCATGCTATGAGAGAACACGATTGTGCTGCAAGCTATCCGGTCCCGAACACGAAGACTATACACGAGTTCCGTCAGGATCGGATCGGTGCCAGTGCCCCAGCGACCGCCCGCAGAACCAATACCTTGTGCACAAGTTGTCCATGATCGAACACGATGAACAAGTTAACAAGTCATGCATTTGAGGCAACACGAGTGCAAGAATACGAGTACACGACAAGCAGTATTGCATGATTTATTTAGCATAGCCTCTATGAACAATTATGCATATACAAGATGTGTTCTATACTTAGCACGTTTCATAGAATATTTGCACGAACAAGCATACGATAAGGCAACAGTTCACAGGTTTGATTGACACGCATAATAACCAAGTCTATTCCCTTTTTATCTTGGTTTCTTTTATTATTACTTGGTATTGTTTGATCGGGGCAAAGGAGTGAAGCTTGGAAGCAGGGCTAGCTAATCGGGTTGGTAGCCACTCACTTAGATAGTTGGAAGGAGAAGAAAAGAGGCGCTTCACGACTCCGCTCGCAAGCCGCCTACTGCTCGTTCACCTGCACACGAACAGCTCGATTAATACTTCTTCCTCTCTTTCCAATCTCGGAATAGAAGTGCAGTTCAATAAACGAAAACAATGAAAACTATCGAAACCGTTCAAGAAAAACAAGCAAATCCCAAAACCAACTCAAAGCACGAAAGCAACAAGCGACATCGAAAACCGAGACAATAAAAGATAGCAGCGGAGAGGTCCCTCCTGACTCTACCACTAAGCCGATCCTTGGGGCGCGGTCCACTGAATATGGGAATCGATTCCGAAGAAACAAATCCATAACGAGGACGAGTTCTTAATTCAATCTATCCCGATCGAACGATACCGTCTTGTGTTTCTTAGCCGCGCTCTCCGCACCGGAAGAACGGGGCGCTACAGCTGCTGGGATGCTGCATTCCAATTACCTGGAGGATTTGTCCCATGTGATATTTCTTATTTCTGGACCCCAATATCCTGAAGGAAGGGGAATCCTGATATCGTCTCAAGGAGAGCGAATGCTGTTGAGCATGATCAACGGAGAGCCCCTGGCGTATATAGATGGGGCATAATATATAAAACTAGTTTTTCTCTTCGGGAATATGATTGACAAACAATCCCAGACGAAGCCCAAGAAAGAACTCTAGATTTTTCCTGCCGGGGGCTTGGTCCTGTATCTGCCCAGGATGCTGAGAGATTATCCTATCTCGACATTCTTCCATGCCACATATCCCAGGAGGATGTCGTGGACTCTGACTCCCAATCTTCACGGCCAGCCGGGGAAGATATTTTACCAGAAAGGATCCGACCAAGGGTCATTTGTAAGCCGCCCTTCCGGCTCGGTCATGCCGTTCAGGAGATTGTATCCGGGCAGTGTCCCGAGTGAAGACACTTCACTGCTCCAACCAGTCCAATTACCGACTTTCTGTAATGACTTCATGAGTCATGGAGGAGTATACCCCAAGGTTAATCCTCGGACAAATGGGTGGGTTACCCCTACAAATCTTCGATAGGCTCGTTTAGCTGACTGGGACCTGAAGCATTTTCAGACTGAGCTGGAGAGTATTGGTCTGTACGAGACTGTGAGTGCCACCAGTGTTGGGTTACCTCTCAACCCCAACCTATTTTTGGCTTTGATGGAGCGATATATCTCGCTCACCGGGACTTTTACCACTCCACTGGGGGAGTTGGGATTGGCCCTTCACGAAATGGCAGAGATTTTAAGACTGCCAATGGGGGATACTCCTTATGAAGAGTATGTTCCCACAAACCGGGAGCTAGGGGATACAGACCCTCGGGTAGTGGCAGTGTACCAGGAGCTGATGTGTTACTATCTAGCATACACCGCCTTTTATAATGAGCCTTCTGATTTGGCTCATACCAACAAATGGGCGTCCTACCTCTTCTTCCATCAGGCTAGGACTGCTAAGCCAGACAAAGTCGTAGATAGCAGGGATAGGCCTTTGAGCTTTCTGAGCGTGCTTAGTGCTCAGGTAGTCGATGATCTTATGGAAGACGCTGGGGCTTCAGATCAGATTCTCGACGAAGGGATAAAGAAATATCCTGCAGGCACTAAAGCCTATAGTTATTTGAGGCATTGCCGCAGGCCTCTGTCCAAGGAAGCTCAACTGGCTGGCTTTCTCTCTATATGGCTGCGTCGACTGGTGGTACTCGATATTGCATCTGCGGATCATATTCACGGCAACACCTTATGGCATGCCGTACGTCTGGTGTTTGGGGCAAGACTGGGCGTGCTCCCTGCCATGGTATGCCGGATACAAGCTGGCCTGAGGGCCCTTACTGATGGGCTGCTTGCCGATGAAACTCGGCGTAACAGCTTTCCCAGGGTAGAATTACCGTTCTTGTACTTGATGGGATGGTTAATTCTCCATAACCCCAGGGTGATGTCTCCCGGCTCTGACAGTAGTTCGGGGAGTAATTTCTTGTTGAATTACAAGAATTACCTGGAATGTGACCACAGTTTTAGACTGTCGGCGGGCACTAAATTTTAGTCACAACTGGAAGCTCTTCTGCACCATCCCCTCTGTACATCTCAATCAATAGGGGAGCTGGCTTCAGGACTTAGGTGAAAGAAAGACCATTCTTTCTCCTGAAGCTTTTAATTGGTTGGTCTGTATTAGACCTTCCCATTTATTGTACAGAAGTGAAAACCAATGCTTCTTGGAGCCCTACCTGCCTAGTCGGTTCGTCAGGCAGTTTGGGTATGACCAATTGCACGTGGGCAATGCCGTCACCAGCTTCAAGTCCAGGGGTGGACTTATTGATGGAGCGAGAGGATGGCTGTACTTCATAATGGGTTGCACTGGAGCAGCTTTTACTGTGCCCGCGACTTCACTCTCCATGGAGTTGCGCATCCTCCATTCGTATGCCCAGTTTTACGTGGCAACCAATACCTTCCATCGCGATTTTAATATGCGTGAAAGTTTTAGGATGCCCTCTTCTAAGTCAGCGGGAAGAGACGAAGTCCCATTAGTTTCCTCTGATGAGGGTGTGAATTCTGTCAATCCAGATGAGCCTTTGTTGGCAGTACCAAGAGACAAAATACCTCCACCAGCAGGGCCTCTGGTTGTCTCTGATAAGCGAAGGGCTCCTGTTCTGAAGGAGACTTTCCCTCGCAAGAAGAAGAAGACGGTTGGTGATCCTGTCAGGACTTTCCACCCTGAGGTTCCTAGAAGTGAGCCTGTTGTTTCCCCTGTTGGGGACGATCCTTTGATTAGAGGTTCCTCGCTTTTTAGAGAGGGAGCCTCTACAGTTCCGGCTGGCAGTACAGGAGAATCTTTGCTCGAGGCTGCTGTCGCTGCGACCGCTTCGGGTAGTGGTACGAGATCGCCTTCGAGGCCGAGCAAAATAAGGATATCTTTATCCAGATCAGCAACGGGAGAAATCCCAGCCGCGTCTGTGAGTATACCCAGCGAGATTCCACCTGATGAACCTCGATTAGATCTGGGTGAAGACTTGGAAGAATACCTGCCAATGTCAGTTGACACACCCCTTTCTCCAGGTATGACAGCTCGCTTAGCATCATTAAGAAATGATTTAGCTGTACTGGCCGCCGACGTGACATATATACCATCGACCATGGGTAAATATCGTCTTTATGCCTCTTTTTAGTAAAAATTAATATTAGGTTGATATTAACTTTTTTTTGTCTTCTTTTCAGGGGAAGACATCTACAGGGAGGCAGTGTTGACGCGCCTTTTAGCTCTGTTTCAGCTCCTGCCGATGACATGGAGGTGCCCGACTTCGAGGAGAAAACATTTTTGGGTGCTGGCTCGCCCGAAATGGTTCCGATATCTCGAGAGGAGGGTGAACCTGTCATTACGATAATGCCTCCTTTGAGTACGCCGGCCACTTTGTCCGTTGTTGGTGTTTCTTCTTTTGTAGTACCGTCAGTTGAGGCGACGACTGTGGCAACATCGTCTGCAGTCGTTCTTGGAGGGGGTTTTGCCAATATTATAGCCACTCCCAGCGTCCATTCGGATCTAGCCATGTTGACTGAGCAGTATACTAGTATTTTCTACACCACCTTGAAAACGCTAATATCAATGGTGTTGGAGAAGAATCTAGGCTTCGCGGATCTGAGGAGGTCCTCCCAGTTTGCGATAGTGCCGATCAGAGATTTCAACGACACTGGGATAGCTGACACACTGGAGCAGATAGTCAATGGTTTGGAACAACCCATTAACGATTATTTGCAGTTATCTCGAGGCAACATTGACGGTCTCGTTCAAGCTGGGTATGACTCCTTAACTGCAGAGCTTGCTGGGCAACTGGAATCCCTGAACAAATCCATCTAGGAACAACAGTAGGAGATGGATCAAGAGTGTACCAAATTGGAGTATGTCATTCCCCAGCTGACTCAGTGCGAAGCCGAATATGAGAAAGAGACAGCGAGGGTCCGCAGACTAAAAGATGAGCTCGCTCAAGCAGAGGAAAAGGCTCTCTCTTTGTCGGCAACCCGAGATGTGCTGAAGGATCGTATGGAGACTGCTCAGCAGAACCTGACACATGTGGGTGTCATCCACGCAGGTTTTGTACATGCTCGGTCCGAGCTATCTGCTTTGAACAATGATGCAACAAGGTTGGAGCGGGCTCGCGCCGATGTCTTGAGCTCCAGGGATGAGAGAATGGTTGCTCTTGCACGGCAGATTCGCGACTTAACTGCTCCTTCCAAATGATGTACCTTTTTGCTTTTTTATATGCAATTTTGCTCTTTTTGTAAATAAAGAGACTTTATCTGACTTTGTGGACCATCATTTTGGAATATAAATGATAGGCTAGGGTGAAAGTGATATCAGAGGTAATATAGACGTGATATACTTTCGGTAAGCTTCAGCTGGATATATCTATTCAGAGGTTATATGGACATGATATAATATGATCCAACTAAAATTTGCACACAAAACACTATCAGAGGTAATATGGACGTGATAGGTCTTGAAGTTCCAAATTAGTTGAACATATCTATTCAGAGGTTATATGGACATGATAGAATATGCTCCAACTAGTTTTATTTTGGAAGTAGTATTGTCAGAATGAGATCTCCACCATACTCCGTTTAGCAAAGGAGATTAAGCATAGTACCTCTTCAGGAATTTGCCGTTGATAGGAGCCATTAACAAGTCTCCATTAGGCTTGGCTAATCTGTAAGCACCGTTTGAGAACGTCGTCTCGATCACATAAGGGCCTTCCCATTTGGGCTGGAATTTACCCTTACTCTTGTGAGTAATGATCATTGGCCTTCTTACAGCTAAAACTAGCTCGCCAACTTTGAACACCCTTTCCTTCACTTTTTGATTAAAAGCTTTGAAAATGCGTGCCTGGTAGAACGCGATGCACTGTTGAGCTTGGAGGTATTTCTTTTCTAATCCTTCTAGCTCTTGAAGCCATAATAGGTCATTCTTTTCCTGAGTCAACTCATTAGCCACTGCTATTCTGAGTGACGGAATTTGAATTTCGATGGGAAGAACTGATTCATGCCCGTAAACCATTGAGAATGGGGTGCAACCCGTTGGTGCTCGTACCGTTGTGCGGTATGCCCAGAGACCTTTTTCTAGCTTCTCGTTCCAATCTCTTTTGTTCGAAGAGACGAACTTTTTCAAGAGTTTGATAATGGTTTTGTTGAAAGCTTCCGCCAAACCATTAGCAGCAGGATTGTAAGCCGTAGAGGCCACATTTTGTATCCGATTTTTATCGCAAAATCGGTGGAATGCTTGGCTGATGAATTGAGGCCCATTGTCATGAATTATCCTTCGGGGAATCCCAAAGCGATAAATGACATGATGCTTAATAAAGTTGATCACGTTAGATGTCTTCACCTCAGGGAGGGGGATCGCCTCTGCCCATTTGGAAAAATAATCCGTGATGGCCAATATGAACCGATGACCTCTGGAAGAAGACGGGTGAATAGGACCAATGATATCCATACCCCATGCTTCAAAAGGCCAGGATGCAACCGTAGGATGTAAATGTTCCGAAGGTTGATGTATAAAATCTGCATAAACCTGGCAGGCTTTGCATTGTCTTGCATATTTTATTACATCTGTGATCATAGTAGGCCAGTAATAGCCCATACTCCTGATGCGATCCTGTAGCTTAGGACCGGGTTGATACGCTCTGCATACGCCGTCTTGAGCTTCACGGATAATTTGCTGTACTTCATCACCAGAGAGACATCGTAATAATAGTCCGTCATAAGTCCGGCGATATAGACATTATGAAGACGCATCAAAATAGAAGCGTAATGATCGTCTTATGACGGATACTGCTTCTTTTGGGTCTTCCGGCAAGATTCTGTATGCTACAAAATCTATAAAGGGACTTCTCCAGTCTCTCTTTGGAAGATCTATGTTCACAGTGTAGCTGCATTCTATATGAAAGTTGTTTTTAACACAGAATAAATCTCTGTTAAGAACGATCACCGAATTCTGCCTTCTTATAGGAATAGCTAAATCTGCAGCTAGACTGGCTAGGGCATCAGCTTTCAGATTTTGAGATCGTGGCACATGCTCTAGGAAGAATACTTTGAAAGATATGGCTATTTCGATCGTTGCTTGGTGATAAGTGTCACGACCCGCACCCGGTTTAGGGGCACGAATGCGTGGGTACGTCCAGCCTACGCCGCAGCATCGGCGGTAGAACGCTGTCTAGGTCGAGTACTATCTAACAATCTCACGCTAGTATCCAACTCCATAAGGAGACTCGGATGATACTATAAAATATCAACAACATACTCAATCACAACTACAGCACGATAGGAATTTGAAGAAGTAAAAGAAAACAACACAAGTCTAAAGACAACATAATCATACCTGCAATCATTAACTTCCAATCCCCAAGTGTGTCGGAACCAGTCTACTAAGGTCACAGTCTGGAAAAATATTTTCCAGTCAGGAAGGAGCAAAGTACATCTCTAAATAGCAGTTCTATATAAATGACATAAACTATGTAGCAGTTCTAGATGGAAACATACCAGATGCATGTATAAGTACGAGAAATGTACAATGAGAGAAGTACTGGAAATACTGTAAGTAAATGCAGGAAAAGAAACAATATGTCCATGAGCAAGAATTCTATGACTAAGTGTGTGAGTACTAGCTTTAACATGTGATCGGCTTGGGAACTTGATCAGGCTGGTTACATGTGATTAGCTATGGTTCATATAAAGTCAGGCTAACCGTTGGTTAGCTATGGTGCATGTAGAGATCAGGCTAATCACACGTAACAGCTATGGTTCATATAAGTGGTCAGGCCGCACCCGACGTGAGATGTGGGGTGAGCTATGGTGCATATAAAGTTGGGTATGATCACATATCTACACTAAAGTACTCCCCAACCCCCCGACTGGTATAGTAGATCCAATCATGGTATACTATGGCACGGGATTCCCTAAGAAGGTAGCAAATCTCCCCGGGAATCAGTGTCTGTACATGCACAAGATAACAAGGAAAAGCAAGTCTTGTACAAGCTACACCATGAATAAGGAATAACATCTCATGACGAGATCCGTGTATACCAATCCGTGTAACCAATGTGTCAAGAACATGGATATTTACACTAGATACAGTGAACATAGGAGATATCATAAATTAGAAACTAATCAGAGAATGTACTCGCCTTTGGTCCTTAGCTGGTGAATACCGAGGTCCTGTTCCAGAGTGTCCTCTGGGTAAACCAACAGTCCTATAAACATATCACAAGCAAAACCACATTTGCATCAGGTGTTACACTAACACATCACAATACATGAACTCAGGGGCTCTGCCAGGCATGGCTCTAGTCAACTAGGTCATCTAGTAGGTTTACCAATTAACCATATCATAATTTCCATCAACTATAATAGTAGATATATGTAAATATATATATACTTTAAAATAAGTAATACTTGTATACATACTAAAAAGAATTTAACCTAATATATGTATATATCTAAAATATATACCAATATAAATTACTAGCTATAGTTGTATATTTACTAAGATACGTACATTTATATATTAACATATATCAAAATACGTACATATCATATGTGTGCAAAGTACATTTTTAGAATATACATATATATATATTGTCCATCATTCTTAAACATAATAATATTAATTTACCAACTCAACTTTATACTATATATATATACAGATGCCAATTTATTCATATATTAAAAATACGTTTTATTGCACTTATACTACATGAATTTATACCAATTTAATATATGTATAATTATACCAAAAATATACATACATATATTCAAGTATATATATATAAGTATATACACCAAAATAATGATATACATATACTAAAAATATATACATAGATACCAAATCAATTACAGCTACCAGAATACGTATTTACATATATTAATTCTTTCGAAATTATTTTGAACAATAACTTCAAATAAAAGTTTATTTATAAAAACTAGAATTTATGTAAAAGCCATCATATTTATATATCTCTAGTTATTTCAGTTACCAGTCCAAATAACCAATTTATCTTACTTTTATTATTAAAACTATATTTTTAATTAATTATAAAAACCCCAAAATTATTATATGTTTGCATAATCAAAAACCCTTTTTAAATAATTACATAACTAAATTATAAACAATAAAACTAATATGTATATATATATATTACTAAACTTATTATAGGAAATTACTAAACTAATTATATTTAATTAATAAACAAGTTACATAAATTTCTAAACTAATTACAAATTACTAATTTATTAAGAAATTACTAACTGGTTAATAATTAACTAATTAATCTAATCAACGATTACTAAATTAACTAAACTAATTTATAAATTAAAACAATAAAACTAATCATGTTGTGTTTACTAAACTAGTTACATGAATTTACTAAGTTAATTATATGAATTTACTAGACTAATACATATTAATAAAATCAATTTATATAAATAACCAAATTACATATTAATATAAACTAATTATATTTATATAACCAAATTATATTAATTAACTAATTATATAAAATAACTAATCATATAAATAACTAATTTTATGAATTAATTAACTAATTATGAATTAATGAAACCCATTTTGAGTTAATTAAACTAATTACAAATTTACTAAACTAATTAAAATTAACTAATGATTAATAATTAACTAACTATTACTTATTTCTAATTAATCTATTATATGCTTAACCTAAAATTTCAGAATTGAAAGGAAAGGAAAAGGGGAAAGGGAAGGAGAGGCTCACGAGACTTCTCCGGCGAGGTCGGGCCGGCAGGGCGTCGGCGTGGTGAGGTCTCGGCACGAGGCGGTGGCGGCGAAGCCCGACGGCGGATCGGCGGATCTGCTGTGGTCGTCGGTCGTCGTTGTCTCGGCGACGGCGGTTCAACATTGAGGGGAAGCGGCCCGAGGCGGCGGCTCTCGACTCGGCGAGGAGGGGATCCGCGGCGGCGTCGCTCGGCTCGAGGCGGCGGGCTCGGCGCTCGAGGAGCGGCGTTCTGTCCGAGGAGGCGGGCTCGGCGCTCGAGGAGGCGGGCTCGGGAGCAGCGGCGGCGGATGTTCTCGGCGGTGGTCGGCGGCGTGGGCGAGGCTTCGAGGTGGCTGCGGTGCTCAGTTCCAGCGGCGGTGTGGCGTTCGATTCCAGCGGCGCTCGACAGATCTGGCGGCCACCGGCGGCGGCTCCCTCGGCGGATCTCTAGGGTTAGGTTCTGGATGTGTCGGGGTCTGGGTACGTGTCCGGGGCTGGACACGGGGACTCGATGCACAGTGGACGTGTCCGGGTGTTGGACACGGGATTGGGTGTACTGGTGGAGGTGGATGTGTCCGGGTGTGTCGGACACAAAAAATCTGATTGTAATATTGTAACCGAACCCAGAAAATGAATGGATACTGTGGGACACCCGGGGTCGGACCCGAGGCCATCACGGCTGACACGGATGCTGGACACACGGATACGAGCACACAAAAATGGTGGTGGCTGTGGCTCTGTGGGGATTTATGGAGGCTAGCCAATGAATTGAAGATTAGGGTTTCTAGGGAAATGTGAGAATGAGAACCTAAATAGGGAGAGATGGTGTGGGATAAAGGGTTGCGGGTTGGCCCAATAATGAATGGCCCAGAATTAAATATAAAAAAGGTTTCTCATGTGGGAAAAAAAATGAGGGTGTGGGCTAGTTAATAGGAAATGGAAATTTGAAAAAATAAAAATAAAGATTATATTTTCAGAAATATTTTTAGGAAAGCTAGCAAATTTCCAATTTGCTACTAATTAATATATTTTGCAAAATCTTAGAAAGTATGACATTTATTTTATTTACTATCCCAAAAATTTATTTTACTTTATGAACTAGTCTTTTAAATAACTATTTAGTTAAAACAATAATTTTATGATTCAAGCCAATCAATATTTGAAACTAGAAATATATATATTATTATTTATGTACTTATTTTATAAGAAAGCGACATTTATGAAAAAATAATTTTTATACAAGATTATAAATTATCTTCTACAATCAAACATCGTTCAAATCCTAATAAAAATTTCAAGGAGAGATATTTTATAAAACTTGATATTTTTAAAATAAATTAAAATTTAATTATTTTGGAAATTGGAAATCGGAGGTTACAAGTCTATCCACCTTAGAAAAATTTCGTCCTCGAAATTTTAGGGATGACTAGGATAAAAAAATTTGTTGTTCATAATGATGAATATATCATTGAAGAAAATATTTTTATAAGGAGAATACTTACCAAACAGAAGAAAACATGAAGAAAAAGAAAATATGGTTTAAGACAGGAATAACTTGAAGGAATTATGGCTCGGCCTTGAATCCTCTAGAAGGTTTTAGGTTTTGGGAAGTAGACACGATCACAAAACAGATAATTGGAATAATGCACGTTACCTTTTCAAAGTAACTAAACCAAGGAAGACCCAGTATAATGAATGATATCGACATGAAAGTTATAGCTAATCCGAAAGATACGGTCAACAATTTGATTTAAGAAACTTAAATACATCCTTCAGAATGTAATCAAGAGACATCTAATCGCCTTCTTGATTTCTAGGAAAAGAGTAGTCTTTACTACCATCTGAAAATAATCCTTCCTTTTTATCCTCGTTCATTTTACTTTTCTCAATCTTGTGATTCATCATTAACTAACATTTATAAAAGTTCCAAATTCCACAACTTTATTAGATTAGATCTTAGAATTTCTGAATCAAAAGCCTTATCATCAAATTCGAGTTGTTTATCTTAACATCAACTATACCTCGATTATTTTCTTCGATTTCAAATGTTACTGTCATGGTCAAGATTTTAATTTAAATCACAACCTCAATATACCATGATCTTACCTTACGACCTTCAATTATATGATCCCATAATCAATTATATTATAATCTTCTTTACCATGAGCTTCATGTCACTCCATATTTCTTTATCCGTATGTATAATGGTTCCGAATTTTGAACTAATATATTTTTTTTTTTCATCCACTGAATTTATTATCCCAATGTAAAATTTTTACTACTCAAATCCTCAATATTTTAATTGAATTACAGTCGTATCATAATCTCCTCAAATTTCTCAAATTTTTAATAATCAATTCAATCATATCAAGACCTCCTTAAAATTAATAAATCCTCAAATTTTTTTTTTGGCTCTGTGAATTTCTTAATTCTCCCTTTAAGTAAATGGTTGTCCTCGAATTTCAATCATACCTCGATTTTCATAAAATCAATGATCCATCAACTCCGTTATAACAACCCCTAAATTCTTTATTTAATTTAATGCTCATCCACAAATTTAATCCTCTTGTCTCTTTTTGTCAGTCATAACCTCGTCATAGATCTTTGCTACGGTCAAAACCCTCAACAATCAAGTCTAAGAGAATTCTACCTACAACCATACAACATGCAACCTAAAGGAAATATGTATGATCATGGTGTCTTTTGTCATGGTATTGCAGTCTCTGTATCAGGGGTACTACTAACTACATTATAACAAGAACTCATGTATACAGCTACGGTACTAAGGTATCAATCAATCAGAAGACAACAAGAACATGAGGAAAGAAAAGAAAGAACCTGCTTAATATATACTTGCACTATCTTCTAACAAACACTTAACTCTAGCACACTAACAATTTCCTATTCATGTACACTGGTACCCATATCAACTAATCATATATTAATATTCATACCTCTCATCTACCAAAAATTAATCCTCAAAATAATCGTCAAGGTTTAACTTCCCGATCAACTTAAAATAAAATGCATATACCTCCTCAAAATTAGATACTTCATATCGAAATAAAATTTAATCACTTCTAAAATCTTTGTAGCCTTAACTATGTTTATTGAATCAAATTTAAATCCTCAATATTTTAACAACATAAAATCTCAACTCCTTAAAAATTCTGAAAATTTAAAATTCATTTCCACCCTTTTAATTTATAATTCCTCAATGTACATATCAGTGCTCACGGTCTCTGATACTCAAGGTGCACTCAATACCTATATTGTCTAGAACTGTGTACTAAATTTGTACTGCCCGAATCACTTGCACTATTACCTCCAATGATCAAGGTTACCATCAACTGTGTTTTCTTTCATAATTTCAATTTATGTCAACTGGTATATCATCTAATTATCATCACACCGAGTGCTTACTGTTACTAGCACCATCTCCAATAATCCTTGATATAGAATCATCGGCACTCTTGGTATTATATCACTAGCTGCATTAATGGATTATCTCATCAAGCTCATTAGACTCATGATCACCTGTATCCTCTATAACACTCATGTTTCTTTACTCTCATGGGTATGTGTATGGTTCCTCATCTCGATGGTTGTATATGTATTTCCTTCTATCCCTTTAAGCCTATTAAACTCATCCGTGATACGCTTCACAACTTCCATTACTAATCCTGATATTTCTCTACTTATGATATCTCATTAAACCCTTTATACATATACATTTCTTTACCTTTAACATTTCCGATATCAATCATCAAATTGGACATCATGCTCCATAATTCTTGACACAATTCCTTGATACCTAATTGTTTAAATAGATTACTCAATTACATTATCATGATTATCCAGGACGGGTAATTGGCTCTGATACTAACTCTGGGAACTATCACTGATACTCTATACTCTCCTTAACTCTCAGTCTCTAATGACACCACTCCTAGAATCATTGGTACAAGGTACTATACTAAGGGCTAACTCTAGATTATAGCCTACTGCTCACATGTCCAACTAAGAAACACTTACAACTCACTAGCAACACAGTCAATACTAATACAAGACACAACAAAATTACAAGCCACTAATTATCATACTTAACAAGAAATCCTCAAGGAATAGGAGCCCAAAGACTGAATTGAGGACAGAAGGTATCTTTACTGCTAGTAAAGAAAGAAGTGGTGGAACAAAGTCCGGGAATAACAGAAATAGATAAGTCTTGAGATGATATTTTAAGAACCAATTTAGGATACAACCTGATAATCATACACGTCTGTCTAAAATCATGACACTCAGAATCCTTGCCACGCCAGTAAGCATAGATGCGATAAACGATAGGTTTCGTAACTAAGGTATGCACTCTATAATCATGTCGTCTAGAATTTTCGCCACGCCAACCGGTATGGCTGCGAAAGACTCTAAGCTTCATAACTATAGTATGTACATCCAAGTCAGGTCCCTACGTTCTCGTCACCACAGCTAATATGGCTACGATAAATTCTAGGTTCCATAACCAAAGTAGACGTTTTACCTTCCTCACTGTCCTCATCAATATATGTCATCAGATGATACCATAAATCCTAGTCCGTAAAAATTCATCTCAATTTGAAATCAACTCAACAACGATACCAGGAATTAAAGTTAACAACTGGTCAACAAGAATCAAACTCAACAATGATACCAAGAATTTAATTTAATAACTGCTCAACAAGAATCAAGTCCAGTAACAACAAGCGAGAGCGGACGGAAACAAGGAAAGATTTAAATTGAAAATAAGATTCCCATGGGGTCATCCCAGGAAATCTTTCAAGAATTTGTGATTGAGTATCCTCTCTCATCCTAGTATCCTATGTCCTATATTCTACAGCAGGTACGCAGTAGTACAACTATGACGTAGCACTACTACGACATCGCACCACTTGCGAAGTCAGACCTGCATGGGCTACCACTAAAAATGTGTCACGACCCGCACCCGGTTTAGGGGCACGAATGCGTGGGTACGTCCAGCCTACGCCGCAGCATCGGCGGTAGAACGCTGTCTAGGTCGAGTACTATCTAACAATCTCACGCTAGTATCCAACTCCATAAGGAGACTCGGATGATACTATAAAATATCAACAACATACTCAATCACAACTACAGCACGATAGGAATTTGAAGAAGTAAAAGAAAACAACACAAGTCTAAAGACAACATAATCATACCTGCAATCATTAACTTCCAATCCCCAAGTGTGTCGGAACCAGTCTACTAAGGTCACAGTCTGGAAAAATATTTTCCAGTCAGGAAGGAGCAAAGTACATCTCTAAATAGCAGTTCTATATAAATGACATAAACTATGTAGCAGTTCTAGATGGAAACATACCAGATGCATGTATAAGTACGAGAAATGTACAATGAGAGAAGTGCTGGAAATACTGTAAGTAAATGCAGGAAAAGAAATAATATGTCCATGAGCAAGAATTCTATGACTAAGTGTGTGAGTACTAGCTTTAACATGTGATCGGCTTGGGAACTTGATCAGGCTGGTTACATGTGATTAGCTATGGTTCATATAAAGTCAGGCTAACCGTTGGTTAGCTATGGTGCATGTAGAGATCAGGCTAATCACACGTAACAGCTATGGTTCATATAAGTGGTCAGGCCGCACCCGACGTGAGATGTGGGGTGAGCTATGGTGCATATAAAGTTGGGTATGATCACATATCTACACTAAAGTACTCCCCAACCCCCCGACTGGTATAGTAGATCCAATCATGGTATACTATGGCACGGGATTCCCTAAGAAGGTAGCAAATCTCCCCGGGAATCAGTGTCTGTACATGCACAAGATAACAAGGAAAAGCAAGTCTTGTACAAGCTACACCATGAATAAGGAATAACATCTCATGACGAGATCCGTGTATACCAATCCGTGTAACCAATGTGTCAAGAACATGGATATTTACACTAGATACAGTGAACATAGGAGATATCATAAATTAGAAACTAATCAGAGAATGTACTCGCCTTTGGTCCTTAGCTGGTGAATACCGAGGTCCTGTTCCAGAGTGTCCTCTGGGTAAACCAACAGTCCTATAAACATATCACAAGCAAAACCACATTTGCATCAGGTGTTACACTAACACATCACAATACATGAACTCAGGGGCTCTGCCAGGCATGGCTCTAGTCAACTAGGTCATCTAGTAGGTTTACCAATTAACCATATCATAATTTCCATCAACTACAATAGTAGATATATGTAAATATATATATACTTTAAAATAAGTAATACTTGTATACATACTAAAAAGAATTTAACCTAATATATGAATATATCTAAAATA
The DNA here is from genome assembly GCA_036927795.1 of Iris macrosiphon. Taxonomy (NCBI): domain Eukaryota; kingdom Viridiplantae; phylum Streptophyta; class Magnoliopsida; order Asparagales; family Iridaceae; genus Iris; species Iris macrosiphon. The sequence continues at coordinate 107,107,832 of JAYESA010000012.1, read as the reverse complement.
TATACCAATATAAATTACTAGCTATAGTTGTATATTTACTAAGATACGTACATTTATATATTAACATATATCAAAATACGTACATATCATATGTGTGCAAAGTACATTTTTAGAATATACATATATATATATTGTCCATCATTCTTAAACATAATAATATTAATTTACCAACTCAACTTTATACTATATATATATACAGATGCCAATTTATTCATATATTAAAAATACGTTTTATTGCACTTATACTACATGAATTTATACCAATTTAATATATGTATAATTATACCAAAAATATACATACATATATTCAAGTATATATATATAAGTATATACACCAAAATAATGATATACATATACTAAAAATATATACATAGATACCAAATCAATTACAGCTACCAGAATACGTATTTACATATATTAATTCTTTCGAAATTATTTTGAACAATAACTTCAAATAAAAGTTTATTTATAAAAACTAGAATTTATGTAAAAGCCATCATATTTATATATCTCTAGTTATTTCAGTTACCAGTCCAAATAACCAATTTATCTTACTTTTATTATTAAAACTATATTTTTAATTAATTATAAAAACCCCAAAATTATTATATGTTTGCATAATCAAAAACCCTTTTTAAATAATTACATAACTAAATTATAAACAATAAAACTAATATGTATATATATATATTACTAAACTTATTATAGGAAATTACTAAACTAATTATATTTAATTAATAAACAAGTTACATAAATTTCTAAACTAATTACAAATTACTAATTTATTAAGAAATTACTAACTGGTTAATAATTAACTAATTAATCTAATCAACGATTACTAAATTAACTAAACTAATTTATAAATTAAAACAATAAAACTAATCATGTTGTATTTACTAAACTAGTTACATGAATTTACTAAGTTAATTATATGAATTTACTAGACTAATACATATTAATAAAATCAATTTATATAAATAACCAAATTACATATTAATATAAACTAATTATATTTATATAACCAAATTATATTAATTAACTAATTATATAAAATAACTAATCATATAAATAACTAATTTTATGAATTAATTAACTAATTATGAATTAATGAAACCCATTTTGAGTTAATTAAACTAATTACAAATTTACTAAACTAATTAAAATTAACTAATGATTAATAATTAACTAACTATTACTTATTTCTAATTAATCTATTATATGCTTAACCTAAAATTTCAGAATTGAAAGGAAAGGAAAAGGGGAAAGGGAAGGAGAGGCTCACGAGACTTCTCCGGCGAGGTCGGGCCGGCAGGGCGTCGGCGTGGTGAGGTCTCGGCACGAGGCGGTGGCGGCGAAGCCCGACGGCGGATCGGCGGATCTGCTGTGGTCGTCGGTCGTCGTTGTCTCGGCGACGGCGGTTCAACGTTGAGGGGAAGCGGCCCGAGGCGGCGGCTCTCGACTCGGCGAGGAGGGGATCCGCGGCGGCGTCGCTCGGCTCGAGGCGGCGGGCTCGGCGCTCGAGGAGCGGCGTTCTGTCCGAGGAGGCGGGCTCGGCGCTCGAGGAGGCGGGCTCGGGAGCAGCGGCGGCGGATGTTCTCGGCGGTGGTCGGCGGCGTGGGCGAGGCTTCGAGGTGGCTGCGGTGCTCAGTTCCAGCGGCGGTGTGGCGTTCGATTCCAGCGGCGCTCGACAGATCTGGCGGCCACCGGCGGCGGCTCCCTCGGCGGATCTCTAGGGTTAGGTTCTGGATGTGTCGGGGTCTGGGTACGTGTCCGGGGCTGGACACGGGGACTCGATGCACAGTGGACGTGTCCGGGTGTTGGACACGGGGTTGGGTGTACTGGTGGAGGTGGATGTGTCCGGGTGTGTCGGACACAAAAAATCTGATTGTAATATTGTAACCGAACCCAGAAAATGAATGGATACTGTGGGACACCCGGGGTCGGACCCGAGGCCATCACGGCTGACACGGATGCTGGACACACGGACACGAGCACACAAAAATGGTGGTGGCTGTGGCTCTGTGGGGATTTGTGGAGGCTAGCCAATGAATTGAAGATTAGGGTTTCTAGGGAAATGTGAGAATGAGAACCTAAATAGGGAGAGATGGTGTGGGATAAAGGGTTGCGGGTTGGCCCAATAATGAATGGCCCAGAATTAAATATAAAAAATGTTTCTCATGTGGGAAAAAAATGAGGGTGTGGGCTAGTTAATAGGAAATGGAAATTTGAAAAAATAAAAATAAAGATTATATTTTCAGAAATATTTTTAGGAAAGCTAGCAAATTTCTAATTTGCTACTAATTAATACATTTTGCAAAATCTTAGAAAGTATGACATTTATTTTATTTACTATCCCAAAAATTTATTTTACTTTATGAACTAGTCTTTTAAATAACTATTTAGTTAAAACAATAATTTTATGATTCAAGCCAATCAATATTTGAAACTAGAAATATATATATTATTATTTATGTACTTATTTTATAAGAAAGCGACATTTATGAAAAAATGATTTTTATACAAGATTATAAATTATCTTCTACAATCAAACATCGTTCAAATCCTAATAAAAATTTCAAGGAGAGATATTTTATAAAACTTGATATTTTTAAAATAAATTAAAATTTAATTATTTTGGAAATTGGAAATCGGAGGTTACAATAAGGGATGAGGTCTGGATTCCGAACTTCATATATTCCTCTGACTTGATTGACGATCAGTAGAGAATCACCAAAAGCTTCCAGGTATTCGACGTCTAATTCTTTAGCGACTTGGAGCCCGATTAGTAGGGCATTATATTCTGCCACGTTATTAGAGCAGGTCTCGCTAAGAGAATATGCTCGATAGATGACGAGTTTCTCAGGAGTAACCAGGACGATTCCTACTCCTGAAACCATATTTCCCCTGGGACCAGTCCTAGAGGCACCATCGAAGAATAGTTGCCATGCCTCACTCTCCATCACAGAATTACATTCTGCAACTTCGTCCGGAATATCCTCGTATAGTTTGGAGGTTTCTGGAATCGGATGAGCAGCTAGGAAATCAGCCAATGCTTGGCCTTTGATGGACTTCTGGGGGACGTACACCATATCATACGGTGTTAATAATATCGCCTAAGTTACGAGTTGGGAATTAAGAATGCTTGGCTTGTTCATCAATACCCGAAGAGGATTGATCCTGGAGATGATATGAATAGTCTGGCCTGTAACATAGTGTCGCATTTTCTGAATGGCGAACATTAGGGCCAAATATTCTTTTTCTACTGGATTGTACCGGTGTTCAACTTCGACCATCATCCTGCTTAAATAGTAGATAGCCTGTTCATGACCCTCATCGTTCTTCTGTGCGAGAAGAGCTCCCAGAGAATGATCTATTGCTCGAACATACAGCAAGAATGGTCTTCCTATGGCGGGAGGCACCGGAACTGGAGGATTAGTGAGGTAGCATTTGATATCATTAAACGCTTGCTGACAGACTTTGTCCCATACGAAGGATACACCTTTCTTCATGAGACGAGAAAAGGCTGACATCTCCCAGAGAGATTGGATATGAATCTCCGGATATAAGCCAGACGACCTTAAAATCCTCTGAGTTCTCTCAGATTGCGGGGTGGTCATATTTCTTAGATGGCCTTGACTTTATCAGGGTCCACTTGAATGTCTTTGGCAGTTATGACAAATCCCAGGAATTTTCCACTTGATACACCCAGAAAGGACTTTATAGGATTCATTTTGAGTTGATGTTGGCGCATCAACTCGAACACTGTCCTCATGTCTTGGATGTGATTATCCTTGTGGCAACTTTTGACAGCTATATCGTCTACGTAACATTCTACTATTTTGCGTAAATGCTCGCAAAATATGTTACTCATAGCTCGTTGGTACGTAGCTCCGGCATTCTTCAATCCGAAGGGCATGACCGTATAGCAATATACCCCTAATGGTGTCCGGAAGGCAGTATGCTTTTCATCTTCAGGATGCATCTTGATTTGATTATATCCTGAAAATCCTTCCATGAAGGACATGTATTCAAAACCGCATGTATTATCGATCATGACGTCTGTAATGGGAAGAGGAAACTCATCCTTAGGGCAGGCTGCATTCAGATCTCGATAATCGATACAGACACATACTTTCCTATTTTTTTTCATGACCGGGACAACATTGGCGACCCAGTCGGGATGTTGTTCTTCCCGGATGAAGCTGCAAGCTATCAACTTCTTGATTTCAGCTTCAATGACGTCCATCATGTCTGGACGGAATCTGCATTGATGTTGCTTCACAGGCTTTGAATTGGGTAAAATATTGAGCTTATGAGTAGCCACTTTTGGATCGAGACCTGGCATATCCTCATAATTCCATGCAAAGACGTCGATATATTCTCTTATCAGCTGGATTATTTCTTTCCTTTCTTCTTCGGAAAGATTATTACTGATAAATATCGGCTTTGGTGAAAGTTCATCCCCAACGTCGATTTGGATAACTTTATCTTCAGTGGGAGATTCTCTCTGCTCGAATCGAAGTTCCCACTGTGTATCCGTTTGCTGAGCCCAAGAGTCATTCTCAAATGGTTCAGATTCTTGTTCGTCTGCTTTGAAGGAATCTGTCAATACTATATTTACTGATATTGTTTGTTCGAGATCATCATATGATGAGCCGGAGGATGGTTAGCCATCTTGAGAAGAGAAAAAGATATCCTTATTTGACTCAGAAGTTGCAAGGGAGGTGGTATACCCTAACCCAAAATGAGTTCGTTGACAGTAGGGATCACCATGCAATGGCATTCGTCTGCCTTTCCCGTAGTTGAGACCTGGTTCCAGCTTCAAGTCATAACCCATACTTTGTATAATATTCAAAGCTTGCGGGCTATATCTGTGAACCTGCATTTTACCAGCATCGTCATCGGGAGAATCTTCTTGTACAGTTGGTTCATTGCACCTGCGACCGAAGACTATTGAACGCTGACCACTACGAGTAGGCGGGACAATGAAGATAGAATCCTCATATGGTCTATATGTCGTGATGACGTTAGATGATGATGCTACTTCCCACACATATAGATAATAGGAATCCATAGCTTTCAAGAATCTTTGTGCTATAGGTTCTATATCGTTATGGGGAAAGAATTCCTGCTCAGGAATTTGAGTGTCAATGTACGGGAAAAGAGGATCTTTATTATCATCAGAAGCCACGTTCCTGGTTGTATTTACATCAATCGGCTGCTTACTGCGCCAAAGGTTGATGACCAAGGGTGGAGGCTTCTGGTTCAAAGTGATCACTAGAGGATCACCTCTGTCTCCTGACCTAATTTTGTTCAGGTGGATAGCCATGGGCTCTATGGCTTTCGGACGAGTAGTTCGCCTTTTCACCTTGATTGACAGAGGTTGTTCGGCAGAGGGTTCTTTTGGCACCCGATGGGATTCCTCCTCTACTTTGCTTGACACCTCCTCCATGTAGTCTTGGGTGTACAACATGGCATAAGAGTAGTAGGATTCTACTCCTTTAAACGGGTTCAGGTCAGCAAACTCTGTTTGTACTGTTCCTTGGGCATCTACATATTTAAAGCATTGATGTAGAGTCGAAGGAACGATATTGTGGTCATGGATCCATGGTCTGCCCAGCAGAATATTGTAGGACACCTCTGAATCAATGACATAATATGTAGCCACTAATCTGAGGTCGCCAATCTGGATCCTCAGACGAATCTTCCCCAACGGCTTACTTTTTCTGGCATTGAAACCTACGATTGTAGTGGTGGTGTAAGCCAATTCGCTGGTAGGAATCCTCAGCGGTCTGAGCAGACTATGAGGAATGATGCTGATCGATGATCCCGAATCTATGTGAATCCTGTCAACCTCCATGGAACCGACATATCCAGTGTAATATAGGGGTCTGTCATGCTTGTTGTGTTTCAACAACATGTCATCTTGAGTAAAAGTGATATTCGGGACCACCTCCATTACACTATGGCATTGAGGACATGCCACAGGTTCTTCATCAGGGGACTTGAGCTGGGTCAAGTATGTATCCGCCTGCATTAATGCTTCACTCAGGGCCTGACGAGTGTCTTTAGAGAGCCTGAGTAATTCAAAAATGGACAACCTGGCTGGTGTATGAGCCAACTTGGCCAGGATGTCAAAGTTATACGGCTTCTCTAAACCTTTGCTTTGAATATTCTTTAAAGGTTTATCGAAGCACACTTCCTTTTGCTTCCCCTTGTCTACCGAAGTTGGTCTCGAAGGACCGGCCTCTGGTATGACAGGTTCCGGTTCTAAAGGCTTGGCAGCTGGAGCGTCTGCCGATGCTTCTTCCTGACTTCCTCCATAGTCCATGAGGTAGGCTTTCCCTGAACGAGTTCCAGTAGCCAAAACCTTATCTTCTGCTGTCGAGTGTACCGTAACCATATGACATGGTTTACTTTTTGAGTTCTTCTTAGACTTAGCCTTAGCAGCTTGAGTCTCTTCCTCGATCTCTGACACCAGATCTGGATGAACCCACATAATCTCGCCTCGCTGGGTAGTTAGTGGTACCAGGTCATGATTTTGACCTCTGGCTGGAGGGAGATTAACGATGTTCATCGTTGTCCGAGAAATAGGTACAACACCATCCAAAACTTCTTGGGAAGGCAGATTGCCAAATTGCAGAAAGATCATGTTGGCTGTGACCGTCTTCTCGCTATTGCACAGAGTGATGGCCTTAGCATCGACCAACTCCTGGATTTTCCTTTTTAATACATAACACGCCTTTGTGGGGTGATGTATGCACCTATAGAAAATACAGTACTTGGGATTATTAGTACTACCGACTTCAATAGGCCGCTTCACCTCAGGGAGGGTAATCTTGCCGCTTTTGACGAGACACTCGAATATACTCGGAATATTGTCGTCGTCGAAAGAGTATACTTCAATGGGCCTGGAAGTCCCAGGTTTCGTCTGTGTGGTTGCCGCGGTCTTTGGCCTGGACGTATTGATCGTCGGAGCTTCTTTTTCTTTGGAACCACGGGGATGGTCGCTATTGGAGGATGACCTTTTGCCTCTATCGGAAGCAGAGATCATGATGCCATTATCACGTGCCTTCCGACTGTTGTCCTCAGCGGCTACCGCTGAGATGATAAATGAGGGCCAATCATGGAACTGATATGGACCTGTGAACACCAAAATCACCGGAAGAAGGTTCTTCCTACAAATGTTCACCAATGCCGAGTCTGGAACTCCGGAAGGCATTTGCAAAGTGACTTGACAAAAACGTTCGATGAAAGTACGAACGTTTTCTTTTTCCTTCTGCTTCACTTCGATGAGAGAGGACATAGACATATCCATCCCTCCTTTATAGAATTGCGCAAAGAATAAAGTCTTAAAATCTTCAAAGCAAGTAATACAGTTGTCCGCAAGACTATGGTACCACTGATAAGCCACCCCCGAGAGACAGCCTTTGAATACTCGAGTGAGAAGGGCGTCATTCCCTTGTAATAACACCGTCATCATACTGAAGTAGTTCATGTACTGGCTCGGTGATGTCTTTTCCTCGAACAAAGCCATAGTTTGTGGTTTGTATTTAGGAGGAAAAGGGACCTCGTCCCAGATAGCTGGGTACGGTTGGTTGATTCCCAATTTCATGAGCTGATCTTTGTGCTTCAAAGCATCAAATTGGGCTTTCAATTCCCGCACTGCCTGCATTGGATCTTCAGCAGGTGGAAGAACTACAGAGTGGTGAGAGATCGGTTGTATTGCAACTTTAACAGGAGGCAATATATTCTCCGAGTTAGGAAGTGGAGGAGCTGCTGATTATTGATCTTGAACAGGCTCTTTGTTCGCGTTGGATGGTGGTAAGTCCACCCCCACACGTACTTGATTCGGAGGAACCGATGCTTGAGCTATAGCAGCTGTGTGTTGAGTCAGCATCATCTGGTACATATTCTCCATCATGGATTGTATCTCTTTCAGAGATGTCTCCAACACAGCGATGCGTTGCTCGGTACTTCCTGATGAGGAAGCTTTTTTGTGTTCATCTTCAATGGCATAGACTCCCATTTCTCTGGATGTCATTGAAGGACTAGTATAGGTCTCTATAGAGAATGACTCTATACTTTCAGCATCTGATTCAGGGAATTGGCGACCCCAGTGTCGGAATCAGAAGAATACGAAGTCGGTTGTCGTGACCTCGAACGGGTGTATCGGAACATCCCAGCTTCAGTGTTCTTAAGAAGCTTGTCGAATCTCCTTTGGCTTGGAGTTCTAGAGGGATGACGTCTTGAGTTCGACCTTCCTCTAGGTATGTGTGAAGCCATGTTCACTGATGCTTGTGCGGGCTCTTCTTCCTGGAAAGACAGGGAGTAGTTCAACCGATCGAAAATAGACCGTTTTGCTTCAGAACAGCAATAATTAACTACAATCCTATGACTATTACAATAGTGCTCCCTAGGAGACGTAATAGACATACTGGAAGATCCCCTATCCTTGCGTTTCTGGATCAGATATTCACGCAAGTTAGGAGGATTTACAGAAGAAGAAGAAGAAGAAGAAGAAGAAGAAGAAGAAGATGGCTTGTTCCTCTTATTTATATCAGTTGGCATGCGGATATTGGGAACCATAACTTTTCCCCTGCCACCTGTATACAACAGGTTAGCCATCTGAGTAGCAGATAATCCCCGAGGAGTGTGTCTCTCCACAAATTGGGCTTTTTTTACGCTAAGGGGTTTAACCTGGCATAATTTGGAGCTCTGCTCAGACTGGCATAAAATTGAGGAAGCCTTCAATCGGCCATCCGCTTCTCATGTAATCTTGAGGGCGGGCAGATTTTTTTCTTGCTGGCATAAAGGCCGAGAAGTAGAGTAGTCCGCCACTTGTTTTCCCTTGCGTAAATTACAGGGACCATCTGCTTTTCCGTGGAGGGCAGATAAATTTTTACGCACAGAGCGCGATTGGAATTTCTGATTTGGCGCTGAGGCATTATCAGAAATCTTGTCTGCCATGTCACAGACGGGAGACTGAGTTTTTCGTGTAAAGCACGGAATAGACTTCTGCACTAGCACTGAGGCTTTATCAGAAGTTTTGTCTGCCACGTCACAGACGGGAGACTGAGTTTTACGTGCAGAGCGCGGAATAGACTTCTGGCCTAGCACTGAGGCATTACCAAAAGTTTTGTCTGCCACGTCACGGACGGGAGACAGAGTTTTACGTGCAGAGCGCGAAGGTTGCGCAGCTGCAACCTGGCTGGTCAGAGAAACTGGAGAGTCGGCAGGAATGGTAGGGGATGTCCTGGGCATCCAAACCTTACGCAGTTTCCTGTTGTCTTGAACAGAGAGAGAGTGAGAGCTATCCCCTGCTCGAAGCATATCTTCGTAGGCAGACTGGTCGAACTGGACGACCAGGGTCTTCTTCATGGATCCTACTGATACTGCATCATGTTGAGCAATTTCTTTCTCGTAATATGAGAAAGAGGTCCCCAGCAGAGTCACCATCTTGTGTTTGATAATAAACGGAAGAAATAAAACTAGGTTTATACAAAACCCTTTCTTAGGTTTACAAAAAAGAAGTACTATTAATCCTATACGAGGATGTTAAGTACATATTTTGATCTGGGTAAATATTGCTATAGGAGTCTGATCTGCAGTCGATCACTTTGTCCCTTGGACCATACGATGATGAAGAAGTGCTGTAGAAGACAAAGAAGCTTCAAAGATAGCAAGAAGGAGTGGATGCTCGATGCCAAAATTGTCGATCACTACTCTCTGTCTGTGCTCTGGATTCTTCTCTCTCAAAAAATCAATTTCCGACCTTTCGACCTCTATTCTCCCAATTTTTTGACCCTGGACCTCTGTCAATAGAGGTCTCTATTTATAGGGTTTTAGTGACAGTAACCGTCCAGTCGACGTAGAAGCCGGACGTGGAGAGTATGGCACCTTTTACGCGGCAGTTATAATAACTGCCACCCACGTATAGATGATCTTCTGATTAAGCGTGTGACGCGTATCCCATGATAAGAAAATGCGTATAACTGCTACGAAGATCATGGCATGAGAGCCACGTAGGTAACAGCCCCTCGCGTAGAAAAGGTTGGCGTAGAAGCCAATAACTGTCACCATGGCGTAGAAGCCAAATATTTGTCAGGTTGGCGTAGAAGCCAGATAGACGTAGAAGCCAATGCTGTATGGATAGGTAGCTAGCGTAAAAGATAGTTGTTCCTCCTTCTTTGACTGAGGCCTTGAGCGTATTAGCGTGCTCCTTATAGCTGAAAGTAGCCTGGTGGCGTATTCCAAGGAGATAGCGTACAACGTGCTCCTATAGCTAAAAATAGCCTGATGGCGTAATGTGCAGGAGTGATGTTGTAGACGTGTTAGCCATAATTATGGCTCGCCTAGTCTTTGAAAATATAACCAAATCTCGTGCATTAAATACCGAGATCTGCCACCATTCTGAGCATTAAATGCAGAGACGTGCCTCGAGCTCTATTCAAAGAGCAGCTTTTAACGTGACGGCTCGTTTTATCTTCTGCTGAGCGTAAAAGCTCACATTTGCCTGTGTAAAACTAGGCAGTGTATTCCCTTGTATGCGTAAAAGCACTTTGTATCAGGGAAACGTCACTAAACGATGGTTTGGGTCTCTGTGCCGCACCATCATTACAGCCGTCGTCTGGATAGCTGTGTAGTACTCGTTGTCAGGAGTCAGATTCACTGCATGATCTGACAGATTCATTCGAGGAATACGAAGCATTTCTCGTACACTTCCATGCTGCATTAAAAGCGGATGAGTTTTACGCCATAGAGGCGGTATAATACCCTTTTTACGCTGAAACAACCTGGAAATACTACTTTACGCGGATTATCCTTGAGCTTATATTTTACGCTGTACTAGCGATAAAGCTCTGTTGTACGCCGATGGCTTTTAAGTCATATTTTACGCAGCCCCGCACTGAAATGCTGCGTATAACTTTTTAGCATATTTTTTATGCTTCTACAGCTATTAGTAAGACGACTAAATTTCTTTTTTTCATCTTTCAATTTATTCTACTAGCCCTTCTGATTGTAGGCCAAGTGATTTTATCTTATGTTAAGGATATATAGTTTGCTAGGATTATAGTTGTAGTCTTAAAATTTAAAATTTTTGTGCTTGGTAGTTAGAGCTTGATAAGTTTGAGTTATTCTTGTAGATTATGACCTGATGATTATCCTTTAGTTTCAAATCACGTGATTTATACCCCCACCTCGATATGAATTATATTCTTCTTTTCCACTTAAGGACAGTAACTTTTCCATTCTTACTATTGACACTTGTTCTATGAGCATTATGATTAAGACTTAAGATGACCATTACCTATATAATACAATAAGATACCTTAATAAGTACCAAGACCCTTTCTCGTAGACCTTAACAGGAGTTTCTACTGTAACCTTAAGGCAATACAGTATTAGTAATTCTTTTAAGTTGGATAGTATGTCTCATAACATAGTATCACATAGTCCTATTGACTCATTAATGGAGTATAATTGAATGACACTAACTATATGCTAGCATAAGATGACAATATTTATTCAGACTGTAAAATTTAGAGGCCCATACCCTATTTGGTCGACTAGTGACTTCGACAAGGAGTTAGTATGACAACTGTAGAGATTATGGAGTCTTATTTCTTTTGTGATTATTTTGTGACATCTCTCATCATAATCTAGCGTACTTATATTTGTTGTACTACCTTGACTTATGCTGATATTATAGCCTAGTTTTGCAAGCTTATTCTTTATCGAGCTTGTTCATGACATATGTATTATTGGAGTGCTACACTAATACATTGTCTAAATCAGAATCGGTGTATTAAGGTCTAGCTAACCTTAGTACGCTTGGTTCACCCTTCGCATAACTACTTACGTAGATTGAGATAAAATTTACTTAGCTTCTTAGATAAATGTACTTGCCCTCTAGACATGTCTGAGCATATCGTATCGGTTACATAACTGTACTGATATGAGCATGCGAATAAGAATTTACCAAATAGGATTTCAATCCACAACCGCCTTGACAATTCCCAATTGAATTCTTTAAAATACCTTGATCCCCATACTTCTATTCTATTACCTTTTCCTTAAACTCTTTATCATTGTTTTCCGTCTTCCCTTATTTCGGAAAGACGAAACCTCATGCTTGGTATAAGTTTGATACACAGATAGTACTAGATATACCCCATAGGCCAACTGCATTACTTGATGATGATTTTCCATAATTAAGGGCATATCATAGGTAATATGTTGGTGTTCAAACTTTTGAGGAATTGCATAACATGATTAAATAATTTGAGGAATATTTCTTAAGTTTATAGCCTTATATGATAGATGGGTAAATTCTAAGTTGGGTAGAAGTCGCATTGTTAATTTGAGGTAAAATTCTTTTAGATTGTGATCAAGTATGATTAGATGGAGAGTTTAAGTCATCTTAAATATGGAGAATTTTAGAAGAAGGAGTTAGATAATGAGTATTTAATGAATTTTAAAACCTTGATATGGCGAACCAAATATTTATACTTGAGCATATGATTTAAATTCTGAATATTGAAGGTTGAATCATCGATTTAAATCTTGAGGAAAATAAATAGAACTCTAAAACATGAACATTGACGAATTGAATTCCAAATTTGATGATTTGAATTGAAGGTTAAATTTTGATTGTTGGATTACCAATTTGAAATTGAGGATGTAAATTGAAATTAAAATTTGAAGAGTACAAAAAAATTCATAAGTTGAAGATATAAATAATATTTGATTAGAAATATTTTCTAAAGGAGATTATGATAGCTGGAGCTCGTGATATAAAATTTATATGCATTATTTAATTCTTGAAGATGTTATATGAATTTAATTTAAATTTGGATGTTGATGATTTAAAAATCGAGAAAAGATTACAATATGTTAAATTTTGATTAAACAGAGTTTATCTTAATTTTGAAAGTGATTGCGATGGATTAGAATATATTTTAAATTTTGGAAGAGATTGTGATTGACTTGCCTTATATGCGAATGTGAAAGAATTAACAAATTATGTCTTATTTTAATTTCGATGATAAAATTGTTTATAAGTTGGTTATATTGTAAACACCCAAAATTAGACCTACTTGGCTTAGATAGTGATACTAAGGCTAGTTTTAATCCAATTAGAAATAGAACACGGTATTTTTATTTAATTTTATACTATCGTATCACTTAGCGTACCATACCGTTGCTTCGATAATTGGAGCACTATACTAGCCACTGCCTTCCTACAAACTTCACACCCTTGTCCTAGATGTGCCAATCTTCCATTCTGACCTCAGTGTAACTTATAATTATGCCCTCTTGTGCTTTATTTTAGTCGCACAATATTCGTCGCGAACATTATTTCTTAATTCTAAAATAATTCCAACTTTGTATCCTCGTGCGTTCCAATCAAAATTGGAGACACAATCTTGACCCGTTTTGTACAACCCAAATTTTGATAATATTCTATCATGAGCCCTCTATGCCCATGACACTTGTGTTCCACCTAATTTTATCTCCATGTACTTCTAATTAATTTCAGAACACCCTGCACATTAATTTTAATTAATTTAACCCAATTTTCATCTTTGTGTAATTTCTAATTGTTGGACGCTTTTATGCAAAAATACAATAAGGTGTCCACACCATTGGACATGACACATGAAGAAACCTATTTTTAGTTCATATGAATTTTTTTTAAAATTTCGGAATATGCAATGCACAACATCGCCCCTCATTTAAACCTAGCCTTGCATTTTAAACAATGCAAATTATAGTCCTCCAAACATCCCCATGACAATTGGAAAATTATTAAGGTTAGGATGGAGGAAGGTACAGAATAAGCTGCAAAGCTCTATCTTATACCATCCTTGACTTTCTATCGTGGCTTAGTTTTAATTTCGAGGACAAAATTTTTATAAGTTGGGTAGAATGTAAAACCCCTAATTTCAAAAACCGTATTAATATTTTTAATTAATTATTTAATTAAATTATAGTATTATTAGCTCATTAGTAGAAATATAATTTATTTAATTTTTATTTTAGGTGTTTGTGCATTTAGGAGGGAATTTATGGAGCAATTATAATTTTTCTCTAATTATTTCCATGTAGGAGACCCTGTGGACTGTTAATAGATTTATTTTATGCATTAATATAATTTTTGGAATTTTCTATATATATATATATATATATATATATATATATATATATATATATATATATATATATAGATATATATTTAATGTTATTAAAAAGGAAATAGAAAAGAAAAGAATAAGAAAAATGAAATAGAAATAGAAAATAGAATAAGAAAGAAAAAGGAAAAAGAAAAGAAAGAATAAGAGAATTAGTTAATGGATCCTATACCCTACCCGTTAAAGACCCCTACTACCCGTTAGACCCTAACCTAACTCGCCAACAAACAAAGAAAACAACAGCAGCAGCCGCAGCTACTAAAGCCCCCCCCCCCCCGCGAGCAAAAATTCCCTCCTATCTCGCGATCCCTCTTCCTCTCTCTATATATATGAACCCATCGCAGAACCCTAACCCTAAACTCAAATCTCTCCAACTCTACCTCAACCCTCGACTGCGCCTCCAGCCCGCAGACCGCCGTCGCCAGAGTCCCAGCGCCGCGCCGTCGGCCGCGTTTCCCCGCGAGCACGCCGCACTGAAACAGGCAGCGAAGATCCTTCCTTCACGCGTCGTTTCCCGTCACGTCGCTCGACCAACCTCGACCCCGCCTTCACTGGTATGTTCACGACCTATCCTCCTTCCAATACTGTACATTATTTTATCTCAAACAGTGCGCAAACCTAGGTAAAAATCGATGCCAAGTCGAAGAAAAATCACCACTTTTAAATTTTAGAAATTCTGTTGCGATGACCCATGTTCACGGACTCGTATCTCCCACCACAGAGATCCGAATTTGGTTTTTCTTTTTGATATGAGAAGACCACCGAACCTAGTTTATTTTGTGTTAAATATAATATTTTATTTGTTGTTGTATGTTAAATTAAATCAGTTAGAAAATCCCGAAAATATACTTTTTCTAATTTCCAGAAATTGTGATACGGAGCGCCCTCCGCCAAACGGGACAGCCCCGTCGTGTACCAAGTGTACCAAAAGGTGCACACGGTATACCTAGATGTGTGAGCTTTCGCGGAACTGATTTGGACGCGTGTGCGCGTCGGAATCAGCCCGTATCCGAAGAAATTTCCCGTATCGTGACTTTTGCAAAACTCTGCGCCATTTAGTACACGCTCGTCAAAATACGACAAACTTGCGCCACTGGACTCGTGGTATCGCGCTGGTCCTGTGACCCAATTTTTACGTAATTCTGAGAATGTTGACCAAGTCGCCTAATGGCGGGCCCCACGGTTGTCTTTTTAGGCGAAATTGTGATCGTCTCATCGGGATCCACATTTGCACATACCATTGAGTTTGTACTGACATTTAGAGTTTGTTTGACCTATAATTTGTCCCTTTTAGAGACCGTTACCCCTGGCACGCTTTTCGGTACAAGGTGGGCCACATGTGGACCCCACTTTGACCCGAAATTATCTTTTGCCCCTATGTCCAAATTGGACAAAAGGATAGTATTTTCTATCTATCTTGCTTATTCTGGGAACGTTGGTGATGTTTATTTCAGCATCCGGAGACATTCATTCTGAGGTCGTAGTTTCTGACTTTTGATGTTTGACATCTGGACGTTACATTTTGCAGCTCTCTTGCCAGGCAAGTATACCTTGCCATTGTATTATTATTCATATTCCATATGTTGCATGCATCTTTTTTTCTGTCATTAGTTCATATATTTTAATTGTTATATAAAATGCGCGTCCAAGAAAACTTGGGTGCAACGACGGTGTCGTCGTGAATTATTTTTATTATGTATATGTATTAACCTTGTTTATGAGACCGCCCCATTATCATGAAGCATCATTAGGTTCCATTGGCCATGACACAGTTGTTACACGATTTGTGACTCTCATATAGATCACGGACTGCGTACTGGGTTGGCCTCCTGTACGTATGGGTCGTGCGTTAGGGATAACTTATGTTAGAAACTTTGCATGCTAGTAGACTTGGTAGTTATTAGAGGTATTATCGTGTCATGGATGTGACATGCTTAGAGCATGGGATGGGAAGAATAACAAGTAAGGCGTTTGGGCTCCTTTCCACTTTCCTTTTGTTCGCCCGGACGCTCCGTCGGAGCGACGGGTGGTAATGACCCTATTTATTACAGGCGGCCTCTGGCTTTCAAAAGACGACATGCTTTTTAGGCCCCTGATTCTCCGAGAGAATCATGCCAATCCTATTTATGGCCAGATAGCCCACGTATTGGAAAGTTATTCTCAAACTGTATTCACATAGATGTTAGGCGACCCCATTGGATATTTATTTTAGTACTTTATTGGCATGCTTCTATGTATATTGTTATGTCCCTCTGAGGACCTGGTCCCTTTTCAGGTGTAGATGTTCATGAGTATTCGCAGGAACGCAGATCCAGACTGGTTACTTATATTTGCGAGAAGTTCTTCTCTTCGAGCCCCATGATTGTTAGTTGATATTCTTATTGAGTTTGTTATGTTGCACTTATATATTCGAGTTAGTAGTGGATTTGTTTCCACCCAACTATCATCCTTAGATACTTTGTATTGAGATCTAGTTTCATAGATATTGGTTATTTATTCATATAATTTTCTGTGGATGAGATTTAGTTATACCCTGTGACTTGTGATAGTTATACCACTTATGAATTATTGTTCATTATACAGCGTACGCGTGTGTTATGGTTCTCATATATTGGAGTTGCCATATACATGCGGCTGGTGTAAACTCACTCGACCAGATTTCAGTTTAAAACTGTTCTTTTAAAATGACTTTCGCTACCTACCATACGTTGTATTACGTTCCTCTAGTTCATATTGCATGAAAACATCATGCACCAGGCAAATCAACCTGGGAACGGGAAGAGAATATTCGATAATGTTTCCCCCATCTATTTCCAGATCAGGGTATGTCCAAATATTTTAAATCAATCTTCAGCTATCTATGTCCTGATATTTCGAATCAATCAATCTTTCATTCTCATTATAAGTTTATTTTTATTTCGAGGATGAAATATTCTAAGGAGGGTAGATTGTAAACTCCCTCGACCAGATTTCAGTATTTTAATATTATTTTTAGTTAATTAGAATTAGTGCAACTTTTTAAAAATTTATTTTTATACACTATTGATTGTGCACCTGTTCATTACACAATTAATTAGGGCCTCACACTAGCTGTTAACCCTAAACTAATTTCATATCCCTGCCCTAGGCTTGCTAGACTACATTTTCTGTATTTTAGCAACTCCCAGAAACCTCGTTTTGTGATTCGTTTTAGTCGCACAAATATCGTTACAAACGTACGTATTTAATCCCTATTTAATTTTTTGCTCTTTACCCATCTCTGTACCCTTAGGGATTTGAGGACCAGTAGGCACCTGTTTTGCCAAACAAAAATACGATAATATTTTACACTAATTATATTACAATTAGTGTATTGACACCGTAGAAAAATTATGACCCTAACTGCCCATAAATAATTAGTGAACACCGTGCGCAGTATTTATTAAATAATAAATACGGTGACCCGTATCACCTGCAGAATCAGACCCTGACCCTGCTCAGGCTCATCCCCACAGCCCAGGACATTTCCCCAGCATTTTTCCCTCAATTTTGTGAATTTTAGTAATTTTTAGAACCAGGTGATTTTCTAGACAAATTGCATAATTGCGCAATTTCCCAATTTTTGGACTTTTATGCAAATTGTGAAAAGTCAAGGGTTTTTATGCAAAAATGTACGTGAGGTGGCATAACCTCATTGACTAGACAACTTAACACCTACATGTGGCATTATTATCCAGAAAAATTTATTAGAAAATATCCTAAATTACAAAATTACTAAAATACCCAAAACTTCTACTTATTTACTAAACTGCCATTGCCTACAACTCCTATATAAACCTTAACACCCCCTCTCATTCCCGGACGCCTCTCAGCCACCACGGGCCACCGCCTCCGACCCAACTCCGGCCAACCCTCCGCCCTGACCCCCTCTCCCCTCCGGCCAAGCCACCTCTCCTCCGGCCGCCTGCTCCGCCCTGGGCAGCTGCCACAAACCCGAGCCCCCACCCTGCCCGACAGTAGCTGCCACCACCCGAACTCCTCCTACCGCCGCCTCCGGCCACCGTGCTCCGCCACCACCACCCCCACTCGACTCGCCCTGCTTCCCTCTACCCGACCCCCACTTCCTCGCCGCCCCACGACGCCGCCTCCGTCGGCCAGAGCCCCGCAGCTCCTCCCCACTTCCCTAAACCTAATCGACCCCTCCACCTCCGTACGTCTCCAGCCACCGCCACCGCCGTCGTGGACCTCCGCCACTACCACCCATCTCTCCGCCACCCTCCCCTCCTTCGATCCCTCACCTTGCTCCGCCGTCTCCGCCGCTGCTCTGCCGCCGGCAGCCCCCGCAAGCAGCTGCTGCTGCTGCTAGCAGCTACTGCTGCTGTTTTCGCTCCTCCGGCCGCCTCCGGCCATCTCCGCCGCCGTCCTCCTGCCGTCGACGACCAGTGGACGCCACCTGTCAAATAGGTATACCCTCTAAACCTATAAATACGTATATACATACCTATATGTATATCTATATATATATCTATATGTATATATATATATGTATATATATATGTATATAAGTATATCTATATACTTATGATAATATATATTAATATATATACTGTATAAATACAGTATACTATACAAAATATATATATATTACTATAATATATATATATGTATATATACTACTAATATATAAGTATTTATATATGTATATTATATATTATTATATATATATATATTTACATGTAACTATGTATATATATATATGTTTATAATATATATAACTATATATGTTATGTATATATAACTATGTATATATATTATATATATATGTATATAATATATATATATCTATATATATATTATGTAATATATATAATATATTATTAGATTCACTGTGAATATACACAGTATATATATGTATATATATATACTATGCATTTAATACCTTTTATCTATATAATATATGTAAATATATATCAGTGTTATATATACACTGCTAATATATACTACTATCTATAACAGTGGTCACCTATAGACCCAGATAATATTGCTGGATAGTACAGCATTTATATATATATATTTAAATTCCTGCACTGTCATTATATATATGTATATTTTCAATTCTTGCACTGTCCTTCAATTTATATATATACTATCTATTTAAATTCCTGCACTGTCAATTCATTTTATTTATATTATTATACATCAGTGGATACACCCTGATAATATTATATATATATATATAGCAGTGGATATACTCTGCTACTATTATAATAATACCTGCATTTGTCTGTTCTTTATATACTATATATACTGCTATATATATATATATATTTATATACATACTATATATATATATCTATATTATATATGTGTATATAAGTATATTTACATACTTTATGCTATATATATTATATCTATATATATACATACTATATATATATCTATATTATATATGTGTATATAAGTATATATACATACTTTATATTACAGCCTTGATATTCACGAACCCTGTCTGTTTTAACAGAAACTACCTTCAGCACAGCCAGTGACCCTCTGTCACCAGCAACCTCAAATCTGACTGCGAGATCAGGTTATCAACACTATCAGGGAGTAGGCAAGTATACCTTGCCAAGTACTGTTTAAATTCTCAATAATGTTATATGCTCTTGTTTCTGTATTTCATATATCATGATTACCTGAGACTGCCTTGGGTACAGTCAGCTGATATGTTGACATTTAACATAATATTACAGACTCACCGACAATTGTGAGAGTATTCTAATATTCTCCTAGACCCTATCACGGGAACACGCAACATGGTTGCAATGCATATTGGGATGCGAGCTGCGTATTTGATTAGCTACCAGTACGTGTGACCCGCATCACGGATTATAATAATTCAGGAAATGTACGACTTGACATTTAGTTACATTCGGCGGGAAGAACGACTAAAATACGTATGAGACACCCACCTCTTTATCATGTGCCGCACTCGACGGAGTGATACGGATGTTATATATATAT
The DNA here is from genome assembly GCA_036927795.1 of Iris macrosiphon. NCBI lineage: Eukaryota > Viridiplantae > Streptophyta > Magnoliopsida > Asparagales > Iridaceae > Iris > Iris macrosiphon. The sequence goes on along the minus strand of JAYESA010000012.1, from coordinate 107,087,637 downwards.
ATTCATGTGACCATACTCATCGTAGATGGAAAATTTTATAGTGCCCTTGAACGGGGGCATATGTGGCATATACTAGCCAGTCACTACAGATTGGTGAATTACGTCAGCATATGTCTAGCCACACAATTCCCATACGTACTAGGTTGTCTCAAATTGCATTTTACTTAGATGGTTAGCACCCTGTGTTATTTATTTATTTATTTATTCAGTATTTACATACATGGCATGTTATTTTTCTGTATCTTGTTACGTCCCTCTGAGGACCTGGTTCCCTGCCAGGTTTAGCTGAGACATACCACCCCACAGTACCTGGACCTGGACAGGAGTCTGGACATGCCCTTGAGATGGAGTTAGAGGAGATGCCGTCAGAGTCTACCTGAGTACACCTGGAGTTGGAGCTACATATTTTGAGGATGTTGCGCTAGTTTATCTTATTTCACTTCTGCTTACTTTTTGTAGTGGGATTGTTCCCACCTGACTTTATCTGGGTTGTATATGACATTTCAGATTTAGTATCTATATATTCAGCACTTTCCCTGTTATTCTTGTGGATGAGATAGATTTACCTGTAATTAGACTTATAGTAGTTTAGGACAGCATAGCACATTACTTTGGGTTCATTAAATTGGATATTCCCTTAGTGACGTGTCAGCTGGCCAATGCCACGTGGCCTAGTTCCGTATATTTTTGGGACTGGGGTGTGACACGGTTTCAGTGGTAGCCCATGCAGGCCCAGTTAATTGCTAGTAGCATAATTTCATGTTCAACAAGCCTGCAATAGGATAGGAATACTAGGTCTCATCCACAGTAATTTCATCCATAAATTTTTGCATCCTATTTGATTATCATCTATTATTTCCTTTGTACTTTTCTAAATTTTTCTATTTTCTTCAGAAATATGGACATACCCGGGGAAACTGCGATTAATGGGACTGACCAAGCAACAGACCTCTCGCCAGATGTCCAAAGGACACCAATCCCGAGAGACCAATCTCCGAGAAGGATGCTGGTCAATCCAACAACCTCGTACCTTCACCAGGATCCGACCCAGGAAGCAACACCAGTCCAGCAAGAAGGGCAACCTTCTCAGGCACCAACACTGCAGGCGGAGATACCTTTGCCTCCACCTCCAGTTCTCGCAGCCCTGATGCCACAACTTGAGGGACAATCTCAGATGTTCCAAGCCATATTGTAGGCTCAGTGGCAACAGACTGAAGTCCTGAGACAATGCCTAATGACGGCTCTGGAGAGGACAGCTGCCCCAGTACCAGCCCCTGTCCAACCAGCTAGCACTGTTCGAGGCTTTAGCCGGATGAGCCTGAGAACCTTTAAGGGCAATAAAACTCCGGAAGAGATCTCAGACTGGATCTCCAATACGAAAATACTGCTAGAAGATTCACAACTTCACCCTGACCTATGGATGATCGCAGTAAGGACCCTACTCCTCGGCAACGCCCATCACTGGTGGGAATCTATAGAACGCAGCACGGGCAAGAACCATACTTGGGAGCAATTTTTGGTATATTTTAATGCAAAATATTTTCTAGCCACGGTCATAGATGATCTGTACTCCCAGTTCCTGCATTTGGAACAAGGAAATATGACCGTCGACGCCTATGATGCAGAATTCAGTCGACTAAGTCAATTCGGTGCCATCCTAATACCAACCGAGCTGGAGAAGGCCCTAAAGTTCCATCACGGCCTTACCCCCGAACTCCAAGGGTATACTACGGCACAGTCGAGAATCTCCTACGAAGAAGTTCTTTCAGAAGCAAGGATACAAGAAGCCATTAGCCGAGAAGCAAGATGTTCAAATCCAACCATACTAGCCAGAGACCAGACTGGAGCAGGAGGACCAATCCGTTACCCGGGAAATCAGATACAACACCAGATGAGGTCATATCAAACCAAAAAATTTTTGACTTGTCACCATTGTGGCCAGAAGGGACATTATGCCAAAAACTGTGGAAGGAAGTATAGACTATGTTTGATATGTGGAGATAATCAACATAGGACCAGAGATTGCCCACAACACAGAGAAGCAACACTCCAGCATGGGCAAGGACCAGTAGCACCAGCTCAGAGAATGCAACCCCCTACTAGAGGTCAGCATTCCCCAGCATCTGGAAGATTTCAGAGGGGACCACCCTTAGCCACCCAAGACACGCAGTATTACCTAGCCAGACAACAAACCGGTAGACAAAGGCACGAGCAGGCCTTTGCACTAGCCGCAGTTGCAGAAGAACCGGAAGGTGAAACCATTTCAGGTACCCTTATAGTTGCATTATTACCAGCAAACCGCATTATTTGATTCTAGAGCTACACTGTCTTTCACATCTAGTAGTTTCGTACCCATGCAAATAGCCAGGTTTACCGGAAGAGGCATTGTTCCAGTTACCAACATTACTAAAGCATGCTAATAGTCAGGTATAGTAGAATAATAAGGATGCAGTTCTTGGTACTTCCAATACCAAACCTTGACGTTGTCTTAGACATGAACTGGTTAAGTTAGTCCAAATACTATACTAGACTACGGAAAGAGAAGCGTCATCTTTAGACCACCAGGTTACCCATTCAAAAATAGATAGTACCTAGGATACCAAATCATAGTAGTTAACCCTAGATACCTGATGACTTATAGTATTCGACCTAAATTATTTTCCACCCTTAGGGAATGATCAGGACTAAGCTACAACAGATAGGTAGATTGTTAGATATTGATTGCTAGGCTCAAATATGTGAATGTAGTAATAGCTGAATACTACAGGTAGTTTCCAAATTAGATTTAATGCATATGACTTATTAGGGTAGTCAGTAACTTATAGTCTCGTGTTTTCACCATAGATAAATAGATTAGTTATAGCTAGTATCGGGAATAGAGCATTTCAATTGAAGGAGAAAGGGTAGACAGATGTTAGCCTTGAGAAAAACATCAGGAACTATCAATAAGGTACGACCTATTATAAACCTGGTGATACCCATATAAATTGGATAAAGGTTACACATAGGGTAAAATAGGAGGACATGTGTTCTCACCTAACCGAGGAACTATCAGACTTGGAAGAAGAGGAAAACTAAGCCGAGGTACAGCAAATCCTTCAATGTGTTGGAACGCATCAGAGAAATTGCTTACAAGATAGCATTACCTTAGACATTGGGAGGAGTACATGACGTCTTCCACGTATCCCAATTAAGGAGGTACGCTCTGGATACAAGTCATGTGCTTAAATCTCTGTTTTATGCGGACAACCTATAGTGTATATTAAGGTGGTAGAACTTAGAAAACTATACCTCTTTTGGGACAACTAGCAACTTAGACAAGAAGTTAGAATAATAACTGTAGAGATTATAGAATCTTGTCTTTTTGTGAATTTGAATTATTTTGTACTTCTCACATCATAATCTAGCGTACTTATATTTGTTATACTACCTTAAATTATGCTCTGCTATTATAGCCAAGCTTATTCTTTATCAAGCTTGTTCATTAATTATGTATTATTGGAGTACTACACTAATACATTTCAGAATCAGTGTATGACGGTCTGATCAACCATAATGCACTTGGTTCGCCCTTCGCATAACTACTTTACGTGGATTGAGATATATAGTGATTAGTAGACAGATGTACTTACCCTATGCGCATACCATATCAGCTACATAACTGTGCTAATACGAATATGTGAATAGAGATTACCAGAATAATATTTCCATCCACAACTGCCTTGACAATTCTCATTTAATTCTTTAAACGCCTTGAATCTCCATACTTCTAATCTATTACCTCCCCCTTGAACTCTTGATTACTGCTTTCCGTCTTCCCTTATTTCGAAAGGAAGAAACCTCGTATTTAGTATAAATACGAAGTGTATTATTTCTGTAGCCATTTCTATTATTTCTTGGAAAATTACCAAACCCTATTATTAGATTAGATTGCAGTTTAAAACTGTTCTTTTAAAATGACTTTCGCTACCTACCATACGTTGTATTACGTTCCTCTAGTTCATATTGCATGAAAACATCATGCACCAGGCAAATCAACCTGGGAACGGGAAAAGAATATTCGATAATGTTTTCCCCATCTATTTCCAGATCAGGGTATGTCCAAATATTTCAAATCAATCTTCAGCTATCTATGTCCTGATATTTCGAATCAATCAATCTTTCGTTCTCATTATAAGTTTATTTTTATTTCTAGGACGAAATATTCTAAGGAGGGTAGATTGTAAACTCCCTCGACCAGATTTTAGTATTTTAATATTATTTTTAGTTAATTAGAATTAGTGCAACTTTTTTAAAATTTATTTTTATACACTATTGATTGTGCACCTGTTCATTACACAATTAATTAGGGCCTCACACTAGCTGTTAACCCTAAACTAATTTCACATCCCTGCCCTAGGCTTGCTAGACTACATTTTCTGTATTTTTAGCAACTCCCAGAAACCTCGTTTTGTGCTTCGTTTTAGTCGCACAAATATCGTTACAAACGTACGTATTTAATCCCTATTTAATTTTCGGCTCTTTACCCATCTCTGTACCCTTAGGGATTTGAGGACCAATAGGCACCTGTTTTGCCAAACAAAAATACGATAATTTCTACACTAATTATATTACAATTAGTGTATTGACACCGTAGAAAAATTATGACCCTAACTGCCCCTAAATAATTAGTGAACACCGTGCGCAGTATTTATTAAATAATAAATACGGTGACCCGTATCACCTGCAGAATCAGACCCTGACCCTGCTCAGGCTCATCCCCACAGCCCAGGACATTTCCCCAGTATTTTTCCCTCAATTCTGTAAATTTTAGTAATTTTTAGAACCAGGTGATTTTCCAGACAAATTGTATAATTGTGCAATTTCCCAATTTTTGGACTTTTATGCAAATTGTGAAAAGTCAAGAGTTTTTATGCAAAAATGTATGTGAGGTAGCATAACCTCATTGACTAGACAACTTAACACCTACATGTGGCATTATTATCCAGAAAAATCTATTAGAAAATATCCTAAATTACAAAATTACTAAAATACCCAAAACTTCTACTTATTTACTAAACTGCCATTGCCTACAACTCCTATATAAACCTTAACACCCCCTCTCATTCCCGGACTCCTCTCAGCCACCACGGGCCACCGCCTCCGACCCAACTCCGGCCAACCCTCCGCCCTGACCCCCTCTCCCCTCCGGCCAAGCCACCTCCCCTCCGGCCGCCTGCTCCGCCCTGGGCAGCTGCCACAAACCCGAGCCCCCACCCTGCCCGACAGTAGCTGCCACCACCCGAACTCCTCCCACCGCCGCCTCCGGCCACCGTGCTCCGCCACCACCACCCCCACTCGACTCGCCCTGCTTCTCTCTACCCGACCTCCACTTCCTCGCCGCCCCACGACGCCGCCTCCGCCGGCCAGAGCCCCCGCAGCTCCTCCCCACTTCCCTAAACCTAATCGACCCCTCCACCTCCGTACGTCTCCAGCCACCGCCACCGCCGTCGTGGACCTCCGCCACCACCACCCATCTCTCCGCCACCCTCCCCTCCTTCGATCCCTCACCTTGCTCCGCCGTCTCCGCCCTTGCTCCGCCGCCGGCAGCCCCCGCAAGCAACTGCTGCTGCTGCTAGCAGCTACTGCTGCTGTTTCCGCTCCTCCGGCCGCCTCCGGCCATCTCCGCCGCCGTCCTCCTGCCGTCGACGACCAGTGGACCCCACCTGTCAAATAGGTATACCCTCTAAACCTATAAATACGTATATACATACCTATATGTATATCTATATATATATCTATATATATATCTATATATATATATGTATATATGTATATCTATATACTTATGATAATATATATTAATATATATACTGTATAAATACAGTATACTATACAATATAAATATATTACTATAATATATATATATATGTATATATACTACTAATATATAAATATTTATATATGTATATTATATATTATTATATATATATTTACATGTAACTATGTATATATATATATGTTTATAATATATATAACTATATATGTTATGTATATATAACTTTGTATATATATTATATATATATGTATATAATATATATATATATATCTATATATATATTATGTAATATATATAATATATTATTAGATTCACTGTGAATATACACAGTATATATATGTATATATATACTATGAATTTTATACCTTTTATTTATATAATATATGTAAATATATATCAGTGTTATATATACACTGCTAATATATACTACTATCTATAACAGTGGTCACCTATAGACCCTGATAATATTGCTGGATAGTACAGCATTTATATATATATATTTAAATTCCTGCACTGTCATTATATATATATGTATATTTTCAATTCTTGCACTGTCCTTCAATTTATATATATACTATCTATTTAAATTCCTGCACTGTCAATTCATTTTATTTATATTATTATACATCAGTGGATACACCCTGATAATATTATATATATATATATTTAGCAGTGGATATACCCTGCTACTATTATAATAATACCTTCATTTGTCTGTTCTTTATATACTATATATACTGCTATATATATATATACATACTATATATATCTATATTATATATGTGTATATAAGTATATATACATACTTTATGCTATATATATTATATCTATATATATACATACTATATATATATCTATATTATATATGTGTATATAAGTATATATACATACTTTATATTACAGCCTTGATATTCACGAACCCTGTCTGTTTTAATAGAAACCACCTTCAGCACAGCCAGTGACCCTCTGTCACCAGCAACCTCAAATCTGACTGCGAGATCAGGTTATCAACACTATCAGGGAGTAGGCAAGTATACCTTGCCAAGTACTGTTTAAATTCTCAATAATGTTATATGCTCTTGTTTCTGTATTTCATATATCATGATTACCTGAGACTGCCTTGGGTACAGTCAGCTGATATGTTGACATTTAACATAATATTACAGACTCACCGACAATTGTGAGAGTATTCTAATATTCTTCTAGACCCTATCACGGGAACACGCAACATGGTTGCAATGCATATTGGGATGCGAGCTGCGTATTTGATTAGCTACCAGTACGTGTGACCCGCATCACGGATTATAATAATTCAGAAAATGTATGACTTGACATTTAGTTATATTGGGCGGGAAGAACGACTAAAATACGTATGGGACACCCACCTCTTTATCATGTGCCGCACTCGACAGAGTGATACGGATGTTATATATATATTCATGTGACCATACTCATCGTAGATGGAAAATTTTATAGTGCCCTTGAACGGGGGCATATGTGGCATATACTAGCCAGTCACTACAGATTGGTGAATTACGTCAGCATATGTCTAGCCACACAATTCCCATACGTACTAGGTTGTCTCAAATTGTATTTCACTTAGATGGTTAGCACCCTGTGTTATTTATTTATTTATTCAGTATTTACATACATGGCATATTATTTTTTTGTATCTTGTTACGTCCCTCTGAGGACCTGGTTCCCTGCCAGGTTTAGCTGAGACATACCACCCCACAGTACCTGGACCTGGACAGGAGTCTGGACATGCCCTTGAGATGGAGTTAGAGGAGATGCCGTCAGAGTCTACCTGAGCACACCTGGAGTTGGAGCTACATATTTTGAGGATGTTGCGCCAGTTTATCTTATTTCACTTCTGCTTACTTTTTGTAGTGGGATTGTTCCCACCTGACTTTATCTGTGTTGTATATGACATTTTAGATTTAGTATCTATATATTCAGCACTTTCCCTGTTATTCTTGTGGATGAGATAGATTTACCTGTAATTAGACTTGTAGTAGTTTAGGACAGCGTAGCACATTACTTTGGGTTCATTAAATTGGGTATTCCCTTAGTGACGTGTCAGCTGGCCAATGCCACGTGGCCTAGTTCCGTATATTTTTGGGACTGGGGCGTGACAGCTGGCATCCTTACGTATCCTAGTCCTATGTATTTTGGGACTAGGGCGTGACACGACCCACCCCCAGAATAAGGATACGTGTACGTGAACAAAGCCCACCCTACGTCGCAGCATCAGCGGTAGAACGTTGTTTGGGTCAACAATAATATCTAACATCACACACAATATATATGTGGTATATGTTATGCCATCTCAACTCCAAATGGAGGAACAAGTATAATGACATGATAAAATATCCATACTCAATCACAATATCAAACTAAGGAAGATAAAGTACGATATAGAATAGAAAGAAGTTCAAGAGTCACAATAAATCTACAAGTCCACAATATGTCTAGGCACAATGCAACTCCCAAAATAATAATATACATGCCATGAGTCTAAAATAAGACTAATACAATATCTAACAATATAAGTATAAGCCTCCTCAGTCACTGGCACTAGGTTCTGCTATTGGGTTGTATCCTCTAATGTCTCACCGTCATGTTGCCCGTAGTAAGTGGGACACTACTCCTCAAACCAATCATCTGAAAAAAAATCCAGGACTGGAGCAAAGTATAAAACTCTGAAACTAGTTTCAAATACATGGTAGAACATATATGACAAGTAATAGAAAAGAATACAAGATAACTAACAACAAGAAATAGAAATAAACTATAGTAAACAGATAATATACTAGAAGGGAAGAACAAGCAATATAGAATATCTGCAAGTAATAAAAATAAATAAACTAGCTAATGTGCATTAGAGTACAAGTTTATTATGTGATCGGTTTAGGTTGAACACGAATATAATATGTAACTCGATTATACGTGTGATATGGAATCGACATGTACAAGTTTATTATGTGTAAACCCCCCTCACCCAAAATAGGTATTTTGTGTATATTTTATATTATTATATTTATTATAGATGTTGAATTTCTTTATAGTATTCTCTTAGTTAATTAGAAAATAAATTTCTTGATATACTTACTTATATAAATATTTATTTAAAATTATTTTTAGGCTATTATAGATTTTTGGATATTTCTCTAGAATTTTTTGGTAATTAAAACCTAGAAAACATAAATTTCTAGGACTTTCATGATTTACTATGAGACCATACTTGTATGTTGTTACTACCAAACATTTATTTTAGAGTTAAAATATTTAAATATAATTTTCTATAATTTATTTAGAATTTTAAGGAATTTATTTGGATTTTTGGAATTATTTATGATTTATTTGGATATATATAGTCTTTATATTAGATACATGCTAATTTAGTATTAATAGATATTAATAAGATTATATATAAATTATTTGTATTATCTTTAATTCTATTTAAGATTATAAATTATTGAGATAAACTCAAACTCTATTTTAAATTAATTCAAATCCTGAGCCTACTAGGAAAATAACTTCATGCATATCCTATCCTTATTTAAACTGATTCTAATCCTATCCAAATTAGCCAATCATAGTCGTATTCAATTAAGTAGTCTCCACCATTATAAATACCTATTAGACTTATAGAATAAACTCATCTTTGATATTTTTTTCCCAAAACTCCTCTCTTTTTCGTCCAAAAAAGTCAAAATTTGTCATAAATTCAGCCTCATTTTCTAGTAGTTATGACGACTTAAAAAGACGATATCTCCTACCACCGGACTCCAAATGCGTTCCAATTTTTTTGTTAGAACCATATCAAGGTTAGTTTTTTGAATATATAAATTATTTTAATAATTTAAGAACCTATTTTTCCAGAATATTCTGAAAGTGCCAGTTGTCCGAAATCAGACGCATTTTCGTATTTTTGAGATTTTAGGATATTCTGAACTCGGAATTATGAGCCGTTTGAAGTTTCAAAAATATGACATGATAAACTTACATAAAATTATTTTTCTAGAATTTAATATACAAGTTTAATCTACTGTAAAATTTGCAACGTAGACGTAAATAGGAAACCACCGAAAACAGTCATTTGTGCGCCCTTGTGGCCATAACTCTTTATCGACTTGTGATTTTATAAAACTGTTGATTCCAACATTCATGTAGTATTGAAATCTATAGGATTCCACACACAAATCCAAGATTTGAGTTGGTTGACATTTTGGTCAACGGATCGGCTCAATTTGCGTTCCACGGATCACAAATTCGTAAAGTTGACTTTCTTTGGACCAAAATTAGAGTTTAACAATAAAATCAGATTATAATAAGATTAAAAATACTATTTTAGGTTATTTTATTCAGAATTGAAATAGATTAAAATGAAGGAACCTATTCACCCACTTTTGTAACCTAACTTGTTTAATTTATGTGACGGGTAGATCGGACGACGCCTTGAGTTGCGACTTCATCCTTTTTTAGAGCAGGCAAGTATACCTTACCATTGTACTGTGATTTACATTCTATATGATGCATGCATTTTATTTTTGTTATTTAGTTCATATATTTTAACTGGTATATAAACTGCGCGTCCAAGAAAACTTGAGTACAACGACGGTGGCATCGTATTCTGTTTTTATTATGTATATGCATGGTGACCTAGTTTATGAGACCACCCCATTATCATGAGGCATTCTTAGGTTTCATTGGCCGTGACACAGCTGTTACACGAGTGTGAGTCTCATGTAGGATACGGACTTGCGTGACAGGCTGGCCTCCTGTACGTATGGGACGTGCGTTAGGGATAACTGCTGTTAGAAATTGCATGCCAGGAGACTTGGTAGTTATTAGAGGTATTATCGTATCATGGATGTGACATACTTAGAGCATGGGGTGGAGAGAACAACAAGTAAGGCATGTGGGCTCCGTTGCACTTTTCTTGTGTAACCCGTACGCTCCGCCGGAGATGCGCGATCATGATGACCACTATATATTATATATTATCAGGCAGCCTCTACTGTTCAAAAGAGGACATACTTTGTAGGCCCCTGAATCTCCAAGAGAATCATGCCAATCCTATTTTTGCCAGATAGCCCACGGGTTGGGAAAGTTTTTCTTAAACTGCATTCACATAGATGGTTAGGCGACCCATTGGATGTTTATTTCAGTACTTTATTGGCATGCTTCTATGTATCTTGTTATGTCCCTCTGAGGACCTGGTCCCTTTCCAGGTGTAGATGTTCATGACTTAGTAGGATGCGCGGATCAGGACTTGCTACTTATATTTTGAGGAGGTCTTCTCTTCGAGCCTCGTGATTATTAGTTGATGTATTTGTTTTATTTATTTTATATTCTAGTTTGGCAGTAGATTTGTTTCTACCCGACTACCATCCTTAGATACTTCATATTGAGATTTAGTTACATTGTTATTGGTTATTTATTTATTTATAATTTTCTGTGGATGAGATTTAGATTATGCCTATGACTTGAGATAGTTTATACCACTTGTGAATTATTGTTCATAATACAGCGTACGCATGTGTTATGATTTCCATATATTGGAGTTGCCATATACATACGACTGGCATGGTTACGTATTCCTAGTCCTACGTATTTTGGGACTGGGGCATGACATATTTTTAGTGGTGGCCCATGCAGGTCGAGAGTATATTGTCTCGGTTATGTTACTGTACTGAGCAAGCTTGCACTTAGGATTAGAGTTTTAGGTCTCATCCACATACTTGACTTTTCTCCTTGATTTCGTTCCAAATTCTTGAACTCACCTTCCTTCCAACCCGTTCTATTTAAATAATTTTATCCTGCTTGATTCATGTACTTCCCTAATAGTTACTTGTGTATAGCCTTCTGCTAGAATATAGGAATCCTTGTTATTAGGATGATAATTAGGGTAACATTCCTACTAAGATTATAACTAGAATATTGATACATCATTAAGTTTCGAATACCTAATGAACCCTAGCATCCCTTACCTGTAAATTAATTGACCATTATCCCTTGATATATTTATGAAGGACTTGAGAGTAGTATAGACACTACTAGGGTTAGTTAAAATTTGACCATATTGTTTGACCCTAGCATTAAGGAACTAATAGAAATCCAAGGTTGAATATTAGGACTGAACCTAATTTTTATAGTAATATAGTATTAGAAAACTATAACCTTAGCTTCTTGTCTTGATAATAGCAGACAGTGCCTTAGGAAGCCATGATGAATGAATATAACACTCCCCTTGATCATACCTCAAACACAGAGATTTGCATCCCATATTTTCCTTAGAGAATCATGATATTATCAAGAGTCTCTCTATTTTTAATTTTATATCTTGTTCCTCTGAAACCTTAACGCTCGTTATTTGTGCGACGACTAAACTTCTTCTTCATCTTTCAAATCGTGCCACCTAACCCTTCTGATTGTAGGCCAAATGAATTCTTTTATGTTTAAGGATATATAGGTTGCTAGGATTATAGTAGTAATTCTTGAATTTTGAAATTTTGTGCTTGATAGTTAAAACTTGATAGTTTGAGTTGTTTCTTTTAGATTGTTACTTGATGATTATCCTTTAGTTTCAAATCACGTAATTGTACCCATATCTCCATATAAGTTATATCCTCTTTCACTTAAGGGCCAGTAACTTTTCCATTCTTAAAGTTAACACTTTTTTCTTTAAGCACTATGATTAAGACTTAAGATGACCATTACCTATATAATGCAATAGGATACCCTAATAGATACCAAGGTCTTTTCCTCGTGTACCCCAAAAAGAGTTCCTACTTTATTTACAAGTACAAGGTTACTTTATAGAATTCCCTTTAAGGCGGTCACAATATTAGTTAATTCTTTTAAGCTGGATAATATGTCTCACAACCTAGTATCACGTAGTCCTCTTGACCCATTAATGATTTGTAATTGAATGACACCAACTATAGGCTTCCATAAGGTGATAGTGTTTATCCAGACTGTAGAACTTAGAGGCCCATACCTCCATTTGGTCGACTAGAGATTGAGATAATGAGTTAGTATGGAAACTGTAGAGGCACAACACCGGACGAGTCTCATCTTCTTGGAGAACTTAAATTATTTTGTACCTCCTTTCATCATAATCCAGCGTACTTATATTTCTGAAACTACCTCGACTTATGCTGCTATTATAGCCTAGTTTTGCAAGCTTATTCTTTTATCAAGCTTGTTTATGACATATGTATTATTGGGGTCTGATCAACCACACTAATACGTTGTCTAATCAGAATCAGTGTATTACGGTCTGATCACCTTAGTGCATTTGGTTCGCTCTTCGCATGACTACTTTGCATAGATTGAGATATATAGTTGACTAGTAGACGAATAAACTTGCCCTCTAGACATGTCTGAGCATATCGTATCGGTTATATAACTGTACTGATATGAGCATGTGAATAAGAATTCGGTGCAATTGGTATGCGATGAGGCGGTCCCGTTTGGCGGGGCGCACTCCGTATCCCAAAATTTCAGTTTTGAAAAATCGAGATTTTGGTCATTTTGGAGGTCGAATAATTTAACACATAGAATAAATTAATAAAAACTAAAAGAACAAAAAAATTCTCGGTTATATCGAGAAGAAAATCCTTCAATTAGATTTTGAAAATATTAAACAGGTTGGTGGTAAATTGGGCGTGAACATGAGAGTTTGGTTCAAAATTTTGGACTATTTTTGGTCAGTTTTTCGGCAAACTTTCGGTCGATTTTTTGACCAATTTAGGGTACGAAAACTTGTCCCGCTTGAAGGGAATCCTAGAGGGTTAGGTTATGAACATACACGGATAAACCACTCGAGAAAAGGACGAGAGATAAGGGATATATCATACCGTGAAGTAGGGCGTCGGGACTGCGCACATGCGCCCGCGCGGGGTGGACGGCGGTGCGGTCGGCCGGGCTACGGCGTCGGGGTCTATGGTGCCGTGGGGGTCGGCCGGAGGTCGGGCTAGGGTTAGGGTTAGGGTTTGAGTTTGGTTTAGGTGTATATATATATATATATATATATATATATATATATATATATATATAAGGGGGAGGGAGAGTTGGGCCGCGGGGGAAGGTTTGTTGTGGGGTCTGTGGGCAGGCTTAGGAATATGTTAGATTTGTGTTTTAATTTTGCTTTAGGAATAGGTTTGGTTTTAACGGTTTTAGGTTTTTGTTTTGTTTTGTTTTTCTTTTTTGTTTTTGTTTTTATTTTTGTTTTTGTTTTTGTTTTTGTTTTTTTATTTCTATTATTATTATTATTATTATTATTATTATTATTATTATTATTATTATTACTATATATTTATTTATATATATTCACATATAGAAATGAGGTTAAAAATACCAAAAATAATATTTTTCCACAAAATAAATTCTAGAAAATTATTTTGTAAAATTTTAATAAAATAATACACTCAAAATATTTTATAAAATATTTTGTAATTAATAATTAGATATTTATCTAGTTATAATAAATCAAATAACTATATTATCTAATTAACTAAATGCATATTCAACAAAATAGGATAATAGTAAATAATATGCACATCTTACAAAAAGAGAAATTGTCTAATTTGGCATGGGAAATTATGGGATGCTAATTGTAGGAAGTTGGAATTGGAAAATAATCACAAATAAATTGTATATATAAAATATCTAAATATTTAACAATTAATCTATGGTCGTTACACTAATATCATACTAACACCAACGGATCAAATTTCTGTGCCACGAAAAGATCCTACAGGTAGTGTCTCCTGTGTAGGCTACTTCCTATGAAGGGGAATATAGATTTTGGGGCCATCCTATATCATTAATGTCCAAACCACGGTGAAGTGTCCTAATATAATCATTGGGTTTTAATTATTTTGGAAAATAAACTAAAACAAATACAAGAAATACAAAATACACACACAATACCTATTTTTGGCTGAGGGGGATTACAGTGCTTGTTCTTATTTCTCTAGCTAGCCTTGAGATTGAATTTCGATGACAAAATTTTTCTAAGGTGGGTAGAGATGTCACTTCCCGTTCCCGAAATATATATTTTGGAATATATTTATTTCTTGCTTGTATTTATTTTCCTGCTTAGAGTATTTCTTGCTTATATGATTAATTAGGTTGCACGAATGGAGTCTAGACCCACTATTTGGTTCAATTAGACACATGGTTTAATGGTTGGGTTAGTTCATTCATGAGTTGAATCCATGGTAATCCTCAAACTCTAACTATAAAACCCAACATCTTTCTCTCTCTTCCCTCATTCTCTCCATTTTCTCTTCTTTCTTCATTTAGGTAAGTACACCTTGCACCACATGGAGAAATCTCTTGACTTTCGATTCTTGCTTTTGTCTTGCATTTTATTAGTCTATTATGTGCTTATGATGATTCTAAACACTTTTAGTACTTGGAGTTTTTGGTTTTAATGGATAGATTTGAGTAGATCTATATTCTAAGTTTAGGATTTTTATGGGTTCCCTGTATTTTTGGTGGTTTTGATATACTAAAACATAGTATTTTCAAAAAATAGTTTTTGTGATGGATAGAGAACTTTATTTCGAGTGCTTTGGCTTTTGGTTCACTCAATTCGGAGTTAACATAAAAAATTTATGAAGGAAATAAATTTTTAGTTTTTGGAGTTCTCGCCATGGCTAAACTGCTGCCTGGAGAAGACGAAGTCGCAAGCGACCATGCGGCCTGAACTTATGCAGTCGTGTGGTCTGAGCTCATGCGGCCATGCAGCCTGAACTTATGCGGCCATGCGGTCCAAGCTCATGCGGCCATACGGTCTGAACTCAGTTGGTCATGCGGCCTTGAGCTCATGCGACCTCTGAGGTCAGTGACCATGCGACCATGCAACCCATGCAGCTATGCGACCTGCCTTCTATGAGGCAACTGATCCCAATGCGGCCTTGATCCTTATGAGCGCATGCGGCCCCTTGCACACGCTTTATTGGACTGGTTTTGTTTGAATGTTACTTTGGACTTTATGGGATGTATGTGTGACTTTGATGACCACAAGAGTGTTAGACCCATCTTTGTGCCATGACCCGACCACTTGTATCCGTGCTGATACAGTTACTATATGCTATGCATTCCTACGTGCTAAGTGTTCCTACACAATTATATTACATGTTTACACTGCGGTGTACCTATGCGCTACGTGACATATGATATAACTTAATCTCCAGCATGGACATAAGGGTTGGTCAATGACCAAGCGTGGCTAGAATCTCTTGATTGTTGAATCACACTGGGGTGGCAGTCATGTGGCCTTGAGCTCATGCGACCTCTGAGGACAGTGACCATGCGACCCATGCAGCTATGCGACCCGACTTTCTATGAGGCAACTGATCCTAATGTGGCCTTGATCCTTATGCGCGCATGCGGCCCCTTGCACACGCTTTATTGGACTGGTTTTGTTTGAATGTTACTTTGGACTTTATGGGATGTATGTGTGACTTTGATGACCACAAGAGTGTTAGACCCATCTATGTGCCATGACTCGACTACGTATATTCGTGCTGATATAGTTACTACATGCTATGCGTTCCTACGTGTAAGTATTCCTACGCAATTATATTACATATTTATACTGCGGTGTACCTATACGCTACGTGACATGTAATATGACTTAATCTTCAGCATGGACATAAGGGTTAGTCAATGACCAAGCGTGGCTAGGATCTCTTGATTGTTGAATCACACTGGGGTAAATCCAAGTTGAACTACAAAGTGACAAGTGGATTTATATCTAGCGTGGTCTTACTATGGTACATCATATAAGGAGAATACCATGTGACCACGCCATATGATTTCAATTAAAAATAGGGTTAACTAGGCAACTAAACTTGTAGAATATTGGGAGGGAATAGAATCTCGAGATCGGCCTAACTAGCTACCTCCAGTCATCTGAATTGGGGTGTGCAAGCTAGTCCCAATGGTTATTGTTTAAGTCCTCATTAGTGGACTATTATACTATACTATGTATTCAATGTGATCTTAGCTCGGTGGCCTTACGAGGGACCGGTACACAATACTACGTGCTATGCGATGATTTATGGCTCGGCTAACCCTGATAGTACCTGGATCGATCTGAGTATTCCTATATGCATAATATCTCTGGGATAATCCAAACTCCATCTAGTAAGCTATATAAATGATTGGCCTATTATGTAACTGATCTTGTTTGTGTATTGTACCTGCTGTAAAATAGTCCAGGGATATAAACTATCATGGTGCGATGGTCTAACCCTTGTCCTTGTTTGGTTGTAGAGTTAGATTATTGTGTCACGATAGACTATGAACCAAAACTACGAGATAGAACTATATATATATATATATATTTATAACCTGGTTTTATTTCTTCATTCGTGCTTCTTTTGTGGTACTTGTTATTTGGGGTCTAACCCCACTGGTTTTGCATGGCCAGGTTTAGACCCAGCGCCCGAGGATCAAGCGTACTTCTTCCTGAATAATGGCGTGAACCAGACGGATGGTCGTTGAAGGGAACGAGTGGGTTTCTTCTTCCCTCCTCGTTATTGCATACTTTACTTATTTTGGACATTTAGCCACCGGTACTTGTTAAGCCGTAAGATCTGGACATTTAGTTTCCACTATATTATTGTAATTAATCAGACTGCATCTGATCATGGTTATGTACTTTTGATACTCTTTCATCTTACTTTCTTGTCATATATGTTCTATGTTTAATGTTCTTGCTTGACTGATTGAGATAATAGATGTGCTGTGTGACCCTAAGTGACTTGCTTGTAGTATACACCGCTTGTCTAGTTACAGCCGTGACCGCCATACGATATTCTATACCTTGTACGGGGGAGCTGGACATGTCCATCTTCATATTCTGGTACTCGGGGCATGACAACCGGAGTGTTATAAGTATACATAGCTGGCTTTGTCAGTCCCGCTTCCAATATTCTGGTTCTGGGGTGTGACACAATTTTAGTGGTGGCCCATGCAGGTCTGGTTTTAGATATATGGGAGAGGGTTGTTGTTGTTGCTAGATGTCTTAATCCTAAACTGTTCCCCTTGATCCCTAGTTATTTATCTTCATCCCTGATTCTTGATCTAACACATACTTATTCGTTGATCTATCATGTTCTTCGATTGACTATTGTGTCCTTAACTTTCAGGGGCATTGTTCCTGTTACTATCAGCCAGATGGATCGAGTGCAGTTCGAAGAGGGTTAGCATTCGGGAGCCCAGCATATTCCTGGGGATCGACCTCATTATTCAGGGGCAGGGTTTAGAGTAGATCTCGAGGCAGATCGGCCGACAATATCGGACCAACAGGCAGCACCATTGCAGCCAGTATACCCCGTTCAGCCCGAGCAACCACAGGGTGTTATTGGAGCACTAATGGATGTTTTTCGAGGTTTCATGGCGACCTAGCAGCACCATAGTGACGTACTCACTCAGTCGGTCTAGACATCATTGGAACAAGGTGGTTCTCAGATTTATAACTCTGTGACCAGCTTCAAGCGTCTGAGTCCTCCGTTCTTATTGGGCACAGAGGATGCTATTCGGTCCGATGCTTGGCTGCAGGACACTAAGGCCATCCTGGAGGCAGCATGGACTCCAGCTAGAGAGCATATAGCAGTAGTGAGACTACAGTTGTTGGATTTGGCCCATGATTGGTGGGCAACACATGAGGTTTTCCTCATAGCCCCGATTTTATGGACAGTTTTTACTAAGAGGTTTCAGGCGAGGTACTTTGATACGGTGGCGCATTATGAGCTTCAGCAGAGGTTTAACAACCTCAGGTAGGATGGCAAGACCGTCGATGGCTACACAACAGAGTTTGTGAGACATAGTCGGTTTGCTCCCACTATGGTAGCGACCGAGTTAGAGAGGGCGAGAATATTCCAGCATGGACCCCATTTAAAGATTATCCTAGCGGTGGAGCAGCGTGAGTTTCAAACCTTCGGCGCGGTAATACGGGGAGCCAGAAGGTTTGAGTATACCTCGCAGAGGATCACAGATCGAGTTGGGGGCCAGAAGATGTCACTACCATATTTTTTAGGAAATGGTATTTTAGTCATTTGATATTAATTAAATATGGTGCATGTTGAATATTTATTTATTGTACTAATTATTTATTGTTAGCATGTTAGATTTATTTTTGGACTTGTATTAGTGGACCTAACTAGTTTAGATTAGAACCATGGACCAACATTTAATTCTAGTTAGAATTGAGTCCAATAATAAGCTCATTCCTTAGGAGGATGATTAATTATGTTAAATCCATTAGACTAGAACCTTTTCTCCTTAATTAATTTCTTCATGAGAGGCCCCAAGGGGTATTTTAGACTTTACATCTTGAGGGAGGGGGCAAGAGAGGCCTATATAAAGGGGATGAAAACTTTTTCTCTCTTCATTTTTTATTCCAAATCTAGATCTAAAATTTCTCTCAACCAAATTTCATCAAACCCCTACAAAATTTCTTTCCAATTCCTTCCCAAATTACTATTGGAGACTAGTAGAGCAAGGATCTAGAAGGAGGAAGCAAGAATCTACAAAGAGGAGCAAGGATCTACAAGTTGAAGGCCAATTTTACCAATTTTGGAGGTTTCATTGGGAATCCATCTCCCAATATATAAAATTCAGTTTTTCTTCTTGTATTAGGTTCTAAATCTAATAATTAACCATAAGAAACCACCCCACATGCATAGGCTACCTATACGAATTAGAATTAGGTTCATAGGAGGCCGATGGAGAAAGTTATGTGTATTTTTATGTCAATTTTGGGAGAATTCCGAGATTGACACTTGTTGTATTTGTCAATTGGTCATATAGATCAAATTGACATGTGTTTGTTTGTCTATGGCTAGTATCGTGTCCACAATTGGATACGTATAGGTCGTATCCCAACAATTTGGTGATACGTTTTATTTTAGAGATTTTCCCTCCGACACGGGACTTTATGCATGTCACATTTTGACACGTTCACGTAGATATATATTTTACTCTTCGTATTGTTCATAAATAGCAATTTAGACTTGTTCGTGTTCTTCGGGGTATGCTTGGTAGTGTGTTAGAATCGTATCACAAGCGTATCATAGATCTAGTGTGATACGAGTGCGATGCACTCCACGTGTTTGTTTTATTGCCCCTTAATTCTATGTGACTTGTGTATATTTATATTAGTATGAGTTATTATGTATGATATATATATGTATATGTTTTTATATAAGTGTATATGGATATCTGTTGTATAAGTGTATGGGTATATATGTGTGTGAGTGGAAAGTTATATATGCATATGTATATAGATATATATATATATCTAGATGTGTGAAGTTGTGTATATGTGTATATATATGTATGTGTATGGTTGTATATATATGTATAGGCATGAGGGTATATATATATATATATATATATATATATATATATATATATATATATATATATATATATATATATGTATGTATGTATTATGTAAATGGTGTTGATATATCTATGTATACGTATATATGTATGAGTGTTTATATCTATATATGTATATAGTTGTATCTATATAAGTTTGGTTATATATATATATATGAGAGTGTATATATATATATATATAGATTGATATATATTGGTGTGTATATATATATGTATAGGTGTGTGGCGTGTTATGTGTTGATGAGGAGGGTCAGAAAACAACAGGTTTTCTCAGTAGCTGATCAACAGTAGCATGATCTATAGCAGCAATGTGCAGCAATTTGGTGCATGCTGCACAATATTTGTAGCAGAGTATTGCGAGCAGCAAGCATCGTGCAGTCGCAGCAGCAGCCAATGCACAACGCTGCAGCGTGCAGTCGCAGCAACAGCGATTGCAGCGAGCGCTGCAGCGTGCAGCAGCAGCAGCGAGCCCTGCACGAGCGCTGCAGCGAGCAGCAGCTGCAGTTAGCTCCAGCAGCAGCATCAAACGCATCAATGTACAGTAGCAGGGGTTCAGCAGCACAGGAAGTGCAGTGTGTTCAGTTAACTAGTTGAGTCAGTTAGATCACTGAGGTTTTTGTTAGTTTAGTGTGTTAGTGTTAAGGTATTTGTTTATTAGTACCAATATGATACATAGATACTTGAGGGTGTGTCTAGGTGAATACTAAGGTATGGGTTAAGGTGCTTAGCTAGTAGATGGTTAGTGTGTTCAGTTAGTTTAGAGTTAAGGTTAGTTTAGATACTAGTAGTTAGTATAGCTAGATAGTTAGTTATATATACTTGTTATCTAAATAGTTAGATTGATGTACCTACTAGTTAGAATATTAACTATATGTATCTATGTATTTGGGTATTGGTAGTAAGTTATTATGTAGGTATTGTATTGATATATATTATATGTTAATAGTTGTAGTATTTAATTGTTAGAATAAGTTAGCATATGCTTTAGTTATGTTAGTATATGTTTGGCATATAGTTAGTATTTGGAGGTTTATATGTGTATTAGCTATACTCATGGGTTTTGAATTACTTCGGGATACCAAGGTAATATCAAGGTAAGGGGGTCGATACCAAGGTATTGGGTTTGGGTATCGAGATAGGTAGTGCGATACGTATTGGTTCAAGGACAAGGTATCCTAATTTCATCAATTGGTTATAGATACTATATATATATATATATATATATATATATATATATATATATAAATTACTATTTTCATATATTGAAACTTGCGTATCCTATGATACGGCATTTTGGGTGTTTCTTAGTATATTGGATTAGTTAGTGTAGCTTAGTTTCATAGTGTATGGACCTAGTATCCTAGAGATCGACTTATACAACCTAGAGATACCTAGTTTGACTCGTTTGACTTAGAGTTGACCGAGTAAACTATTTTGACTTAGAAATAGCTTTGTAACCTATATGTTGACTAGTTTAACTTAATTTCATTCCAAAATCTTGTATTAATGCAATATTCCATATATAGGTCTGTGATACCAGTTCAGACACAGTTTGACATTCATTGCTCTGGACCACAGGCGAGTACATTCTCTGATAGTTTCTTATTTATGATATCCTCTATGTCTCTTGTATCTAGTGTAGATATCCTTAATTTTTTGACACGATGGTTACACGGATTGGTATATCCGGATCTCGTCATGAGATGTTATTCCTTGGTATGTATGGTGTATCTTGTGCAAGCCTTGTTCATTATTTTTCTTGTGCATGTACAGACATTGGTTCATGAGAAGAGTAGTGCCCTTCCTATGAAAACCTATGTCATGATGTACCATGGTTGGATCCACTATACAAGTCGGGGGTGTGGAGTATTTTAGTGTAGATATGTGATCATATCCTTCTTGTGCATGTCTTATTTCCTGTGAGTATTGGTCATACACCCCACGTATGACTAGCCAAGCCCTTATTCCTGTTCAAGTTTTTTGTGTAAGTTTCCAAGCCGATCACATGTTAAAGCTAGTACTCACTCACTTGGTCATTAGTATTCTTGTTCATTGCTATATTGTTCATTCTTGTATTTATTCTAGTATTTTCTTTATTGTATATCTCTTGTATCTATTGTTGCATCTTGTATATTCACATCTATTTACTGTTACATAGTTTATATTATTGATTAGAACTGTTATTAGAGATGTACTTTGCTCCATTCCTGACTAGAAAATATTTTTTAGAGGATCCGGGGGATTGGTGTCCGACATACCATGGACTTCGATCTATAGATGGTGCAGACTTGGACCCATAGTTCTGGAGTGATTGCTGGGAGATTTATTCGGATCACTAATTTTTTATAGTTAGTTTCTTTAGCATTTTGGTACCGGATTTATTTTCGGCATATAGTATGAGATTGAATATTGTTTCTATTGTTGTTATTATATATTTTGAATGTATAGTTAGACTTCTTTCATATCTTCTCATGCTTTAGAATTGTGATTGAGTTTAGTGTTGAGATATTGTTGGCAGATTTTATATTATGGTGAGATGTTTGGATAGTATAGTTGACCAAGACAGCGTTCTACCGCCGATGCTACGGCATAGGCTGGGCGTTGTTCCCGACTTGCATCCCAATACCGGGTGCGGGTCATGACAGAAGAGGTTCCACGTTTCAGGAGGATCATCGTCCCAGTCATTAGCACCAGCTCCAGAAGTTTAAGCCCTGACGATTGGATCCTCGAGAAGGACAACATCGTCTCAACAGTCTTTCCAGACGTACCCTCAGCAGAGACAGCCATCTTCTTCTTCTTTCGGTAGTTGTTTCCATTATGGGAAACCTGGACATATAGTATCAGAGTGCCGTAGGGCACAAGGATTGTGCTTGGTATGTGGGGCATCAGACCATATGGTCAGAGCATGTCCTAGGAGGAACCAGACAGGGTCATCATCAGCCCAATCAGCAGTTCGGCTAATAATGTCGCAGTATGAGGCACCAGCATCAGTGCAACAATAACATATTCATAGGTCTTTGCCCCAACAGGCTCAGGCATTCCAGCAGTGGATGCAGCACTATGCGCAGGCCAAGGCACAAGTGAGACCTAGAGGTTAGGAAAGGGGACCGATACATGGAGGACAGGGTCGAGCATTCTTGCTATTGATAGTAGAGGTTTGGCACCAGAAGAGGTGGTAAAAGGTACCATTCTCATCCACTTTCATTCAGCTTCAGCTTTATTTGATTCTGGTGCATCGTATACATTTATATCTGCACCATTTGCGACACGAGTTGGATTGGAGTCTGATTCCTTACCTGTAAGGTTGAATATACTTACTGGTAATGGTCTCGTGGGAGTAGATAGAGTATATCCCTCGTGTAGAGTTATAGTGTGCGGCAGAGATTTTCTCGCGAGGCTCATAGAGTTTTCTATGGGCGATTATGATGTCGTCCTTAGGATGGATTGGTTGAATGCGAGGCACGCATCAATAGTTTGCTATTGTGGCAAGGTTATCTTTTGTGTAGCTGGTGGAGAGAAGTTCTCATTCTTGAGAGGTATAGTAGAGTCACCGAAGGTTACTTTGATGATGGCGGAGGTCGAGGAGGCACAGTTTCCCAGGGTAGTTTGTGATTTTCCTAACGTATTTTTCGATGCTCTACCAGGTGTACCACAAGTAAGAGATGAGGAGTTCTACATTGATTTGATCCCAAGAGCAGAGCCAATTTCAGAGAGAGTTTACAGGATATCACCATCTGAGTTAGAGATCGTGTACTGGATGATTGAGGATTTGAGAGCCAAGGAATTCATTAGATCTAGTGCATCGCCTTGGGGAGCCCCGTTACTTTTTGTTAAGAAGAATGATGGTTCATCGCGTTTAGTTATTGAATATAGAACACTAAATACGGCAACTATTAAGAACAAGTATGCCTTTCCCAGGATAGATGACTTGTTTGATCAGCTCAGTAGGGCAGTTGTGTTTTCTATGATCGATTTATGGTCTGGGTATCATCAGATCAGATTCAGAGAGCAAAACATACCCAAGATGGCGTTCAGATCTATATATGGTCATTAAGAGTTCCTAGTTATGCCATTTGGAGCGACCAATGCACCAGCTATATTTATGTCTCTCATGAATAGCATCTTCATGCCTTACTTAGACCAATTTATGATAGTGTTTATTGATGATATCTTGGTCTATAGTCGGAGTAAGGAAGAGCATAAGCAGCATCTTCACGTAGTTCTTCAGATTCTTCGAGAGCAGCAGTTGTACATGAAGTTCAACAAGTGTAAGTTCTGGCTTGATCGTATCTCATTCTTGGGACATATTATTTTTGGTGGCGCGAGGTAGATCCCAAGAAGGTGGAAGCTATTGAGAGTTGGCCAATACCCCATACAGTTTTATATGTGCACAGTTTCCTGGGTCTAGCAGGTTACTACAGGCAATTTATGGCAGACTTTGCGAGGATCTCCGCACCCTTGACACAGTTGACGTGTAAGGATGTGTGCTTTGAGTGGTCAGATGCTTGTCAGACTTCTTTCGAGAAGCTCAAGTTGAGTTTGATTTTGGCTCATATCTTGACACTTCCAATGGGACCAAGTGGGTTCTCGGTTTATTGTGATGCTTCAGGAGTGGAACTAGGGTGTGTCATTATGCAACATGGAAAAGTTATAGCTTATGCATCTCGGCAGCTTCGAGACCATGAGAAGAGTTATCCGGCGCATGATCATGAGTTGGCAGCAGTAGTATTTGCACTTAAGCTCTGAAGGTATTACCTATATGTTGATCGAGTGGAGATCTTCACAGAGCACAAGAGCTTGAGATATGTGTTCACACAGAAGGAGCTCAACATGAGGCAGAGGAGGTGGCTCGATTTATTGACGAACTACAATATTGACCTTCAGTATCACCCAGGGAAGGCCAATGTCATAGCAGACACCTTAAGCAGGAGAGGAGGAGCTTACTTCTTGATTGAGCATCGTCACATTTTGGAGGATCTGCAGGAGATGGGTATCGAGGTAGTATTACCTGTTGATACCAGTTTAATGGCAAGTATGCAGGTTCAATCTTCTATAGTCGAGAGGATCAGAGCAGAGCAAACTAGTGGTGTCAGACTTCAGTGGCTCAGATCGGAGTATAAGTTAGGATGAAGACCATTGTTGAGCATTCATTGTAAAACTCCTAATTCCAAAAACTGTATTAACCTTTTTAATTAATTATATAATTGAATTGTAGTAATTGTGAGCTAATTAGAGGAAATAAAATTTATTTAATTTTTATTTTAGGTGTTTATGCATTTAGGGGATTTATGGAGCAATTATAATTTTTTTTAATTAATTTCATGTAGGACACTCTTTGGACAGTTGATAGCTTAATGGTATGCACTAATACAATTTTTAGAAATTTCTATGTATATATATATATGTATATATATATATATATATATATAGTTTAATTAGAAATAGAAAAAGAATAAGGAATTAGAAAAAGAAAGGAAAGGAAAATGGATTCAAATCATTAATGGATATAACCCTACCCTATATCCCAACCCGCTAGCTTAGACCCGCAAACCACACGTAACAGCAGCAGCGACTGCAAGTTCACCCCCTCCCCCCGCTCGTATATGAGACCGCCGCTCACCTTCTCTCTATATATGTTATTTTTTTCCAAAACCCTAACCCTAAAACTCAATCCCCCAATCTCTCATCTACCCTGAGCACCGACCCCAGACCACACGAGTCCACCGCCGTGACCGCCCGCCGCCGCGACCGCGAATACCACGCGCGACAGATTTCTGAACTGCAGCGTACCTGTGTTCACGTGCTATTTTTCGTACCCCCGCTTGACCAAACTCGACCCCGTCTTCATCGGTATGTTCACGATCTATTCCCCTTCCATATCTGTATATTAGTTGACCTCGAACAGCGTTTAAACGTAGGCGTAAACAGCGACCAAGTTGGCAAAAAATAACAACTTTTGAGTATCGCAGAAAACTTCTGTAACTACCTATGTTAACGGATTCGTATCTCCCACCACAGAGATCCGAATTCAATTTTTCTTTTTGGTATTCGAAGACCGCTTAACCTAGTTTATTTTTTGTTAAATACAATAATTTATTAATTGCTGTGTGTAGAATTAAGTCAGTTAGAAAACCCCGAAAACCTACTTTTTCCTAAATTCCAAAAATTGCTATACGGAGCGCGCCCCGCCAAATGGGACCGCCCCGTCGCATACCGAGTGTACCAAAAGGTGCACACAGTATACCCAGACGTGTGGACTTTCGCGAAAACTGATTTGGACGCGTGTGCGCGTCGGAATCAGCCCGTATCCGCAAAAAATCTCCCGTGTCGCAATTTTTGCAAAATTTCGCTCCATTTAGTGCACGCTCGTCAGAATGCGACGGAACTTGCGCCACTGGACTCGTGGTATCGCGCTGGTCCTGTGACCCATTTTTTATACAATTTTGAGACAGTTGACAAATTCGCCAATTGGCGGGACCCACGGTTGACTTTTTGGGTGAAATTATGTTCGACTCACCGGAATTCACATTTGGACATACCGTTGAGTTCGTACTGACTTTTAGAGTTCGTTTAACCTATAATTTGTCCTATTTAGAGACTGTTACCCTTGGCACGCTTTTCGGTGTAAAGTGGGCCACTTGTGGACCCCACTTGACCCAAAATTACCGTTTTGCCCCTGTATCCAAATTGGACGAAAGGGTAGTGATTTCTAGGTATGTCGCTGATTTCGGAAATGTTGGTGATGTCTATTTCAGCAGCCGGAGACGTTTGTTCGGAGCCATTAGTTTCTGATCCCGTGTCTTTGATATTTGGACGCTTACACTATACAGATTTCTTGCCAGGCAAGTATACATTGCCATTGTATTGTATTTACATTCCATATGATGCATGCATATTTTATTTCTGTTTATTTTAGTTTATATATTTTAACTGTAATATAAACTGCGCATCCAAGGAAACTTGGGAGCAACGACGGTGTCGTCGTATTCTGTTTTTATTTATGTATATGCATTGGACCTACTTTATGAGACCACCCCATTATCATGAGGCATCTTATGTTTTATTGGCCATGACACTATTCCTATACAAGTGTGAGTCACATGTAGGATACGGACTTGCGTACTCGGCTGTCCACTGGTACCTATAGGTCGTACGACGGATAGGGATAATTGCCGATAGAAACTTTGCACGCTAGTAGACCTGGCAGTTATTTAAAGGTATTATCATGTCATGTATGTGACATTCTTAGAGCATGGAGTGGAGAGAACAACAAGTAAGGCGTTTGGGCTCCTTTGCACTTTCCTTTGTTCGCCCGGACGCTCCGCCGGAGCGATGGGTGGTGATGACCACTATATATTATATATTATCAGGCGGCCTCTGAGGTTCAAAAGACGTCATGCCTTTTAGGCCCCTGGATCTCCAAGAGAACCATGCCAATCCTATTTTTGGCCAGATAGCCCACGTGTTGGAAAGTTGTTCTCAAACTGCATTCACTTAGACGGTTAGGCGACCCCATTGGATGTTTACTTTTCAGTACTTTATTGACATGTTATTATGTATCTTGTTACGTCCCTCTGAGGACCTGGTCCCTTTCCAGATATAGATGAGCAGGAGTATCCACAGGAGTATGGACCTGGACCTGACGCTACTTATCAGACTGAGGAGGTCTTACCTTCGAAGTATCTGTGATCCATTGCAGCTATTAGAGATTTTAGTTATTATTCTTTTAGAGACATTTATTCTTATATTAGAGTTTATTCTCTTCTCTCTTTAGTAGTTTTAGTATAGTCGATTTGCAGTGGATTTGTTTCCATCCGACTATCATACTTTGATACTCATCTTTGATACTCAGTTATTTATTTCTATTTATCTATTTATTTATGCTGTGGATGAGATATAGATTGCGTGTGACTTGTTGTGACAGTATATTACCACTGGTGGATTGGATATTCATGTACACCGTACGTGTGTATATACATACGGCTGGCATGTTACGTATTCCTAGTCCTACATATTTTGGGACTGGGGCGTGACATTCATGAGGATGGGACCCTCAGGTTTGGAGGTTATTTTTTTGTGCCGAAAGGAGATATCCGGCAGGAGATTATGTCAGAGGCCCACAGTTCTCAATACTTAGTGCATCCAGGAGGGACGAGGATGTATCGGGATATACGTCAGTACTTCTGGCAGAATGGTATGAAGAGGGAGATAGCTTGGTTCATTTTTCGGTGTTTAGTCTGTCAGAAGGTCAAGGCTGAGCATCAGAGACCGGACGAACTACTTCAGCCTTTACCGATTCTGGAGTGGAAGTGGGACCATATTACTATGGACTTTGTGATCGGTCTTCCTAGATCCCCGTATGGCAGAGATACTATATGGGTTATAGTGGATCGACTCACGAAGGTTACTCACTTTCTTTCTTTCAGAGTGGGCCAGTCTACAGAGCAACTAGCTGAGATGTACATGAGGCAGATAGTCAGATTGCATGGTGTGCCAGTTACCATAGTCTCATATAGAGATTCTCGGTTTACGTCTCATTTCTAGCAGAGCCTACAGCAGAGCCTAGGAACTAGATTGAAGTTCAGTTCAGTCTACCATCTACAGAAAGATAGACAGTCGGAGCAAACTATTCAGACTTTGGAGTATATGCTTCAAGCTCGTACACTTGGCTTCGGTAGATCTTGGGAGGATTACTTGCATTTAGTAGAGTTCTTCTATAACAACATCTTACAGGCGAGCATTCAGATGGCACCCCTCGAGGCTTTTTATGGTAGGATATGCAGATTGTCGCTAGCATGGGATGACATTGACGAGAGATAGATGTTTGGTCCAGATATAATTTCTTAGTCGGTTGAAGTGATCAGGCAGATCAGAGAGCATCTCGGAGTGGCCCAGGATCGCTAGCATCATTGGGTGGATCAATACCGTCGTCACCTTGAGTTCTCTGTCGGTGACCATATATTTATGAGGATTTTGCCTACCCATGAAGTTATCAGATTTGGAGTGTGGGGAAAGCTTAGTCCCAGATTTATAGGCCCGTTCGATATTCTCGATCGAGTCGGAGACGTACCTTATCGTCTAGCTCTCTTACCAACGCTTTATGAGGTACATGACGTCTTTCATGTATCTCAGTTGCGTCGGTATATTCCAGACCCGAGCCATATCCTGGATCATTCTGAGTTGGTCGTTGGTACCGACCTATCGTATGAGGAGAGGCCCATGTCTATTTTGGACCAGAGGGAGAAGATTTTCAAGAACCGGACTATCCGATTAGTTCGTGTTGCTTGGGGGCATAACTCACTGGACGAGTCAACATGGGAGCGCGATGACGATATGCGTACTCGTTATCCATTTCTCTCCGACTCAGGAGGTATACTTGTTCGTATAACCGTGTCCTATCTTAGCTTGTGTATGTGATTGATTGTTAGCTTATTTGTTATGTCTGTTATTATTTTCTTCATGATTTCTTGTTGTTGCCAAAAGATTTCATGCTCACATGAATTATCTGCTTGTTTTAGTTTCGTGCTTGCTTTCTGGGATTTTCTTGCTAGTTGATTTTTGGATCCTTATGAAAATTTCGAGGACGTAATTTTTCTAAGGAGGGGAGAGCTGTGAGACTCGCCTCACAGTATTCGTATTTTATGCGGATACGTAATTTTTTCTATTTATTGCATTTCATTGGTTCTCGAGGCAGCTCAAAATTCTCAAAAATTAAAACTTACTACCTGACCGGTATACCGACGGTATACTCCAGTATAATGACGGTATACCGAACCTAGAGATATTTTTTCACTTTTGAGATTCCTCTATAGATAGTACTTGATTCTTTTCTTTTCTTTTTTTTTTTTTTTTTCTTTTTTCTTTTTTCTTTTTTCTCTCTTCTCTTCCTCCTTTCTCTCCTGAGTTTGGAGCTTGGTCTTGAGACCTGGAGTTGTTTGTGGTTATTTAAACGAAAAGAATAGGAATGTATTCGATGTGGGGGTTTACACGGAACCCGCCTTCTTTTGTTTACAAACAAACTTGTACAATGTAATCCTATACGGGGATGTGGGAGTACAATTTATTTAATCTGGGTAGATATTGCTATAGGTGTCTAATCTGCGGTCGATCACTTTAGCCCTTGGACCACACGATGTTGAAGAAGTGTCGTAGAAGACAGGAAGCAGCTTCGAAGGTTGCAGAAGAGGGTGGATGCACGATGCTGAAGTCGTCGATCCCTACTCTTTGCCTGAGCTCCGGGTGCTCTCTCTCTCTCTCTCTCTCTTTTTTGATTCTCCGACCTGGTTCGATCTTCCAAATTATCGACCTTGTTCCCCATTGATAGGGGTCTCTATTTATAGAGTTTTGGTGACAGTGACCACTCCATCGGTGTAACAACCGAGGAGTGGAAAGTACAGCACCCTTTTACACAACGGTTAAAGTAACCAATGTCTACGTATAGATAATCTTTTGAATGAGCGTGTGACGTGGGTCCAACTAAGGGGACACAACGCGTACAATTGCTACTAAGACCACGGCGTAAAAGCCACGTAGGTAGGTATCCATTGTGTAGCAGAGGTTGGCATAGAAGCCAAATATCTGTCACCATGGCATAGAAGCCAAGTAGGCATAGAAGTCGAACAGGCATAAAAGCTGAACAGGCATAGAAGCCGAACAGGCATAGAAGCCGAGTAGGCATAGAAGCCGAGCAGGCATAGAAGCCGAACAGGCATAAAAGCCGAGTGGTCGTAGATACTGAATGGTCGTAGAGACTGAGTGGGCGTAGAAGCCGTATGAGCACAGATCCTGAATGGGCGTAGAAGCCGCTGCGTATTATGCTAGAATGGGCGTAGAAGCCGCTGCGTACCGTGCTGATGTGGACGTCTTTAGCCGAAATTATGGCTTTTGGAGATATAATCGAATCTCAGAGATTTGCCACCATCTTATGCATTAAATGTGGATGTGTGTTTTGAAGGTCTGCAGCCCTTCTGTGCACCCATCGCAGAGACGTGCCTTGAGATAAGCTGTCACCGCTCTGTGTAATTAGACGTGGAGACGTGCCTCGAGTCCCGTACGAGGTGCAACTTTTGACGTGGCAGGCGGTTTGCCTGCTGCGAAGCGTAAAACAACTCATGTTTGCCTGTGTAAAATAGGGCGACGTATTCCCTTGTACGCGAAAGAGCGGTTTATGCTGAGGGGACTCTAGTAAACGACGGTTTGGTGATACTTTAACCAAATCCTCTGTATTAAATATAGAGATCCGCCATCATACTGTGGGGCGCGTCCCGAGGGGTCTGCCATCATTTTCAGCCGTCGTCTGGGTAGCCGTGCAGCACTTTTTAGTCAGGAGTCAGAGGTCAGATTCACTGCGTGACTTGACAGGTTCATTTCGGGGAAGACGAAGCGTTCCTCGTACGCATTAAAGCTATTTTAAGAGCGGTTGAGTTTTACGCCATGGAGGCGATGAAGAACTCTGTTTTACGCTGGAGCGGCCTGGACGTACTGCACTTACGTGGATGGTCCTTTGAGCTTTATACTTCATGCCATTTTTTTAGCGGAGAAAGCTTTGTTGTACGCTTGATGGCTCTGAAGGCCTCCGTTTATGCTGCTCTGCATCAAGAGACTGCATAGCTCTTCCCAGCGTATTTTTCATGCTTCTACAAGACCCCCTTCAAAGCTTTTAAATTCTTCGGAGTTTGAAACGCTTTGAATGAAGCATGAACGGCCCCTCGTAACTCGAAACGTTTCTGAATGGAGCGCTGAAACGGTCGATGCGGACTTTATGGCAAATTTATTGGGGACCGCTGTGATCTCTTTTGCCTATAAAAAGGCTAGGGGGTGAACCTGTTCTTACCACCTTTCCATCACCATGCAGAGATGATCGTCGGAGTTCGTCGGGTCGACCTGGGGAAGAAGGAGATCATGTTCTTCCAGCATGTAAGGAGCCGAAAAAGATGGCGTCTTCGAGCAAATGTCCACTGCGACGATGGATCATGGAAGGATATCTTAGTCTCCCTTGCTCGGGATAATCAGCAACTTTGTATGGTGGTTCTTCCGGGAGAAGGGAAGGATCATATTTCACCACACTGCTTGCAAGCTGTATCTCTTCTTCTGAGATCCCCGCGGACGAGATTAGACAAACCGTAATCTATCGTCCTCGATCGAGTTGGGTAGAAGATACCTCAACTGGATCGGCCATGGCGAATGGAGGATCTTCTTGTTCATGACTGTGGTAGTCGATGAACTATCCTCAAAGAAGAGGAAGATCTCCACCCATGCGAGAACCTGTCAGGACAGCTTCTGGGCGATCTTCGGACGACGAGGGGGCATCTCCTTTATAGATGGAGTTTCCCTCAGATGTAATCATGAAAATGAAAAGAAAACCCTTGTAGATTGGATTTCCCTCATATGTAATTATGATTTTGATCTTTAATAAAATTGTCTTGCTTCTTCATATGATCATCTTGCCATACGTTATTGTGAAGTCTGAATATGTGTAGCTTCAACACGTCTGAATCTTTACGCCGACTCTGTAGAAAGAGTGCTAGGTCCTGTCCTTTACGCGTAGCGAATAGTCCATAGAACGCTGTAGAGCATTTTGAACATTTTAGAACTGTCCTGTTGCTAGGACTGAGGAACCGCGTAGAGCTCTGAACTTCTGATGAATAGAATTTTTGTTCAGACTTCGTCTTCAAGAGTGACTTCTCGAAAATCCCTTGGGACAGGGTCGAGGAATGGCTGTCAAAACTGAGTTTGCCATCTTGGTAGACGAGACGTTCAGACTGGAGTCTGGATGAACCTCTAATTGACCCGAGAAGAGTAATTTCTCAATGTTTGAACTCTTGTATGCTTCGGGTACTTGGGATGCTTTGGGTCAAGAACGAGTATCTTCTATGTGAACTCTTTGTAATTGACCGCTTTGGGGACTATTTCGAATATACGGAAAGTCGTGGAACGCGAAATCATCAGTCTGTAACCTCTGGGCAAAAAACACCATCGAGCACGGAATCGTAGACTTGTGGTTCCTGTGTGTAAAGTCGTAGGTTTGTTGCCTCTCGAGCATAAAAGCTACCGAGCACAAAGGCATCCGGGCAAAAACCATAGACTTATAGCTGTCGAACGTAAAGCTGTAGATTCGTAGCCGTCGAGCGTAGAACGCTCTTTTAGCGTAGGACTGGAGATCTGTAGCCTGTGAGCGTAGAACACCATCGAGCGTAAAATCGTAGACTTGTGGTTCCTGTGCGTAAAGTCATAGGTTTGTTGCCTCTCGAGCATAAAAGCTACCGAGCACAAAGGCATCCGGGCAAAAACCATAGACTTATAGCTGTCGAACGTAAAGCTGTAGATTCGTAGCCGTCGAGCGTAGAAAGCTCCTTTAGCGTAGAACTGTTTGATTTGTAGCTCCTAAAAAAAAATTTTCTTCGAGCGTGAAGTTTGCGGATCTGTTGCCTCTGAGCGTAAACTGAGCGCCACCGAGCGTGAGATCGTCGATTTGGTATCTGCTGAGCGTAAAGTCGTAGGTATGTGGCCTCTCGAGCATAAAAGCTACCGAGCACAAAGGCATCCGGGCGTAAAACCATAGACTTGTAGCTTGCGAGCGTAAAAACCGTAGATCCGTAGCTGTCGAGCGTAGAAAGCTCCTTTAGCGTAGAACCCGCTGAACCGTTTTGCACGAAAAACCTTTCGAATTCGCTGACTGTCCGTCTTCCAAGGGCAGTGGGCTGACGTAGCATCCAATCATGACCCCTTATTTAATTTGCGAGATTTGGTTAGGGTCTCGAGGAGTTCGTCCGAGGATTCGAGGAGTCGACCCGGACTATATATACCCCAAGTTTTTTGAGAGAAAAAACTTTTTATCTGTCTTCTGCGAAAGAGAGCTTTCGACCGTTCCGAGCTTTTCTTCGTTCCTTCTCCGAGCACTTCGAGTCTTTCAGAAATGGCGCCGAAACAAACCCTCTCCGCTAAGGGAAAGAGCATAGGTTCTTCCTCTCATTCTTCTGCCCCAGCGAGGGAGTCTCTGGTCGGGCAAGGTGAACTTTCTTTCGAGCAAAGTATCCCACCGACGAGTAGCGCACCCGGCCTTAGAGGTAGAGCCTTTGGGTGACAAAAATCGACAAAAAATCCTTCGCACACGTTGAACGTGACCGCGCTAGGTCGTCTTCTGTGCTGATAGCCTCTTTGGAGGAAGTTGATGCACGGAGGCGTTTTCATCTTTTACGCCCATATTTCTAATGTGCCAGCGTAAAGTCTCCATATTTTCGTAGCTCTGAGCGTAAAAGCTCTGGCTATCAAAAATTGGTGTATATCATAAAATTTGAGTTTTACGCTTATTGGGAGGACTGCCGGCGTAAAATAGCCAGATTTGCATAATCCTGCGTAGAGCACAGACTATCGTTTCTTCGGTCTGCATGTTCGTGCAAGACTTGTAGTGACATCTTTTCCTTGCACTTTTGCAGTTGATTTGGGTGAGTCTCCACTGGCCGAGATGATGGGCTCCGCTGCCGGGATGCTGCACTCGAACTACCTAGAGGATCTGTCCCACGTGGCATTTTCCATCTCCGGACCCCAGTATCCTGAGGGAAGGGGGTTTCTGATATCGGTTCAGGGCGAGCGGACACTGCTGAGCATGATTAATGGCGAGCCCCTGACCTAGGTAGACGGGGAGCAATACATAAAGCCGGCTTTCCTCTTTGGGGACATAATTGACAAACAGTCCCAGACGAGGCCTAAGAGGGAGCCCTGGGTTTTCCCTGCCGGGAATTTGGTTTTGTATTTGCCAACGATGTCGAGGGATTATCCATCTCGGCCTTCTTCCATGCGACGCATCCCAGGAAGATGTCGTGGATGTTGACTCCTGATCTTCACGGTAAGCCGGGGAAGATCTTTCATCTCAAAGGAGCTGACCGGAGGTCGTTTGTCAGTCGCCCTTCCGATTTTGTGACGTTGTTCCGGGGACTGTGCCCCGGTAGTGTCCCGAGTGAAGACAGCTCGGTGATCCAGCCGGTCCAATTGCCGACCTTCTGCAACGATTTTATGGGGCGAGGCGGGGTATATCCCAAGAAGAATCCTCGGTGCAATGGGAGGATTGCGCCAACAAACTCCCGATGGACATGCCTGGTAGACTGGGCCTTGAAACACTTCCGGAGAGAGCTGGAGGTTATTGGACTATATGCCGCTGTGAGTGCGACAAGCGTCGGGTTGCCTCCGAACCCTAACTTGTTCCTGGCGCTGATGGAGCGGTACATTCCGCTCACTGGGACCTTTGCCACTCCACTGGGGGAGTTGGGATTGGCGCTCCATGAGATGGCAGTTGTCTCGAGACAGCCGATGGGGGATACCCCATATAAAGAGTACGTTCCCACCAACCGGGAGTTGGAGGATTTGGACCCTCGGGTGGTGGAAGTATATCAGGAGCTGATGTGTCAATACTTCGCGTGCACCGCTTTTTATAACGAGCCTTATGATTTGGCTCATACCACCAAGTGGATGTCCTACCTCTTCTTTCACCGAGCTAGGGCCGCCAAGTCGGAGAAAGCCTCGGGGGGCAAAAATGAGCCCGTGAATTGTTTGGGCGTGCTTAGCGCCCAGGTCGTCGAGGGTCTTATGGAGGAGGCCGCAGCTCCGGATCAGATTCTCGTCGAGGGGGTAGGAAAGTACCCCGAAGGCACTAAAGCCTGTAGTTACTTGAGGCGTTGTCGGCAGCCTCGGTCTAAGGAAGCCCAGTTGGCTGGTTTCCTTTCCATATGGATGCGTCGAGTAGTAGTGCCCGGCACAGCGTCCGCGGACCGTATTCACCGGAACATCCTGTGGCCGGCAGTGCGCCTGGTGTTCGGGGTAAGACTGGGCTTGCTTCCTGCCATGGTGTGTCATATACAGGCTAGCCTGAGAGCCATAACTGATGGGTTGCTCGCTGACGAAGCTCGGCGTGAGAGTTTTCCCAGGGTGGAATTACCATATCTATACTTGATGGGATGGTTAATCCTCCACAATCCCCGGGTGATGTCTCCTGGCTCCGGTAGCAGTTCGGGGGGTATATTCTTGCTGAATTACAAGGATTCCTCCTGGAATGTGAACACAGTCTTAGACTGTCGGTTGGTGTTGAACCTCAGCCAGGGCTGGAAGATCCTCTGTATTGTCCCCTCCGTACATCGTAATCAATCAAGGGTGCGGCTTGAGGATTCAGGTGGAGAGAAGACCGTCCTTTCCCCGAAAGCTTTTAACTGGTTGGTCTGTATTAGGCCCTCCCATCTGCTGTACAGGAGCGAAGATCACTGCTTCTTCGAGCCCTACTTGCCTAGTCGGTTCGCCAGGCAGTTTGGGTACGATCAGTTGCACGTAGGCAATGCCGTCACCAGCTTCAGGTCCAGGGGCGGACTCATTGATGGAGCTAGAGGGTGGCGATATTTTATCATGGGCTGTACGGGGGCAAGCTTTATCGTGTCGGTTGTTACAGCCTCCACGGAGCTCCGTATTCTCTATTCTTACGCCCAGTTCTACGTGGCGATTAACACATTCCATCGTGATTTCGACACACGTGGAAGCTTCAGGGTGCCTTCTCCCAAGCCTAGCGGAAGAGTTAACGTCCCCTCGGTTTCTTCGGACGAGGGTGAGGAGTCTGGTACTCCGGATGAGCCTCTGGTGTCGGTGCCGAGGTGTGAAGTGCCTCCGCCTGCGGGGGCTTTGGTAGTCTCTTCTGGGAAGCGACGGGCTTCTGCTCCGAAGGAAGTTTCTCTTCGTAAGAGGAGGAAGGAGACGGTCGCTCGTCCTCTCCGCATTCTTGGTGTTGAGGCTCCCGGGAGTGAGCCTGCCTCTTCCTATATCAGGGATGATTCTTTGGCTAGAGGTTCCTCGCCTTTTAGAGAGGGACCTTCTACAGTTCCGGCCGGCGGCGCCGGAGAATCCTCGCTAGAGGTCGCTGTCGTGGCTGCTGCTCCAGGTAGCGGAGCGAGTTTGCCTGTGTGGCCGAGGCAGATGGGAGAATCTTTCCCGAGGTCAGCAACGGGTAAAACTCCCGTTGTGTCAGCGAGCGTGCCTGGCGAGATTCCAGCTGATGAACCTCGACCGCATCTTGGTGAGGGCTTGGCAGAACTCTCGGCGATGTCAGTCGGCCCACCTCCTTCTCCAGGCATGACGATTCGCATTGCGTTATTAAGGCGTGGTTTATCTACCTCGGGTGCAGATACGTCGTATATGTCGTTGGCCCCGGGTAAATATCGTCCTCATGTCTCTCTTTAGAAAGATTATCATCATACTGATATTAACTTTCTTGTCCTCTTTTCAGGGGATAGCGCCCACGGGGAGTATAGCATTGAAGCGCATTCCGGCTCAGCTCGGGCTCCAGACGATGATACGGAGGCGTTCGACTTTGATGAGGAAGTGGCTTCGGGAAATGGGCGTGACACCGTTCATGACTTCTTGGGGAGGCAGATCGTCGAACCGCAGAGAGATCATGTTGGCCGTGACCGTCTTCTCGGTGTTGTAAAGAGTGATGGCCTTAGCATCGATCAACCCCTGGATCTTCCTTTTTAGTACGTAACACACCTTTGTTGGGTGGTGTACGTATCTGTGAAAGATGCAGTATTTGGGGTCGTCAGTGCTGCCGACTTCTTGGGGCCACCTTAACTCCGGAAGAGTGATCTTGCCGCTTTTGACGAGACACTCGAATATACTAGGGATATCGTCGTCGTCGAAAGAGTAGACTTCGACGGGCCTGGAAGTCCCGGGCTTCGTCTGCGTGGTTGCCGCCGCCTTTTGTCTGGACGTATTGACCGTCAGAGCTTCTTTTCCCTTGGAGCTCCGAGGATGGTCGCTGCTCGGAGATGACCTTTTGCCTCTATCGGAGGCGGAGATCATAATGCCATTGTTGCGCGCCTTACGACTGTTGTCTTCGGCGGCCGCTGCCGAGATGATGAACGAAGGCCACTCATGGAATTAATATGGTCCTATAAACACCGAGATTACGGGAAGGAGGTTCTTCCTGCAAATGTCTACTAATGCCGAGTCCGGAACTCCTGGAGGCATTTGTAAGGTGGCCTGACGAAAACGTTCGACGAAGGTGCGAACGTCCTCCTTTTCCCTTTATTTGACTTCGATGAGAGAGGACATAGACATGTCCATCCCACCCTCGTAGAATCGCATGAAGAACAAAGCTTTGAAGTCCTCGAAGGAAGTAATACAGTTGTCCGCCAAGCTACGGTACCACTGATAGGCTACTCCTGAGAGGCAGCCTTTGAACACCCGAGTGAGGAGGGCGTCGTTCCCTTGTAGCAACACCGTCATCATACTGAAGTAATTCATGTATTGACTTGGTGATATTTTTCCTTCGAACAGAGCCATAGTCTGAGGTTTGTATTTCGGAGGAAAAGGGACTTCTTTCCAGGTAGCTGGGTAAGGTTGGTTGATTCCCAGTTTCTTGAGCTGATCTTTGTGCTTCAAGGCGTCAAACTGGGCTTTCAACTCCCGTACTGCCTGCATCAGATTTTCAGTTGAGAGCGAGGCTCCGGTGTAGTGTGGAGTTGGTTGTATCGTGACTCCAACGGGAGGTAATATATTTACCGAGTGGGGAAGCGGAGGAGCTGTTGACTCTTGATCTAGAGCGGGCTCTTGGCTTGGGTTGGATGGTGGCAAGTCCACCCCCACACCTATCTGAGTTGGCGGGACCGACGCTTGAGCCACGGCAGTTGCGTGCTGAGTTAGCATCATCTGGTGCATGTTCTCCATTACATATTGCATTTGTTTCAGAGACGTCTCCAGCACAGTGATGCGTTATTCCGCGTTTCCTAAGGGCGAAGCTTCCTCGCGTCCATCTTCAACAGCGTAAACTCCCATTTCCCTGGGTATCACCGAAGGATTAGTATAGGTCGCTGCAGAAGTCAATTCTATACTCTCAGCATCTGATCTGGGAGATTGGCGACCCCCAGCGTTGGAATCAGATGAGTACGAAGCCGGTTGCTGTGACCTTGCACGGGTGTTTTGGAACACCCCAGCTTCAGTGTTCCTGAGGAGGTCTTCGAATATCCTTCGGCTCGGAGGTCCAGAGGGATGACGTCTTGAGCTTGACCTTCTTCTAGGTATGCGTGAAGCCATGTTCACGGATGCATACGCGGGCTCTTCTTCCGGGAAAGTCTGAGAGTAGCTCAGTCGGTCAAAAACTGACCGTCTTGCTTTAGAACAGTAGCAGTCAATCACGATTTTATGACTATTACAATATTGCTTTCTAGGGGGCGTAATAGACATGTTGGAAGGTCCCCTCTCCTTACACTTCTGGTTTAGGCATTCGCGTAGGTCAGGAGTAGCAACCTGAGCTTGCTTCACGTCGTGGGACCTCGCCTGGCGTAAAGCTGGAGAGGTCCTCAGCCGGCCCTCGGCTTTTCGCGTAATCCGGAGAGTAGGCAGATTGTTCTCTTGCTGGCGTAAAGGCCGAGAAGCTGAGTATTCGCCTGTTTGCTTCCCCTCGCGAAGATCACTGCGCTCATCTGGTTTACCGTAGAGGTCAGATGTTGTTTTGCGCGTGGAGCGTGATCTATACTTCCGACTTGGCGTTGAGGCACCATCGAAAGTTTTGTCTGTACCGTGCGTAGCGGGAGACTGATTCCTACGCGTAGAGCGCAGTAGATACTTCTGGGTTAGCGCTGAGGCTTTGCCCGAAGTTTTGTCTGTACCGCGCGTAGCGGGAGACTGATTCCTACGCGTAGAGCGCAGTGGATACTTCTGGGTTAGCGCTGAGGCTGTGCCCGAAGTTTTGTCTGTACCGTGCGTAGCGGGAGACTGATTCCTATGCGTAGAACGCAGTGGATACTTCTGGGTCAGCGCTGAGGCTTTGCCCGAAGTTTTGTCTGTACCGCACGTAGCGGGAGACTGATTTTTACGTGCAGGGCACGGAGGGAGCGATGCTACCACCTCATTGGTCAGAGAGATCGGAGAGATCGGAGAGTCCACAGGAACGGTAGAGGATGTCTTGGGCATCCACACCTTGCGCAGCTTCCTGTTGTCTTGGACGGAGAGAGAGTGAGAGCCACCCCAGTCCGAAGCATGTCTTCGTAGGCAAACTGGTCGAATTGGACGACCAGTGTCTTCTTCACGGATCCCACGGATACCGTATCGTGTTGAGCAATTGCTTCCTCGTCAGAAGAGAAAGATGTCCCCAGCAGAGTCGCCATCTTGTTTGTGGTTTTTTAAACGAAAAGAATAGGAATGTATTCGATGTGGGGGTTTACACGGAACCCGCCTTCTTTTGTT
The DNA here is from genome assembly GCA_036927795.1 of Iris macrosiphon. Taxonomy (NCBI): domain Eukaryota; kingdom Viridiplantae; phylum Streptophyta; class Magnoliopsida; order Asparagales; family Iridaceae; genus Iris; species Iris macrosiphon. Next base: position 107,047,169 of record JAYESA010000012.1, on the reverse strand, counting down.
TACAAACAAACTTGTACAATATAATCCTATACGGGGATGTGGGAGTATAATTTATTTAATCTGGGTAGATATTGTTATAGGTGTCTGATCTGCGGTCGATCACTTTAGCCCTTGGACCACACGATGTTGAAGAAGTGCCGTAAGAGACAGGAAGCAGCTTCGAAGGTTGCAGAAGAGGGTGGATGCACGATGCTGAAGTCGTCGATCCCTACTCTTTGCCTGAGCTCCGGGTGCTCTCTCTCTCTCTCTCTCTTTCTCTCTCTCTCTCTCTCTCCCTCTCTCTCTCTCTTTTGATTCTCTGACCTGGTTCGATCTTCCAAATTGTCGACCTTGTTCCCCATTGATAGGGGTCTCTATTTATAGAGTTTTGGTGACAGTGACCACTCCATCGGTGTAACAACCGAGGATTAAAAAGTACAGCACCCTTTTACACAACGGTTAAAGTAACCAATGTCTACGTATAGATGATCTTTTGGATGAGCGTGTGATGCGGGTCCAACTAAGGGGACACAACGCGTACAATTGCTACTAAGACCACGGCGTAAAAGCCACGTAGGTAGGTATCCATTGTGTAGCAGAGGTTGGCATAGAAGCCAAATGTCTGTCACCATGGCATAGAAGCCAAGTAGGCATAGAAGCCGAGTAGGCATAGAAGCCGAGTAGGCATAGAAGCCGAGCAGGCATAGAAGCCGAACAGGCATAGAAGCCGAGTGGTCGTAGAGACTGAATGGTCGTAGAGACTGAGTAGGCGTAGAAGCCACTGCGTACTGTGCTAGAATGGGCGTAGAAGCCGCTGCGTACCGTGCTGATGTGGATGTCTTTAGCCAAAATTATGGCTTTTGGAGATATAATCGAATCTCAGTAATTTGCCACCATCTTATGCATTAAATGTGGAGGCATGTTTTGAAGGTCTGCAGCCCTTCTGTGCACCCGTCGCAGAGACGTGCCTTGAGAGAAGCTGTCACCGCTCTGTGTAATTAGACGTAGAGACGTGCCTCGAGTCCCGTACGAGGTGCAGCTTTTGACGTGACAGACGGTTTGCCTGCTGCGGAGCGTAAAATAGCTCATGTTTGCCTGTGTAAAATAGGGCGGCGTATTCCCTTGTACGCGAAAGAGCAGTTTATGCTGAGGGGACTCCAGTAAACGACGGTTTGGTGATGCTTTAACCAAATCCTCTGCATTAAATGTAGAGATCCGCCATCATACTGTGGGGCGCGTCCCGAGGGGTCTGTCATCGTTTCCAGCCGTCGTCTGGGTAGCCGTGCAGCACTTTTTTGTCAGGAGTCAGAGGCCAGATTCACTGCGTGACTTGACAGGTTTATTTCGGGGAAGACGAAGCGTTCCTCGTATGCATTAACGCTGTTTTGAGAGCGGTTGAGTTTTACGCCATGGAGGCGATGAAGAACTCTGTTTTACGCTGGAGCGGCCTGGACGTACTGCACTTACGCGGATGGTCCTTTGAGCTTTATACTTCATGCCTTTTTTTAGCGGAGAAAGCTCTGTTGCACGCTTGATGGCTCTGAAGGCCTCCGTTTACGCTGCTCTGCATCAAGAGGCTGCGTAGCTCTTCCCAGCGTATTTTTCATGCTTCTACAGGAGTGTGGTTTCTGAACCCCTTCGAGGCGGTGAACTAGAAGATTTAGATTAGGAGCTCGCTTTAGGCAAGTACACCTTGCCGATTTTATGAACTTCTTTTACTTTTTGTCATTTTCTTTCCTGGAGCTTTGGTTGTTGCTTTTTAGCTTAGACTTGCTTTACTATATTTGTTCTTCTCATGATTTTTAGTCTTTTGACCGTCTCGGTTTTTATTTCTGGTAGAATCATGTCCCGTAGGTTTTAGTCTATATTGTGATATGAGACTTACCCCTTGACTTGACTTCTTGCTAGACTTGATTTTTGGTGATTTTCAGGGTTTGATTTGGGTACCGAAATCAGATCTGACTTTGGCCTATTTTTTTCTCGAAAATCGGCATACCGATGATATACCGATCTTGCCGACGTTGTTAGATTTTTTTCTTGGCCGGCATACTGACGGTGCACTAGTCTGTACCGACGGTATACCGATTTGTGGAACTTTATTTTCTAACAGCTTTCTTGCCTACTTGGAATGGCATACCGACGGTATACTCTAGTATACAGACGATATACCGATTTGTTGGAATCCAAAACTTGCTGTGATTTTTCTATCTCTTGACCGGTATACCGACGGTATGCTGGACTGTACCGATGGTATATCGATCCTGCTCTTTCTTTAGGAATTATCGATTTTTCATGATTTTGTTGATTCTTCTGACTTTTGTTTGGACACATGATTGACTTGACCTGTCAAGGCATGAACTTATATAGCTTCAGATGACTTGACTTGGTTTTACTCGGTTTCAGCCAGCTTTGCCCGACTACACGTGACATGATTAACTTGACTTGACATAGTTTCACTTGGCTTCACCTGGATTGATATGGCTTCACTTGGCTTTACCTGATTTTACTTGGTTTCACGTGGCTTGGTTGTTGTCGTGGCTTACATGTGTCTGTTTGTGCAATGTATATTAAAACTAGATTATATTTCTATTAGAACTTGATTTGTTTGCATCATGTCTAGGATGGATTCTACGGAATGCCACACCCGGATTCATACAAGAAAATGCTAGGGGTTAAATAACTAGAGATCGACTTAGTACATGTCTAGGAATTTTTCTAGATTGCAAGTAGTCCCGGTTATTCATACAGTTATCTTGTGGAGTATATAGTGGTTTATATTGTAGAGTATCTTGAGGAGTATTCGATGCTGGTTTATGCATATGGATATTCGGGACGGACTATAGGGGCATGCGATCAGAAGGAACTCTAGCATCACGTTGAATTTTAAATGTTAGTAATTAAGGATTGTGATAACCCTAGTTAGTTAAAGTATCAAGCCGTACTTATATAATTTTTCGTAATTTATGGTTGATGGTTAGTCTAGTCTTCACATGATCACCCTTTCTTTCAGCATTTGTTATTTCATATTGCTTATCAGTTCCAGATATGTCTCATTGCAGGTTTACACTATTTATTTAATCCGAAGATCATTTACATTTAGTCCTTACTTTCAGTATTTGTATTGCTTGTGTTATTGGTTTAAGTTACTAAATTGGCTTCCTTTGTGGTAATTGATATTTTTGGGTCTGATCCCACTGGTTTTGTATGATCAGATCCAGTAGCAGCACCAGAAGATCTTCCGTATCTTCCCGAGGATGGTGACCACCCGGAGCACCAGACCGCTTGAGTGGGTATTCTTACTTCCCCGCTCAGATGTAAATTCTTCTTTTGTTGGCGTTTAGCCACCGAGCACGTGTTTAGCTTGTGTTTTGGTTTGATCTGTTAGCCTACGGGCATTTGCATAATTGGCATATCTTAGGGTTGATCATGTATAATATAGACTCTCGCTAGTTTACTCATTTTGTGTTTACTAGAATCATGATCATCTGTATATTATAGTTTGGGACGCTTTACTATTATATCTCAGCCGATCTTTCATCTTGTTATTATTTATGTTGTTTATGTGATTGAGACACTAGGGTTTTGTTGGACCTAGGCTTGACTTTGAATTGTAGTAGTGACCCCTCATGTCTTACAGCTTCACCGTATATGTGGAGTACCAGAGTGCTCTAAGTATACGTAGCTGGCCTTGTCAGTCCCGCTTCCAGTATTCTGGTTCTGGGTCGTGACAGTACTCATGTGGATAGTCCTGATCGTCTATACCTGAAAATGGACCAGGTCCTTAGAGAGATGTAACAAGATATAGAAAACATGTTATATAAACCATATTAAATAAATAAATATGCAAAGGGTATTCTAACCATCTAACGTGCAATTTAGAAAATAGCCTTCGTGCGTATGAGTGGGATTGTTGGCTAATTTACATATAATAACAAGGTATCTACTAATATAATATCATCACACCAAGTTTCATCCGGAAACTGTGGCTCACTGATTTGGCTATCACATACGCATAATGATTTGTCTTCCCCCTCATCCCTGCACTGACCATGTCGCATACACAACATGTCCAGTGTTGTAACTGCATGAGTGTCTAATACACTAATCATAACAGTTACGTTTCTAACCATTACTTGTCCCGAACGTATTGATGGCCAGTCGAGTACGCCAGTTCGTGTCCTATAATGAAACATCGTGTCATGTGTGTCATGGCCAAAGGAGATATAAAAATATCCCACAATCGAGAGGTAGTCTAGTAAATCTAAGTCAACATGCATAAAATAAGTACAAGATACGAAAGACAACGAAAGCGGTCGTTTGCACCCAAGTCAAGCTTAGACGCACAGTTTATATGAAAATAAATATGAAACAATAAAATAAAATACTGAAATAAAATCATACTAGCAGTAAATATTGCTAGGTATCTTTGCCTGATTTTCGAGCAGAGTTTAGGCGATGTTCTGGATGTGAACGCGTCAAGTCAATAGTATCACAAAGAAAGAAAGATGTACGAACGTCTCCAGATGCTGAAATAAATATCACCAATGTTCCCGAAATAAGCGAGATAGTCAAAAAATACTACCTTTCATCCAAGTTGGACACAACGACTAAAACAATAATTTTGGGTCAAAGTTGTATATATATATGTGGTCCACTTTGCACAGAAAAATGTGTCGAGGGTAAAGGTCTCTAAATATGACAAATCATAGATCAAACGAATTCTAAACCACATTACAAACTTAACGGTATATCTAATTTTAGATTCCGGTGAGTCGATCACAAAATCGCTCGTCAAGTCGAATCGTAGGGCCTGAGAAACAATGATGCGTCGACTGACTCAGAATCGAGCGAAACTTGGGTTACAGGACAAGTTAGACGCTGCGAGTCCAGTGACACAAGTTTCGTTGCGATCGAATGAGCGTACACAAACTAATTAAGAAATTTACAAAACACTGATACCGGAGACTTTTTACGGATACAGGTTGATTTCGGCGTGCACACAAGTCCAAATCAACTTTCGTAAAAGTCCACACGTCAGGATATACCATACGCTTCTTTCGGTGTAATTGGTACGCGACGAAGTGGTCTTGTTTGTTTTTGGTTTTGAAATCATGATTTTTAGTCGTTTTGAAAAAAAGAATAATTTGACAAATAAAGCAATCTAAGAAAAACAAAAAAATAGAAATAATCTTGGATATGTTGTCAATAATTCTATTCAAATAGATTTTAAAAATATTAAACGTGTTGGTAGAAAACTGGGGGCGAACATGGGTACTTGGATTAATTTTTTGAACTGCTTTAGAACAGTTTTTCGTCCAAATTTGGATCGATTTTTCTTCCAAACCAGTACACCAAAAATTATTCTACTTAAACGGGTTCCTAGAGGGTTATGTTGTGAGCATGTACGAAGAAACTGTTCATAAAATGAACCAGCGAGAAGGAAGATGTAGTACCTGAAAGAGAGGGCCGTGGGGGTTGAAGGTGCTGATGGTGTCGCAGTTTCAGGGGGGTCGTCGGCGTCCTTGCGACAGCTAAGACGGTCTGAGGTGGTCGGCGAGGTCTCGCAGGGGTAGGGTTAGGTGGAGAAGAGAAGAAGTTAGGGTTAGGGCTTGTATGTTGTGTGTATATTTATATATTTATATATATATATATATATATATATATATATATATATATATATATATATAAAGAGAGAGAGAGAGAGACAGAGAGAGTCGAGGGTCGCGAGTGTTGCGGGTTTAGACCAAACGGTGGGGGGAAGTGTTCTACTGTGTTGTGTTGTGTTGTTTTGGTTGTGGTGGTGTTGCTTTTTTTCCTTTTCTTTTCTTTGTCTTTATCTTTGTCTTTGTCTTTGTCTTTTTCTTTTTCTTTTTCTTTTTCTTTTTCATTAAGTATGATAGTCTATGCCCCTAACTTGAGTCTCATATATGTGTTGTTTGGGTGTCATGGCCAAGGATAATATCCCACAAATATAGGGTAGTCGTCTAGCAACTAAGTCAGCATGCATATAATAAATAATAATCAAGTGAATCGACGAACTCTGTCAATCGCATCCAAGTCTAGTTTGGACGCGCAGTTTATATCACAAGTACAAAAAAAAGAAATAAATATATGATATTCTGAAGTAGATGTATATAAACAGTAATCGTAGCAGTGTATACTTGCATGGTGTCCGGGAAGAGTCTAGACGATGTTCTGGTAGTGAACTCGTCAAGTCGGGAGTAGCACGCAAGTTGGAAATGGAATAAAAATCTCTGGATGCTGAAATAAACATCACCAACGTGTCCAAAATTAGCGAGATAGTCAAAAAAAGTCTACCCATAAGTTCAATTTGGCACAGGGACAAAATCGATAATTTTAGGTCAAAATGAGGGTCCGCTAGAGGCCCACTTGCACCGGGACAAATCTAAAGTTCTCTAAATTTAGAAATTTATATGTCAAATAGAGTCTAAACGATGATACGAACTCAAAGGTACCTATATATTTGGATTCCAATGAGACGATAACAAAAATGCCCATCGATTCGGATCGTAGGACCCGCGATAAGGTGATCCAGTCGACTGTCTCAGAATTGGACAAAACCTGGCTCACAGGACAAGTCAGATGTTGCGATTCCATCAACACAAGTTTTGTTACAATACGACGAGCAAACAAAAAGTAATTATATTTTTTCAAAAGTCCTCGATACGAATATTTTTGACGGATATGGGTCAAATTCGTTACGTACACACAACCAATTTGGATTTCGCCAAAACACACACGTCGAGGATTACCATATGCACCTTTCGATACAATTGGTTTGAGTCGTGTGGTCCGTTTTGTTAGGACAGACCACGATTGGAACTTTTCTAATCACATAAACTGTTTCAACTGGCCTACTTAAGCCTTGTTTTGATCTATCTACTGTAGAAGCATGAAAAATACGCTGCAGAATTATACGTATATGCATAAAACCCGCGTAAAGTAGAGTTTCAGTGTTGTGTGGCGTAAGACATGACTTCAGAGCCATCAGTGTACAGCAGAGCTTCATCGCTAGTACATCGTAAAATATAAGCTCCAGAACAACTCGCGTAATGCAGTATTTCCAGACTGCTTCGGCGTAAAAAGGTTGCTACCTCGCATTTATGGCGTAAAATCTCTCTGCTTTTAATGCAGCATGGAAGTGTACGAGGAACGCTTCATATTCCTCGAATGAACCTGTCAGACAGTACAATGAACCTGACTCCTGACAAAGAGTATTGCACGACTATCAAGACGACGACTGTAATGATGATTCGGCACAGAACTCCAGACTGTCATTTAGTGATAAAGCCTTGATTTAAGTCATCGTTTACGCATTCAAGGAATACGCTGCCTAGTTTTACACAGGCAAGCATGAGCTTTTACGCTCAGGATGAGACAAAGCTGATCGTCACGTCAAAAACTGCTCTTCGTACAGAACTCGAGGCACGTCTCTGCAGTTAATGCGCGAGATGGGGGCAGATCTCTGCATTTAATGCACGAGATTTGGTTCTATTTTTCAATGACTGGGAGAGCTATAATTAGGGATAATACGTCCACATCACCATCCCTGCACATTACGCTATCAGGCCATTTTTAGCTATAGGAGTACGCCGTATGCTATCTCCTTGAAATACACCGACCTAGCTATTTTCAACTATAGGAGTACGCCGTATGCTATCTCCTTAAAATACGCCAACCCAGGCTATATTTGCAAAGGTATGTGAACAGGCTATCTGATCCAGAATACGCTCAAGACCTCAGTCAAAGGGAAATAACCGGCTATCTTTTATGCTAGCTACCTATCCATGCAGCATCAGGCTTCTACGCCTACTTGGCTTCTACGCCAACTTGACAACTATTTGGCTTCTACGCCATGGTGACAGTCATTGGCTTCTACGCCAACCTTTTCTATGCGAGGGGCAGTTACCTACGTGGCTTGCACGCCGTGATCTTCGCAGCAGTTATACGCGTTACCTCATAATGGAACACGCGTCACACGCGAATTCAGAAGATCATGTATACGTGGGTGGCAGTTATTATAACCGCCGCGTAAAAAGTGCCACACTCTCCATTGTTCGGCTTCTACGCCTACTGGACGGTTACTGTCACTAAACTCTATAAATAGAGACCTCTATTGACAGAGGTCAAGGGGGAAAAAAATCGAAGAGAAAGGGGGAAAAAATCGAAGAGAAAGGTCAAAAAATCGAAGAGAGAGGTCGAAAATTGATTTTTTTTTAGAGAGAAGAATCCAGAGCACAGACAGAGAGTAGTGATCGACGATTTTTGGCATCGAGCATCCACTCCCTCTTGCAATCTTTGAAGCTTCTCCTTCTTCTACAGCACTTCTTCATCATCGTGTGGTCCAAGGGACAAAAGTGATCGACCGCAGATCAGACTCCTATAGCAATATTTACCCAGATTAAATTTTGTACTTAACATCCTCGTATAGGATTAATTATACTTCTTGTTTGTAAACCAAAGAAAGGGTTTCGTATAAACCTAGTTTTATTTCTTTCGTTTATTATCAAACATCTACAGGTTGAGTTAAGTTCTGGAACTTGGTATAGTCATAGACAAGTTAACCAAGAGTGCATAAGCACAAATAGCGCTAGATTTCGTTGAACGAGCAGAAAGTTATGCCCGTTCAAACTTGGGAAAAATCCATAAATTAATGAATTCAGAGGAATGTTGTGATTATTTTGAAAATTGGAACAAAAATTAATAAAGAATTTTAAGGGAATAAAATAAACTAATTATTGAGTTTTATAGAGGGTTAGGTTGTCTATGCAATGGTGTTACTAGATCTAGAAATAATAAAATACACAGAGAGTTACGGGGCTTTAATTGTGTGTACCTTAAATTAAATTCTGGATTGAAATAAAGTCACAATATCTTGGCAGAGTCGGAGGCTTTGTGCGGTGCGTACACACGACAAGGAGACCAGCGAAGTAGTGCATTGAGATCATCGTCGATGGAGGAGCAGATAGCTACCAGGTTCGGAGAGAATCATCATGATCAACGTCGCACGACTGACGGAGGGGAGGAGATTAGTTGTGGAGTTGGGAGGAGAAATGAGGAGGACATAAAGATGAATGTTTGGGGATGAATGAGTGAGATGGAGAAAAAATAGGAGTGAAGAGTCTCCGGTTGTGGGGGGTCACATTCATTCGCACGAGGGGGGGGGGGGGCGTGTGTGTTCACAAGTTCTGGGGTTTGGGTTTGTGTGTGTTGGTTTTGGATTTGGGTTGTTTAGGAAATGGTTTCTTAGTTTAGGAAATTGGTTGTTTAGTTGGGTTTAGGTTAGCTGTTGTTGGGAAGTTTAGGAAATGTTTGGATTTGGGTTAGGGACTAATATTTAAGTATTAGCATATGCACACTTATACAAATATATATAAACAAAATTGATTAATTGATAATAGAATAAAATAAAACATTATGGAGGATTATAACTTGTCGATAGTCCCCTCGGCCTTTATCGTCTTCTTGAAGATCCATTTACATCCAATGAGTTTTGCTCCTTTTGATATATCTACCAACACCTAAGTGTTGTTGGAAATTAAAGAGTCAAACTCATCGTTGGCAGCCTCCATCCAGAAGACAACATCTTTGGTCTTCATCGTCTTATCATACGTAAGCGGACCTACTTCCACATGATATGTGACGAAATCATCTCCGAAGTCCATCTAACTCCTCGCTTGCTATGTTGACGGCTCAAAGAAATATGGTTCAAAGGTTGTCTCTTCAATGACAACCTCAACATCATGTTTGGAAGCACTTGCCTCCTCTGTACTAACAATATTCTATGAAATATTCGTGAGAACAATGTTCTTATGCCTAGCAAATTTATCTTCAAAGAATTCTGCACCGCGAGATATAATGATATGATTTGATTCAATATCAAGGAACCTCTGAGCATCACTCTTTTCAGTATATCCCTATAATATGGTCTTCGTAGTCCTCGTTTCCAGCTTTTGAATCTTCATATTTGAAAGCTTCACATACGTCAGACACCCCCACACTCGAATGATATTCAAGTTGGATCTAACCTTGAACCAGATTTTATGAGGAGTAGTGTCAGAAGTTGTGAATGACACTCTATTAAGGATAAAAATAGCCGTAAGACTGCTTCTCCCCAAAAATAGTTTGGAAGACCCTTAGTCAACAGTATAGAATTCAACATCTCTGTCAACGTCCTATTCTTCCTTTCTATAACTTCGTTTGATTGAGGAGAATATGGAGTAGTGTTTCATTGATAATTTAATGTTTTTCTAGAATGATGCAAATTCAAGAGAACGATAGTCTCCACCTCGATAACATCCAAGTCTTTTGAGTTATTGACTGGTCTTATGCTCTACTTCAGCCTTAAAATCCTTGAAGTCCTTAAACTTCTTAAATGCTTCATCTTTCAATTTGAGAAGATAGATGAACACGTACTTTGAGAAGTCGTCGATGAAAGTAATAATGTATTCTATTCCGGCCTTTGTGAAGAATTGCTTGAAGTCACAGATATCTTAGTGTACCAACTCTAGAATATATGTGCTTCGGTTCACCCGTTTGAATGATTTTCTTACTATCTTCGTCTGCGCACAGACTTCACACTTCTCCGCATGCTTTTCCACACATTTTTTGAGATTATATTATTTGAAATCACCGGTACGTGCTTCACGTTCTGCAGCGTCAGGGACTTCCCCGAAGTTAGATTCAACACCACCATTCCGATCCCAAGTACTTCAACTTGTGCCTTGTTTTCCATTAAAACCTTCTCGGAAGTAGGCTTGTATGTGGTTAACAACTCTCACTTAGAGCACACATTGCAGGATGCACCTGTGTCCACCTATCAGTCATTGTCTATACCATATGAGTCAACCTACGCAATCATAGCAACCAAGTTAGACTCACCTTGCTCTTTCGATTTGAGCTTGGATCTGTAGTCCTTCTTGTAGTGTCTCTTCTTGCCACAGTTGAAGCAAGACACGTCAGACTTGGGCTTTGGCTTAAAAGAAGTCGACTTTACCTTCAGATGGTTGAAGTTCCTTCTTTTTGTTATTGTAGGAAGCCTTCTACTTTCCTTCGGAGTCTCCAACATATACCATATTGGCCTTCGCCAACTGCTTGGACAAAGTGTCCATATTGAGTTAGCCCTCAACTCATCTTCAACATGGATCCAGTGCAATAAGAGTTCTAGATCGATCATCTTTTTACGGTACATGTCCATAATGAACTTGTTCTAGCCAGGAGGGAGCTTCGAGACAATATCCCCTACAATTAATTTGTCTTCTTGGGGCATGCCTTTATCCTTAAATTTTTGTCGTAACAAGTGAAATTCTTTGACTTGAGACAAAATGACATTGTCATCCAAATTGCATCTTAAAGAACTTGTCGATGATATGAATTTTGGTTCTTTTCTCGTTAGACTTATAGTGCTTCTTAATAGACTCATATACATCCTTAGCATATATGGTCTTGATGTATGATTTTGCCATTGAATCTTCCATGGTGTTTAGAATCAACAGTTTGTAGACACTTCTGTTACAAAGTAGTGGCTTCAACAATTCTCCGAGCATTATCAGTTTCCGGAACAGTTGGTTCAGGATCTGCCAAAATGTAATCGATGTTTACGAGTTGAAGATTAAGACTGATATTTCTCTTCCAGAAAAGTGCTCCCCGTCAAATTTCTCAAATTTGTTAAAACTTATATCGAGAAGACTTGCATGATTCTCCATCTTTATCGGATCTTGCTTTGAGATTGGTAGTTCTGAGGTAGATCAAAGATGGATTGCAGAGAAGAAGCCAACAACATAGATTCACGCAAAACTAAGTTTGCTCTCTATTTTATCCTGAAGTTGTTGTTGAGATTCACACAAAACAAAGTTTACTCTCTGCAGAATCTCAACTCCGACAAAATACTTATATTAAATCAGATTACAAACTATCAAATTTCAATATTGCAAATACAGTTGCAATTGAGACAGAACCTTTACAAATTAGAAGAAATAGGAGAAGAAGAAAACAGTAGAATAACTCTTGCTGGGATTATGACGACCACCATTACTCAAAGCAAAATTCTCCCTCTAGACGATCCGTTCTCAGGAACCAACAAGTTCACAAGAAAACTTTTGGAACGCTCGTAGTCACCTCTGTTGTTGACCTGAATAGAATCCTGGACGAAGGCAGCGACCACAGTGCTCTCTCTCTCGGTCTGTCAATTATGTGTCTCTCTCAAAGGAGGCACGAAAAGACTATTTATAGAGTAGAGAGGAAACCCTAACCCTAATCCTAACTGTCATCCAAATCCCAAAAGATTAGAATTGATTTAAATTGAATTCATCTTCCATAACTGTCTGAATCCCACAGTCTGCGTTTATGCGCTCAATCTGAGCATACGAGCAGCAGCACAACAATCCATGCGCAAGCGATCGATGCGTAAGTGCGAAGTGCAAAGTGCAAAGTGCAAAGTGCAAAGTGCGTCATCCAAGCTCCACTTTGCGCCATTCGTTCGAGTCTGATTCTCTTATGAGAATTTTTTCAAAGAGAGTGACATAAACAAAAATTGTTCCTTTTTAGGTTTAAACTTCAACTTTCTAGAAAAATCATCCCACATGGACCATATGTCATATATACTTTGGTGGTTTTCCAATGTGGGACTAAAGATCCCAAAGCTAGGTTAAAAACCATAACAATGATCAGTCATGAAGCTACTTGTTGATCACCTAAAACTTGGGAGGTTCACAAGAATAACAACCAGCAGCCGTGACACCTCAAGTTTAGACAGCCTCTCTGCATGTTTCAAGAATCAAGATGGAGATCTTCTTCCTCCACATAGAAGCAAGCTTTTAGAATGGATGCTACTAGTTCTTGCTCCAAATCAATCACTTGACATACATTGTCAACACTTGATGTAATAAAATATTAGATTTTTTTTATGTCTTTGCTAAAAGGCACAGACTTAAAAAAAAACTGGCATCTTCCATAATAGACAAAATAAGATGAAGATGAAGATTGTTGGATTCTTATTTATTGCAAAGTTCTAAGTAGCATACAAGGTGAAGCCTAACAAACATATTTCCACTCTAAAACATCAGAGAAGGCGAACTACATAGTGGCACTGTGACGGACCAATTAAAACTCTGGTTCTCTACAAGCATATAGACAGCTTTCAGCTCCTACCACTTGCTAATCTAAACTAGAACTGGTGAAAAAGAGAACATAATCGATTACAAGGACCCATTTAAACTGACACTTCTATTTTTATCTATTCCTTATGAGCTCCCCATATTACTGGATGGATAATCTTCAAGAAGCTCCCATAGTACCTATATGATCACAAGCATAAAAGAAAAGAAAAAAACAGTATCAAGAAAGCAGAATAAATAAATGATAATCAATGGGCATACAAATGCCACCACAAAGTCCTGAGTTTCAGAATTCAGGGATATTCCCCCAATGCAGTGTAAAGCGATCCAAGATTCTCCTTATTGTTGATAATGCAGAAATTCAAAAAGTCTAAAGAATGGCATACTTCCCTTCTTAGGCTTTAAATTGTTTACAGAATATCTTAGCAATGATTCTATACCTTCCTACAACTAGAAGATTACTGTCAGATCATTTCCCACCAAGTATTCTACTTGTCAATCCTCATATACTTAAAACTAACCGTGTACAAAAAGTTGATTGGCACATTCCCTACCTCCCCATATAAAAGCAATGTTGGTGCTATTTGAAACCTAGAGCTCCAAGGCAAATATCTTCTTCTTACTCATCACAATTACTAGCTTGATAATCAATTTGATGAAAAATATTTGATGTAGAGGATCTAAATTACAGGATAACAAAATTTCTGATTAGGTAAGAGTAAAGAAAAGGTATACTAAATCACATAAATTCATGATGGGATGTCGACAAGAATACTAATAAAGGTATACTGATAAATGTTAAAGAAAATACTTGTAGCTGCAATAGACAGATTCCATTGACAGTTCATTCGTGACCCTTATGTAAAGAAAACAGGAATGATTGTATAAAAGTGAGTTAGGTGGTTCAAAAATTAGACACTAAACCAATTATCCTTGCTATATGCTGGTAAAACTAGGTAAGTCCTATTGCCAAAAATTCTGACTCTAGTAAGTAGTAAATAATATTTCACCACAGTATGTAAAATATTCTAGTATATATTAAAGAATAGGATTAGAAATAAGTGTATTCGTGGATAGTTGAGGTGGCGTCAATGAAGGACAAGATGATGGAGAATAAACTTAGGTGGTTTGGACATGTGCAACGCAGACCCATAGATGCCCCCGCAAGGAGGAACGAAAATATAGTAGTTAATGGAGCCGCTAGGACTGGAGGTAGGCTTGACTATCATGGCTTGAAGTGTTAAAGAACGATATATATTTTGTAAGCGTTAAAAGAGGGCATGACCCTTAACAGAGCCAAATGGAAAAAGAGGATTCAAACAACTTACCACAGAAATATGGGATAAAAGCTTTGTTGCTGTTGCTGTTGTATGTAAAACATTCTGGCATGTTTTGAAGTTAGGAGTGAGCTTTGCCACATTTAAATGAAAGCACCGTGATCCTATAATATATGGACCCTATTACGAGTCGCTTCAAAAAATTACCTTCTTCATGTCTAAAATAGAAAGCACTGTGATTCTAACATCTTCAATAGTATAATGATCCTGAAAGTATGACAGAACGTAACAGTTAGCTTTCTATATATGCATAATACTATAATAAACTCTACATTTCTTAACTGATATGTACCTTGCCACCATTCTCCCCTGGAATTTTCAGGGTCTGGGTAGTCATAACCATCCTTTCTTTCCTTGTCCTGGTCATTTTTATGCAGATTAAGTAATGAGTAGTAAGAAAACAAATTTCTTCTTCGTAGAATGAAATATTTAATTTGATCACATACATCACATCATGAGAACAATGAGAGTTAATTTTTACTTACTCTGTCATAACCTCCTGGGTGTTGCTTGGATGAAGGGTAATAATCTCGGCATCCATAATCCACAGATGATCCCATATTGCACGGGTCTGAGGCTTCAGAGGAAAAGGATCCATTGCTACCCTTTTGGTAAGAGTCGTGGCTTTTGCTACGACTTTCTTGGGAATTGCCATCTGGAGAATTGATTTTTAATATCATTCAAGCTCTAATTTTGGTCTATATTAAACAAAATGCATTCTTACTCCCAAAACCTTAAATGTTTCAATCTAATCCGCTGGAAGAACGCTTTTAGAAAAGTGTGTGATAATGATAAGTCGAACAAAAAATAAATTTTTTGGTAAAAGGAGTGCTCCTTAAAATGCTGGGTAAGTCGCCTACAATAAAACATATATAGTAGACGTGGACATCTAGTGAGCCCACATCTCTTGGATGTATACCGTTATATGGAATAGTGAGTATAGCGACACATTTGCCAACAATCAACATCACATACTGCTATCTATGAAGTTTTATGTTCTTAAAAGAAAATTCCTATATCTGTTAGAAGAAGGCTTGATCCAATTTGTTCAGAATTACTACACATTGAATTACATTAACTGATCTACAATCAGGATTGATAGATGGTACAACAATCAACTGCTCTAAACTTATCCCGATTGCAGAACCTTGATTAAATACGAACTGAAACATTCCGAAAGCGTACAAATAATGGTATATAGGTTATTCACATAACCAAGTCTCTAAATTCAAACATTAATGTATAAATAAAATTTGTCATAGTTGGGATGAGGGTTAGAAGGTTACATGTTTATGTTATTCTATTACACCCAACAGGTCATATGCCCATTTATGGGTCTTTATATAACCCGCGTAAAATGTGTTCTATAGCATAGGTTGTTAAGTTATATTGCACCAAAAATCTACGGGTGAGGGTCTCCAGAGTTGTGTGGATGGGGTTAGACAGGTAAATAACTAAAAATATATTTTTTTCCCAATAAAAATCAAGCACAGGTGAAATGCTAAGGAAGAATTGGGATACCCAAAGTAGTAGTTTTGGTGTTCTGAACATGGGAACTCTGCCCCACACCACCACCCTGCTTCTTCCAACCCTGCTGTCATCAACAACAACAAACTAATTAAGAAGAAGAAAATAAAGCCATTTAATCAAATCAAAATGAAGAAAGAAATAGAAAAAAAAATCCTTCGAAACCATTAATCAATCAAAAAGAAATGATGAAACCACGAAGCACAGGTATATACAAACAAGAACAACCTGGTCGTTCTTGGGTGGGAAGATACCATCCAAGATGTCACTCTTCAATGGGTTGGGCTGCTTCACAGGGAAGTACTTGTCAACAAAGGACTTGGATGCCTTCTTGTTCTCTTCCATTGCTCAACAAATTTCTTCTTCCTCTTCAACAAACCAAACCAAACCAAACCAAACCAAAGCGCTCTCTTCCTCTAAACTCGCTCTCCCCTTCTCTCTGATATTGTTATTGTCTTGAGGAGAAGAAGCCAAGGGAGGGAGGATTTATATAGAGGAGAAAGGAGGGGATAAGAAGGGAAGGAAATAATAAAAGGAACAAGAACACGTGAAGTCGTATTTAATACGAAAGAGAGGTGGTGTACTAATTTTTTTTTTCCCTCAAATAAAATCTAATTCCTAATATCAATATCTACTATTATAAATGTTTGCTAAATAAATAAATTTAAAATTTTTATTTTTTTTTCTAATTCCATATGTATATATTTAAAAATAAAATTCTAAAATTTAAATTCTTCCAACTATCTTAACATATAATAAAATCTAAAATATATTTAATATTTAAAATTTTTTATGTCTTCAAAACCGCTCGAAAGTGAGTCGTCTAAGTCGTATGTATACCATCATCAATTAATTATTTTTTAAAAATTAATATTACTTATAAAATTTGTTAAATTTTTTTTTTATATAGTTTGATAATATTACGTACCTAACTATTTTCAAGGCTCTTTATGAAAAGTAGAAATATATCCATAACTAATTATAATTAAAATATAATCAAATATATAACAAATTCTAATTAAAGTATAAAAATATTTATAATAAAATTGAATTTAAATAATTTAAATATTTAAATAATTTTATATTAAATTTAGAAGAAAAAAATTATTTTACTTACAATGCATGTGAATTTACTAGTATAAATAAAGGCGTACGACAAAGATCCTTTTTAGTTTAAAATCAAAACAAAACGACATGCATCGACACTAGCATAGTAAGCCAATTATGAACACTAGAGATTGCAATTTAATTTCATAGCACCAGACCAGTGGCTTGTCTCTACTATTATAATGCGGACGGTACTTGTATTTTCTCACAACAATATATTTAAGCTAAGTAAATAATATTATCTAACTAAACACATTCAAAATTTTAAAAATATATTTATAACAAATTATAACTAAAATATATTCAAATTATATTTAAAATATTCTAACATAATTTAAATATTTATATTTCAATAATTTAAATATCAATATGTGATCTTATTTGCATGTTGCTCTACATCATGTTGCTCTATATTAAGATTTGGAATTTGAAAACTTAGAAAATTAATTTATTTTTTTAAATTTCCATACATCCAGAATCATGTATCTACATATTCTGTACTAGCAATAACTCAGTTTTATAGTACTGGACATAAAAAAAAAAAACACACCTAAACGTTCTTACAGTTGGAAAACTCGAATTCTGTCGGCTCGGTCTGGTATCCGTGCTTTTTAAATTTTTTTTTTTTTTTTTCCTCCTCGATGTAGATAATGTTACATGGACCATCACACCATCCCTGTGGGGCCCACTGCCTGCTTAGCCCACACGTATACTGAGGATAGAAGAAACGGCCACAAAGTGCCCCCCCCTCCCCGCCATTTCAGTTGTAAGGCGCGCCCACTGACCAAGAATATCCCTTCTTGACTAATTGTGTTTTCATTTGACTGTTCCAGTTCCATAAAATTTTGTTGTTGGCATGAAAATTAGGTAAAGTGGACTTGGGAGGAAACTTATTAGTTGGGAAGTCAGAAAATCCATCTGTGTGCTTTGTTGAATTATCCATAACTAAGAATGTTTGAAGTAACTTGCGTATCATTTCATCCTCGTAAAAAAGTTGAGCAAAACGAGTGGTGTCAAAGGACTCCGAAGATGAACAACGCGTGTTGCTCGGCGTTGAATGTACTTTTGCGACGTTGGCAACTACTTGAAGCAATTGGATGGTCGACCACATTTAATTGCGGTGCATGGATAATCCAAATACATTTGTATTTTTTTCTTTTCTTTTAGTGTTGGGTTCAAAGAAACTTGTGGCCGTTTTTATCCACATCAAGGACTTCGCTGCTCTGGTCCGCCTTTGATAATTGACCCAAAAAATGTTGGTTAAGAGTGACCACAACGAGCCATTACTGTTCTTTCTTTGGTAACAAAGAGGATTGACATGTACTTATTAGTGTAAAACTTGGGCAATTCTATTCTATTCTATTCTTTGGTAACAAAGAGGATTGACATGTTGGTTAAGAGTGACCAACGAAAGCAATAAAGGCTCCGTGTCCTCGAGCACGGTATGATTGGTTCACTCGGTTTGCCCAAAATATATAGTTCAAACAATCAAGTTCAAGGCCTGGGATTTGTATTGGTGATTACAATTCTATTCTAAAAGCTGATGAAAAGAGGGGAGGCAGCAATTTCATTTACTCTAATCATCAATGTTTTATAAATTGGTTTCACAACAATGCTGCCATGGATCTTGGGTTTGTAGGTCCTGCATTTACCTGGTCTAATAAACGCAAAGCCAATATGAACATAGCTGAACGTCTTGATAGTGTAGTAGCTGATACTAAATGGAGATCATCTTTTCCGGTGGCCAGAGTCCTCCACCTTCCAAGCATTAACAGTGATCACAACCCAATATTCTTGAAGCTAAACATCATCAACATAAGAAGATACACTCCTAACGCAACTTGGCTCAAAGAGAAAAGATTTTGCCACTACCTTAACCAACTATTGTTCTAACTTACACTACCAAATAATGTCCAAATAGCAACAGTTTTAGCGACGTCCAAATAAAACGTCGCTAAATTATAGGTATTTAGCGACGTCCATATAAAACGTCGTAATGCGTCGATGATAGCGACGTGGAGCGACGTTTAGCAAATACAATTACTATAATAATAAAAAACGTCGCTAGGTAGTCGCTAAACGTTGCTAACTTTTTAATTTTAGCGACGTTTACCAACGTTTATGTATTTAAGTTGCAGTATATTATTATGTCTGTGACGGTTAACGATGTCTGGACAGACAACGCTAATTTATTTCATATAGGGTTTGACGAATATCTTTTTTTCGCATTTCCTTCGATATCTCCAAAATTTTAAACCCTAGCCCCCATCCCGGAGCCCTACCACGGCGACCCCCGTCCGGCTGCGTCCTTCCCCCTCCGGCGTAATCCTCCCTCCGTCGGCTCCTCCCTCCGGCTTCCCTCCTCCCTCCGTCGGTTCCTCCTCCCTCCGGCTCCCATCCTCCCTCCGGCGTCCTCCTCCTTCCAACTCCCCTCCTCCTCACTCAGTGAGCTCCTCTCTCCGTCTACTCTCTCTCCCTCTCTCTAACACGATACGACACGACACGACACGATACGACATGACACACACTAACCCTAACCCTAACTCGGGCACACACACACACTTGCGGACACACTAACACACGGGAACACTAACCCTAATAAGGACACAGACATAGATAAGACATGACATGACACGGACATATAGACACAAACACGACACAGACATAGACACGACATGATACGACACAGACACATACACTGACACGACACAAAACATGATACAGACCCTAACCCTAACCCTATCTCTCTTTATATTTAGCTGTCTGAGTTTAGACGCAACTTGCGTATCGACATCGTATACAATAGGATGCAGATCTCGACTCAAGGAGAGTCGTATATACAGACACGGGAATGACTCTTCAAAGACGAGACACCATACGATATTGGCTTCTTCTAGAACTCATATCCAACTTGGTTTAGAGCAGTGTTAACCCTATCCTTGACACAAGAGTTCGTGTTCGGGTGGTTGTGGCACGACATTAGTATATATATCGCGTAACCAAGGATACAGCATCCCCCTCGTCCCCGATGACCCCCCTCGGCTCCTCTCAACCCCAATGCCCCCCCTCATCGGTCAGAGGGTCAAGTAACCTATATTTGGAGTGGGTGCACATTGTATACATGTGTGTGTTTGAGTGTGTTTAGTGGGTGAGTATTAGTGAGTTAGTATAGGTTAAGTGTTTAAGTGTTGAGTGAGGGTATGTATATTATGATTGAGTATCTAAGAATATTTGAGTTTTGGTTTAGTATCCCAAGATACTTGAGTAGGTGTCAATATACCAAGATACATGGATAATATACTGGAACGATGTCTATTCATCTTTGCAAAATTATCTAGAAATGGATATGAATTACTACATGCGTCATCGTTCGTGGATGTACAACCGTCATCCGGATGACATGTGTGGTGTACGGGATGAATTCATACAGGGGTGAAAAAGTTCTTGCAATTTGCCAAGGCATTCCCTTAATACAGAGACGGCACCAAAATTAAGTTTCTGTATGTGAGATGTCACAATTTAAAATATCACTCAGAAATGGATGTGCCATATCATTTGTACTCGAGGAGTTTCACGTCGAATTACTATCAATGGACCTCAAACGAAGAACTTGTGTCTTTAGCATCAGAGTTGGAGACTTATGTGGAGGCGTATATGGATGTCCACGACAACGCTGATTACGACGACGGGTGCTTGAACATGATTTTTGAATCTGTCGAACCTAGTTTCAATCCAGATAATCATGATGCAGCTGAGGAGACACCGAATGCCGATGTTGTAAAGTTCATGGAGTTACTAGAGAATGCAAGGACTCCATTATATCCTAGTTGTGAGGATCATTCACCGTTGGACGTGGTTACAAGATTGTTGAGCATCAAGTCTGATTTTAACATGTCGCAAGAATGCTACAACCGACTGATGGAGTTGATTATAGAGATCTTGCCAGAGGGTGCTAAGTTGCCTAAATATTTTTACTGATCTAAGAGGATAGTGAGATCGCTCTGGTTAGGATACGAGAAAATTAGTGTATGTCATAACGGGTGCATGTTGTACTACAAAGACGACAAGGATGAAGACACGTTCAGAGTTTATGGTGCTGATCGCTACAAGACCACTAGTAGAGAAAGGTCTGTCGGTGCAAGGAAGCCTACCGATTCGATGCACTACTTGCCTTTGACGTCGCAGTTGCAAAGGTTGTTTATGGTGAAGGAGACTACAGAAAATATGAGTTGACATAGGCAAAAACAGATTGAAGGAGTGTTGTATCATCCATACGATGGAGAAGCATGGAGGCACATTAATCGAGAGTATCCAAATTTTGCTTCGGATTCGTGTAATATCAGATTGGGGATCTCCCTCGACGATTTTACCCCATTCGAACTTTCGGGCTCCCAATATTCGTGTTGGCCTGTAATCGTCACTCCATACAATCTACCGTCTTGGATGTGCATGAAGACTCCATATATGTTCCTAACCGTTGTTATCCTGGGTCCAAACAATCTGAAAAGGAACATCGATGTGTATTTACAGCTATTGATAGATGAGTTAAATTAGTTATGGAAAGTAGGTGCCAACATGTACGATATTTTTAGAAAACAAAATTTTTAGATGAAGAAAGCACTTATTTGGACCATCAACAACTTTTTGGCATATAGAATATTATCGGGATAGAGCACTTATGGCCGTCTCTCTTATCCGTATTGCATGGACCGTACTAAGGCTTTTCGTTTGAAACACGGAGACAAACCGTCCTTCTTCGATTGTCATCGATAATTTTTGCCGAAGGATCATCAGTACTGGAGGAACATGTATGCTTTTTGTGCCGATGTTGTGGATAAGGCTAATCCACCGCCAAGGTGGCCTGGATACACGATATGGAAAGAGATAAAATATTTATCAATTGCTATCGAAGAGCTTGCGAAGGGGTACAAGTGTGACGGATTTGGTCGCACTCATAACTGGATGAAGAGGAGTATATTCTGGGATCTGTCATATTGTAGAACCAATCTGATCAGACGTAACCTTGATGTCATACATATTGAGAAAAATGTGTTTGACAACATAATTAATACTGTAATTGACGTAAAGGGAAAGATGAAAGATAATCCGAAGGCCAGGTTTGACATGGAAAAAATATGTAGACGTCATGCGTTGTATTTGATAGAGGAGGAGAATGGAAAGTTAAAGCAACCTAAGGTAATTTTCTCACTGGAGAAGGAGGATAAATGAAGACTTTGTAGATGGATTCAGGGTCTAAATTTTTTAGACGGGTACATGTCGAACTTGAAAAGATTTGTCAACCTCAAGGAGAACAAACTGACGGGTATGAAGAGCCATGATTATCACGTATTCAAAGAGAGGTTAATTTCAATTGTATTTCAGAAATTCTTACTACATGTCATTTGTGATCCATTGTCAGATCTTAGCATATTCTTCAGAGATCTTTGTTCTACTAAGTTGCTCGTCGATCATCTAGAAAAGCAAGAGAAGGACATTGCGGTAATACTGTACAAGCTCGAGAAGGTGTTTCCTCCAGGATTTTTTGACTCAATGGAGCATTTGCCAATTCATCTTTTCTATGAGGCACACGTTGGTGGACCTGTAAGTTATCGGTGGATGTACTCATTCGAACGACATCTGAATCACCTAAAGTGAAAGATAAAAAATAAGGCACGTGTTGAGGGTTCTATTTGTGAAGCTTATGTTCTCAAGGAGATTACAAACTTTTGCTCGACATATTTCAAACCTCATGTTGGTACTAATAGAACGAGAGCTCCAAGAAAAGACGAAGAAGATGAATTTTCTGAAAATGAATGAAAATAAAATAACTATCCATTTAGACTTGTGACACTACTAGTTATTTACTGTGCAGTTCTATTAATACTGTGATATATGTATAACATTTTGATTGTAGAATATACTATATATCTATTTATTTGTTCTATCATCATATGTTGTTATCAGGTATGACAGGACACACACACACACACAAGTGTTGTGGGTAGATCTCGGACATGGACACAGACACACACACACACACACACACACACACACACACACACACACACACTTAGATGATATTCTTTATACTATCCGATATGACACAAACACAGGTAAATCTTAACCCTATCTAACCCTATCTGACATGATACAGACACTGACATAAACACTGACACAGATACGTATACACATACATAGACACATACACAATATGACACATTCTCACACACATGGATGTGACACACTTATACTGACATGACACACACATGCTGACACGATACACCGACAAAGTACTCCTTGTGTATTTGTTTTATCATCATATGTTACTATCATATATGACAGGACGATGCAGATTATTTTGTCACGACACGCACCCAATTTAGGGGCACGAGTGCGTGGGTACGTCCAGCCTACGCCGCAGCATCGGCGGTAGAACACTGTCTAGGTCATGTAACTATCTAATCAAACTCACGTGAATACCTAACTCCATAAGGAGATGTGGATATCATAAAATAATGCTGGAATACTCAATCACATAAACTAAAGCACGATGAGATATCAAGGCAAGCAAGAAATACAAGACAAGTCTAACGATAAAATAATCATACCTGCAATCATTAACTTCCAATCCCCAAGTGTGTCGGAAACCAGTCTACTAAGGTCACAGTCTGGAAAAATATTTTCCAGTCAGGAAGGAGCAAAGTACATCTCTAAATAGCAGTTCTATATTAATGATATAAACTATGTAGCAGTTCTAGATGGAAATATACCAGAAGCATGTATAGGTACGAGAAATAAAAGAAATACTGGAAATACTGTAAGTAAATGCAGGAGAAGAAACAATATGTCCATGAGCAAGAACCTATGACTAAGAGTATGAGTACTAGCTTTAACATGTGATCGGCTTGGGAACTTGATCAGGCTGGTTACATGTGATTAGCTATGATTCATGTAAGGTCAGGCTAACCGTTGGTTAGCTATGATGCATGTAGAGGTCAGGCTAATCACACGTAACAGCTATGAAGCATGGAGATGGTCAGGCCGCACCCGACGTGAGATGTGGGGTGAGCTATGATACATGAAAAGTTGGGTATGATCACATATCTACACTAAAATACTCTCCACCCCCTACTGGTATAGTAGATCAAATCATGGTACGCTATGGCACGAGATTCCCTGGGGAGGTAGCAAGTCTTCCTGGAAATCAGTGTCTGTACATGCACAAGATAACAAGGAAACAAGTCTTGTACAAGCTACACCATGAATAAGGAATAACATCTCATGACGAGATCCGTGTATACCAATCTGTGTAACCAACGTGTCAAGAGCATGGATATCTACACTAGATACAGTGAACATAGGAGATATAATAAATTAGAAACTAATCAGAGAATGTACTCGCCTTGGGTCCTTAGCTGTCAATACCAATGTCCTGTCCCAGAGTATCGTCTGGAGAATCCGACAGTCCTATAAACATATAATAATATCACTTGCATCAGGTGCTACACTAACACAGTCTAAAAACACAGAGTTCGGGACTTCTCTAGGTATGATACTGGTCACCTAGGATCACCTAGTAGGTTCACCAATTAACCATATTATCAATAATTAATTTAATACATATATATATGGTTATACCAAATTATATCCAAAATATGTATAACTGTATGTATATAAATGGAATATATTTTATTTATGTGAAAATTATACATCACTCATATATATAAACTAATATACATGTACCAAAATACATATTAACTTATATTATATATATATATATATATATATATATATATATATATATATATATATATATATATATATATATATATGCATACATACCAAAATAATACAATACTATATACAGGTAATTATACCAAAATATGTTTACAAGTACATATATATATCAATACAGTTATATATATATACTATATATTTTTACATACCAAAAATATGTTTATACATGTATATATATATAGGTACACATATTTATACCAAATATATTAATTTAATATATACTCTACCAATATATAATTATACCAAAATACATACATATATATGTTAAAGGAAATACACATATACATATTTAAATATGTATATATATATATAAATCATATTAAATGTACATACATATACATATACACCAAAATACGTTTATATATATATGTATACTAAAATATATATATATATATATACTATGCTTATACAAGCGTATTAACATTAATTAATAATTATACTATACACATACCTACACATTGCATTCATATCCTAAATATATACACATTGCATTCATATTAATTAATTAACTATTCTACATATACATATATTATATATATACCCATACGTATATACGTATGTATATATATATACATATATATATATATATATATATATATATATATATATATATATATATATATAAGAAGAAGGAAGGGGAGAGAAGAGAAGCTTACAGCGATGATCGGGGCTTGGCCGGCCGCCGGACTGGTGGAGGCCAGCGGGAGTTCCAGTGGGGGTCGGGGGCCTGCCGGACTGGAGTCGGCCGAGCAACAGCGGTGACCGAGCAGTACCAGCTGACGGCAGGCCGGGGTCGAAGCACAGGGAAGGGAGGATGAGCAGCGGGGATGGAGGGTCGCCGGGCCGAAGATGATGCAGAGCAGCGGCAGAGGGAGGAGATGTCGGCTGCTGGGTCGGGCCGCTCGCCGGAGTGCAGCGGCTGCCGGACCGGATGGTGGTGAAGATAGGTGGAGATGGCCGGAGTTAGTCGGCTACGGCGGAGTTGATGCCGTGGCCGGAGTTGGAGGAGTTCGGCTCGGGAATGGAATGATGATAATGGTGGTGGCGTTTGGGAGCCGCGGGCCGCCGTGGGGAGCTGTCCGGCGGGGGAGGAGGAGTTTCGTCGGAGTGCAAGGGAAGTCGGTCGGGGTGCGCAGGAGCGGGGCCGGCCTGGTTGGTTGGCCGTCGGGTGCAGGCTCCGCCGGGGTCGGGCTCAGTCGCCGGCCGGTGCACAGCAGGGAATGGTGAACAGTATTGGGTGTTTCCCCCCCCTTTTTTTTAATTCAAAAAAATTTATAAAGAGGTGGAGAAGAAAGGAAGGAGAAGAAGAAAAGAAAAAGAAGAAGAAAGTAAGAAGGAGAAGAAGAATTTACACATTGGAGAGAGGAGATGGAGGCTTGAGGAGGGTGGGGTTTCCTAGGTTTTCTAGGGATTAGGGTTGATGGTGACATGACATAAATAGGGATAGAGGGTGTTGATGGAGGGTGGTGATTGAACCCCTAGAATGAGTGGCTAGGATTGTTCATGAAGGAAATTGTTTTCATGTGGGAAAATGCAATTTGGTCCACAAATAAATAACCTTTCCATTTGGTCTTGGACAATGGGGTGATGACACCTACAATTGAATAATTGCAACTTAGCCCCTTAAATTCGGGAAATTGCACAAACACATAAAATAACAAAAATTTGGCGGGCGATTCGGTGTCCGGTGTTTTATAGGGTCAGGGGGCACTGTAAGTTCGGTATGGGCTCAATTTGCAGGGCACTGGAATTAAATTGGGATTTTCAGAATTGGTTTAAATAGTATCCTCAATTTAATTAGAAATAAATGCAAGTTGTGTTCAAAAATTAATTAGGAGTGCATGGGTCCAAAATCAGGTCAGGTCATCAATACCAATAATGAAGAAGACTCAGAACAGAATATTACCCTAATTTGAGCCGTACGAAAAATAGGTCAAGATTGCCTCTAATTTCGATTGGAACGCACAACGATACAAAAATAGGAATTTATTAAATAACGTCCGCGATGATTTTTGTGCGGCTAGAAGCAAGGTACAGAGAGCATAATTATGAGTTGCAAAAATAGCAGAATGGAAGGCGGGCATGTCTAGGACAAGATTGTAAAATTTGTTGGAAGACAAAAGCTAGGGTAGCGCTCCAATTATCGAAGCAAAGGCATAGCGCAAAATATTAAATAAAATACGGTAATTAATTACAAACTCCAAGAATTAAATTCTAACTAAATAATTAAATACAAAAATTCCATAATTCCGACAGGTGTTCATTTACTAGGCTTCTAGGTCAAGTCTACTAGCTTAAAAATAAATAAACACTGCATATAATACTATATTTAATTACACATCACATAATTATTTAAATTAAATATACTGTCATGCAATTACTTAATTGTAACTAACATAATATTAAATATTATAAAAAGTCAAAAATACCCCCGTTTCCGGAACGTGGTAGTGACAAGTCTACCCTCCTTAAAAGAATTTCGTCCTCAAAATTTAAGGTCCTTAATGATTGCATTTACACATTGTATTATTTCTATCAAAATTTAAATTTTAAACCAAATAATCATGAAGTACTTCCATATTGTTATTTCACAACCTTTCAAAATTCTATAACATCATATTCCTGAAAATATTCAAGTTTTAAAAAATTAAATCTCCTTTTTGTCATACTCCTCCAAAAATTTTAAGTTCGTATCTAAATACTCCAGGATTTTAATATCCAATCCTCCAAATTGAAATCCAATCAATGCATATTTATAAAAAATCGTATCCTAAAAAATTAAATTTTAATTACTAATCCATCCATCATCTTACTCTTATAACTCGAATTCAATTGATGCTTATTCAAATCTAAATCCTCCTTCTGAGAATTGAATTCGGCACTATTCCATTAACGATTTTATTTTCCGATTTTTTTTTCCTCAAATACTCAACGATGCGATACTTTCAGAATTTTCAATGCAACATTTATAATATAAAATATAAATTTCTATCTCGCAATCAAATAGATAAAATGATAATCTCTCCAATTTTCTCAAATTTTAATAACCAATCATCTCAAGACCTTAATAAATCCTCAATTTTGCCCTGTGAATTTCTTAACTCTCTATTTAAGTTAATATTTATCCTCGAATTTCAATCATACCTCGATTTTTGCAAAATCAATGATCCAGCAACTCTGTTATAACAACCCCTAAGTTCTTTATTTAAATTAATGCTCATCCACAATTTAATCCTCTTGTCTCTTTTGTCGGTCATAACCTTGTCATAGATCTTTGCTATGGTCAAAACCCTAATGATCATGGGTTAAGAAAACTCTACCTACAGCCATGCAATTTAAGAAAATATATAGGTCATGTATCTTTTGTCATGGTATTTCAGTCTCTGTTAAGGTGTACTACTAACTATATTCTAACAAGAAAATTATTGATACAAGCTATGGTACTAAGGAATCAATCAATCAAACAAACAGATGGAAAAGGAATATGAGGAAAGAACAGGACATAGCCTTCTAACCAATTACTTGGACATCTACAACCTCTATCATACACTTAACTCTGGCATATTTATTCACAAATTCTTGTCCCTATACACTGTTACCCATATCAACTAATCACTAGTCCACAAGATATCCATGGATACATCCACATTACACACATCTGTCTATTAATACCAAAATCTGATACCAAGGATCTCTAACACAATCATAGGTCAAATGATGCATCCAAAGTTTGATACCTCTATCTCTTTAGGTACCACTGTTTCTACTACAAGCATACTCACTACTAGCTCTCTTACCTACTACAACTGTTTATACTGGTTATTCTTATCACTCAAGTGCACACCAAGTGCAATACATCATACTAAGTACTGCTCTCTCTAATACAACTCTAAATGGACATCCAAGTCTGTTTGCAGTGCCATCTCAATCATGCTCAAGTCAACAGATCCTTACGTATGCACTTCATCCACTCATATACTAGTACATATTTCTTATCCACCATAAAATTTTATCCTTAAAATAAAATAATCAAAATTTAACTTCTTGAACAATTTAAAATAAAATGCATATACTTTTCTCAAAAGTCAAATATTCAAATATCGAAATAAAATTTTAATCACTTCCAAAAATCTTTATAGCTTTGACTATGTTTATTGAATCAAATTTTGAATCCTCAAAATTTTAATAACATAAAATCTTAACTCCTCTAAATTCTTAAAAATTAAAATTCATTCCCACTCTTCAATTTATAACTTTAAATCCTCAAGTATACAGATAGATACTCCCAGTCTCTAATACTCAAGGTCCACACAAATACACCAATCTAATTATCATCGCTCGAAGGACTTACTGTTATTAGCACCTTGCTCAACAAATATTTGATATAGGATCACTAGCACTATTGGTATGGTAACACTAGCTGCATCATTAGATTATCTCATCAAACTTATTACAAATCACGATCACTTGCACTTTCCATAATACCCATGCTTTACTTCAATCTCAAGGGCAGGCATATGGTTCCATATCTCGATTGAGGTATAAGCATATCTCTTAAACCTTTTACAGCCTGTTAAACTATTCTGTGATATATTTCACAACTTTTATTACCAATATTGATATTTCTCTACTCATGGCATCTCATTAAAACCCTTTATGTATATACATTTCTTTACTCTTGATCCACCCAGTATCAATCATCAAATTGAACATCATGCTCCATTAATCTTTAACGCAATTCCTTGATACTTAATTGTTTACATAGATCATCCAATTACATAATTTATTGACTATCCGGGACGGGTATGGCGGCTCTGATACTAACTCTTGGAACCTTCACTGATACTCTTACTCCTCTTTCTATAATACCAATACTAATTATAATAACACCTATCATAGAACTATTGCTACAAGGTACTATGCTATAGGTATCTCTAGATTAATGCCTAATGCTTCCATGTCCAACTAAGAAACACTTACAACTCACAAGTCACACTCAGTCAACTAATACAAGTCACAACCAAAATTGCAAGTCACTAATTATCACACTAACAAGGATCCTTAAAGAAATAAGGCTCAAAAGAACTGGGTTAAGGACTGAAGGTATCTTTACTGCTAGTAAAGAAAAAAAGCGATGGAACAAAGTCCTGGAATAACATAAATAGATAAGTCTCGAGATGATACTTTAAGAACCAATTTAAGATACAACCTGATAATCATACACGTCTGTCTGAAATCATGACACTCAGAATCCTCGCCACGCCAGTAAGCATAGATGCGATAAACGATAGGTTTCGTAACTAAGGTATGCAACTCTATAATCATGTCATCTAGAATCTTCGCCACGCCAACCGGTATGGCTGTGAGAGACTCTAAGTTTCATAACTATAGTATGTACATCCAAGTCAGGTTCCTACGTTCTCGTCACCACAGCTAATATGGCTGCGATAAACTCTAGGGTCCATAACCAAAGTAGACATTTTACCTTTCTCTCTGTCCTCATCAACATATGTCATCAGATGATACCATAAATTTTAGCCCGTAAAATTTATCTCGATATGAAATCAACTCAACAACGATACCAAGAATTAAATTTAACAACTGGTCAACAAGAATCAAACTCAACAATGATACCAAGATTTTAATTTAATAACTGATCAATAAGGATCAAGTTTAATAACAACAAGCGAGAGCAGATGGGAACAAGGGGGAAGGATTTAAATTGGAAAATTTATAATGAGACTCTCAAGGGTCGTCCCAGGAATCTCTCAAATAATTAGTGATTGAGTATCCTCTCTCATCCTAGTATCCTATGTCCTATATTCTATAGCAGGTACGCAGTAGTACAACTATGACGTCGCACTACTACGATATCGCACAACTAGCGAAGTCTGACCTGCATGGGCCACCACTAAAAATGTGTCACGATCCGCACCCAGTTTAGGGGCACGAGTGCGTGGGTACGTCCAGCCTACGCCGCAGCATCGGCGGTAGAACGCTGTCTAGGTCATGTAACTATCTAATCAAACTCACGTGAATACCCAACTCCATAAGGAGACGTGGATATCATAAAATAATACTGGAATACTCAATCACATAAACTAAAGTACGATGAGATATCAAGGCAAGCAAGAAATACAAGACAAGTCTAACAATAAAATAATCATACCTGCAATCATTAACTTCCAATCCCCAAGTGTGTCGGAAACCAGTCTACTAAGGTCACAGTCTGGAAAAATATTTTCCAGTCAGGAAGGAGCAAAGTACATCTCTAAATAGCAGTTCTATATTAATGATATAAACTATGTAGAGTTCTAGATGGAAATATACCAGATGCATGTATAGGTACGAGAAGTAAAGAAATACTGGAAATACTGTAAGTAAATGCAGGAGAAGAAACAATATGTCCATGAGCAAGAACCTATGACTAAGTGTATGAGTACTAGCTTTAACATGTGATCGGCTTAGGAACTTGATCAGGCTGGTTACATATGATTAGCTATGATTCATGCAAGGTCAGGCTAACCGTTGGTTAGCTATGATGCATGTAGAGGTCAGGCTAATCACACGTAACAGCTATGAAGCATGGAGATGGTCAGACCGCACCCGACGTGAGATGTGGGGTGAGCTATGATACATAAAAAGTTGGGTATGATCATATATCTACACTAAAATACTCCCCACCCCCAACTGGTATAGTAGATCAAATCATGGTACGCTATGGCACGGGATTCCCTGGGGAGGTAGCAAGTCTCCCCGGAAATCAATGTCTGTACATGCACAAGATAACAAGGAAACAAGTCTTGTACAAGCTACACCATGAATAAGGAATAACATCTCATGACGAGATCCGTGTATACCAATCCGTGTAACCAACGTGTCAAAAGCATGGATATCTACACTAGATACAGTGAACATAGGAGATATCATAAATTAGAAACTAATCAGAGAATGTACTCGCCTTGGGTCCTTAGCTGTCAATACCAATGTCCTGTCCCAGAGTATCGTCTAGAGAATCCGACAGTCCTATAAACATATAATAATATCACTTGCATCAGGTGCTACACTAACACAGTCTAAAAACACTGAGTTCGGGACTTCTCTAGGTATGATACTGGTCACCTAGGATCACCTAGTAGGTTCACCAATTAACCATATTATCAATAATTAATTTAATACATATATATATGGTTATACCAAATTATATCCAAAATATGTATAACTGTATGTACATAAATGGAATATATTTTATTTATGTGAAAATTATACATCACTCATATATATAAACTAATATACATGTACCAAAATACATATTAACTTATATTATATATATATATATATATATATATATATATATATATATATATATATATATATATATATATATATATATATATATATATATATATATATATATATATATATATATACATACATACCAAAATAATACAATACTATATACAGGTAATTATACCAAAATATGTTTACAAGTACATATATATATCAATACAGTTATATATATATACTATATATTTTTATATACCAAAAATATGTTTATACATGTATATATATATAGGTACACATATTTATACCAAATATATTAATTTAATATATACTCTACCAATATATAATTATACCAAAATACATACATATATATGTTAAAGGAAATACACATATACATATTTAAATATGTATATATATATATAAATCATATTAAATGTACATACATATACATATACACCAAAATACGTTTATATATATATGTATACTAAAATATATATATATACTATGCTTATACAAGCGTATTAACATTAATTAATAATAATACTATACACATACCTACACATTGCATTCATATCCTAAATATATACACATTGCATTCATATTAATTAATTAACTATTCTACATATACATATATTATATATATACCCATACGTATATACGTATGTATATATATATACATATATATATATATATATATATATATATATATATATATATATATATATATAAGAAGAAGGAAGGGGAGAGAAGAGAAGCTTACAACGATGATCGGGGCTTGGCCGGCCGCCGGACTGGTGGAGGCCAGCGGGAGTTCCAGTGGGGGTCGGGGGCCTGCCGGACTGGAGTCGGCCGAGCAACAGCGGCGACCGAGCAGTAGCAACTGACGGCAGGCCGGGGTCGAAGCACAGGGAAGGGAGGATGAGCAGCGGGGATGGCGGGTCGCCGGGCCGGAGATGATGCAGAGCAGCGGCAGAGGAAGGAGATGTCGGCTGCTGGGTCGGGCCGCTCGCCGGAGTGCAGCGGCTGCCGGACCGGATGGTGGTGAAGATAGGTGGAGATGGCCGGAGTTAGTCGGCTACGGCGGAGTTGATGCCATGGCCGGAGTTGGAGGAGTTCGGCTCGGGAATGGAATGATGATAATGGTGGTGGCGTTTGGGAGCCGCGGGCCGCCGTGGGGAGCTGTCCGGTGGGGGAGAAGGAGTTTCGTCGGAGTACAAGGGAAGTCGGTCGGGGTGCGCAGGAGCGGGGCCGGCCTGGTTGGTTGGCCGTCGGGTGCAGGCTCGGCCGGGGTCGGGCTCAGTCACCGGCCGGTGCACAGCAGGGAATGGTGAACAGTATTGGGTGTTCCCCCCCCCCTTTTTTTCAATTCAAAAAATTTTATAAAGAGGTGGAGAAGAAAGGAAGGAGAAGAAGAAAAGAAAAAGAAGAAGAAAGGAAGAAGGAGAAGAAGAATTTACATGTTGGAGAGAGGAGATGGAGGCTTGAGGAGGGTGGGGTTTCCTAGGTTTTCTAGGGATTAGGGTTGATGGTGACATGACATAAATAGGGAGAGAGGGTGTTGATGGAGGGTGGTAATTGAACCCCTAGAATGAGTGGCTAGGATTGTTCATGAAGGAAATTGTTTTCATGTGGGAAAATGCAATTTGGTCCACAAATAAATAACCTTTCCATTTGGTCTTGGACAATGGGGTGATGACACCTACAATTGAATAATTGCAACTTAGCCCCTTAAATTCGGGAAATTGCACAAACACATAAAATGACAAAAATTTGGCGGGCGATTCGGTGTCCGGTGTTTTATAGGGTCAGGGGGCGCTGTAAGATCGGTATGGGCTTAATTTGCAGGGCACTGAAATTAAATTAGGATTTTCAGAATTGGTTTAAATAGTATCCTCAATTTAATTAGAAATAAATGCAAGTTGTGTTCAAAAATTAATTAGGAGTGCATGGGTCCAAAATCAGGTCAGGTCATCAATACCAATAATGAAGAAGACTCAGAACAGAATATTACCCTAATTTGGGCCGCACGAAAAATAGGTCAAGATTGCCTCCAATTTCGATTGGAACGCACAACGATACAAAAATAGGAATTTATTAAATAACGTCCGCGACGATTTTTGTGCGGCTAGAAACAAGGTACAGAGAGCATAATTATGAGTTGCAAAAATAGCAGAATGGAAGGCGGGCATGTCTAGGACAAGATTGTAAAATTTGTTGAAAGACAAAAGCTAGGGTAGCGCTCCAATTATCGAAGCAAAGGCAAAGCGCAAAATATTAAATAAAATACGGTAATTAATTACAAACTCCAAGAATTAAATTCTAACTAAATAATTAAATACAAAAATTCCATAATTCCGACAGGTATTCATTTACTAGGCTTCTAGGTCAAGTCTACTAGCTTAAAAATAAATAAACACTGCATATAATACTATATTTAATTACACATCACATAATTATTTAAATTAAATATACTGTCATGCAATTACTTAATTATAACTACCATAATATTAAATATTATAAAAAGTCAAAAATACCCCCGTTTTCGGAACGTGGTAGTGACACATTCGTAGGTATATCCTCCTGGTGGTCACCATCCTCAGGAAGGTATGGAAGATCCTCCGTGCTTCTACTGGATCTGGCTATGCAAAACTAGTGGGGTCAGACCCCAAATATCAAGTACCACAAATGAAGCCAATCTAGGAACTTAAACCAATAACAAAAGCAATACAAATAATGAAAGTAAAGACTGAATATAAATGATATCAGGATAATAAAAGAAATAATATAAACCTGCAATGAGGCATATCCTGAACTGATAAGCAAAATAGAATAACAAGTACAAAAAATAAAGATGAGATCATGTAAAGCCTAGACTAACCATCATCCATCAATAACGATAAATCATAATAGTTCGAGTTGATACTTTAACTAACTAGGGTTATCACAATCCTAATTACTAACAATTATAATGCAACACGATACTAGGGTTCCTTCTGATCGCATACCACTGTAGTCTGTCCGAGAATCCATACACACAAACCAGCCACGGATACTCCTCAGGATACTCCACAAGATATGCCACTGGATACTCCACATGATATTCTACAGGATAATCCTCAAAGATACCCGTATGGATAACCGAGACTGCACGCAATCTAGAAAAATCTCTAGCCATGTACTAAGTGAATCTCTAGTTATTAACCCTTATCTTTTTCTTGTATGAATTCGGGTGTGGCATTCCGCAGAATCCATCCTAGACATGATGCAACAAAACAAGTTCTAATAGTAATATAGACAAGTTTTAATATATATTGTACAAAAGGACTCATGTAAGCCACAACAACAACCAAGCTATATAAAACCAAGTGAAGCCAGGTCATGCCAAGTGAAGCCAGGTAAAGCCATGTACAACCATGTGAAGACAAGTCAATCCAGGTAAAGCCAAGTGAAACCAAGTCAAGCCATGTCCGATGAAGCTATGTAAAGTCCTGCCAAGTCAAGTCCAGTCAATAATGTCATCACGTGTAGCCGGGCAAAGTCGGGTAAAACCGAGTAAAATCGAGTAAAACCAACTAAAGTCAAGTTATCTGAAGCCATGTAAGTTCATGTCTAGTCAGGTCAAGTCATCGCGTGTTCAAGAAAAAGCCAAAATAATCAAAACAAATCAGGAAAAACTAATAATTCCTAAAAAAAAGAGCACGATCGGTATATCGTCGATACAGTCCAGTACACCGTCGGTATACCGGTCCAGAGATAGGAAAAATATAACAAGTCTGGATTCCAACAAATTGGTATACCGTTGGTATACTGTAGTATACCGTCAGTATGTCGTTCCAAGTAGTTAAGAAAGGTTCTGGAAAAAGTTCCATAAATTGGTATACCGTCGGTATATTGTAGTATATCGTCGGTATGCTGGCCAAGAAAAATATCCTGAAGTCGGTTAACATTGTCGGCAATGATCGATATACCGTAGGTATACTGTAGTATATCATCGGTATGCCGATAAGGTTCATAAAAAATATCTAGAAACTAAGTCAGTCAAAATCGGTATGCCGATAAGGTTCCAAGTAGCACTCTCTCTCTCTCTCCTTACTCTATGGACGGCCATATACACCCTCTCCATGCAATATGAATTGTCTCAATTACCCCTTGGGGCCTCTCATGAAGAAATTAATTAGGGAGGGAAGGTTCTAGTCTAATGGTTATACTAATTAATACAACCTCCTAATCCATGGGCCTAATTCATGGGCTCAAACTAAACTCATCTAAAAAGTTTGTTCATGCTTCTAATAAAATAAGTTAGGTCCACTACACAAGTCTAAAATAAATCTACAACTAGCCATCAATAAATAATATAATAATTAAATAATTATGCATGCACAATATTTAAATATAATTAATCCTAAATATAAATTATCCATGTCAATTACCAAACTATCCTTGGATGAAAATGTGAGGGTGACAATCCTACACACCTTAGAAAAATTTTGTCCTCAAAATTAAGAAAGAAACTAACTACCAAAAGCAAACAATACAATGCAAGAAAGAATTATACCTCACGACTCGAATATATATGGATATCGCTCGCGCATCTTGGCCTCTCGCTCCCAGGTACTCTCTCCTGGCGAGTGATGCCTCCACGCGACGCGTATCAAAGGAATCGTCTGGTTCCTCAACACCTTCTCTCTCTGATCCAAAATCTCCATTGGCTGCTCTGGATAGCTAAGAGTAGGGCCCACCTCTATCTCTGAGTGATCCAACACATGACTGGGATCTGTCACGTACCGTCTCAGCTGCGACAAGTAAAATACGTTGTACACTCCCTCCAATGCAGGTAGTAAGTCTAGTCGATATGCAACTGCACCGACCCTCTCAAGTATACTGAAAGGTCCGATAAATCGCGGACTAAGCTTACCGCCCTACCAAAATGAATCGTGCTATGTATCGGAGAAATCCTCAAGAAAACTAGACCGCCAACCTAGTATGAAATACACCCTTAGCACTATAATAAACAACAATCAAACACAAGCCAAAATAAAACTAAATCTATAACTCAAACTCCAAAGGTCTCCGATAGCTATCGGCCCAATGTCGTTGTCTGTCCTGCGCCACTCGAAGTCTATCCCTGATAAGCTTCACCTTCTCGGCTGTATCCACTACCATCTCTGGTCCCAATAAAGCTCTATCACCAACATCATCCCAGGATAATAGAGTGCGACACCTTCATCCATACAACGCCTCAAATGGTGACATCTCAATGCTGTCTTGGTAGCTGTTATTGTATAAAAATTCTACCAAGTGAGGTGATCCTCCTAAGAACCTCAAAGATCCAAAATACAGGTGTGTAGCATGTCCTCGAGAGTCTGAATAATCCTCTCTGACTGTCCGTCAGTCTGAGGGTGATAAGCGATATTAAACTTGAGCTGAGTGCCCAAGCTAGCTTGCAAACTCCTCCAGAAATGGGACATGAAGCGACTATCCCGATCCGAGACTATACTCACTGGAACACCATACAATCTGACAATCTGGTGCATAAATAGTTCCGCAAGCTTCTCCGTAAATGTACCCACTTTAAATGGCAGAAAGTGGGCTGATTTGGTCAACCTGTCCACGATGACCCAAATCGCATCTTTGCCTCCTGGAGAACATGGAAGTCCCGATACAAAATCCATGATCGCATGTTCCCATTTCTACTTCGGAATGGGTAAAGGCTGAAGCAATCCACCTGGCCTCTTTATCTCTGCCTTGACCTGCTGTCAAACTAAGCATCTGGACACGAAGCTAGCTACCTCCCGCTTTATGCCATACCACCATACATGCTCT
The DNA here is from genome assembly GCA_036927795.1 of Iris macrosiphon. Lineage (NCBI taxonomy): Eukaryota > Viridiplantae > Streptophyta > Magnoliopsida > Asparagales > Iridaceae > Iris > Iris macrosiphon. The sequence goes on along the minus strand of JAYESA010000012.1, from coordinate 107,009,179 downwards.
CTCATGTCTCTATACATCTTATTGGTACCTGTATGCATAGAGTACCGAGAATGATGTGTCTCCTGCAGAATCTTCTCGTGTAGTGCTTCTCTCGGTACACATAATCTGGTACTGTGTCACAATAATCCGTCATCTGCGACGATGAAGTCCTCTGCCAACCCGATCTGAACCTTTGCTCTGATGCTCCTCAGAAACTCATCCTCATACTGTTCGACTCTAACCTGGTCCATCAGCTCTGATTGTACATGAAGTCCCCACAGGGGTGCTGCGACTCCAGGAACTAGTACCTCAATGCCCAAACTGTCAAGATCGGCCAATAAATGTCTGTCTCTAGTCAAGCACATAGCCACGGGATACCCGCTCAAGGCATCCGTGACTACGTTAGCCTTCCCTGGATGGTACTGGAAAGATATGTAGAAGTCTTTCATCAGTTCCAACCATCATCGCTGCCTCATGTTGAGCTCTTTTTGGGTAAACACATACTTCAAGCTTTTGTGGTCTGTGAAGTGTAGAAGCATGAAATATGCTAGGGAATTGTACGTGTATTATACAGTCAAAACCCCCAACATGTACGAAGTCCGCGTAAAGCAGCACTTCAAGGTTGTGTGGCATAAAAATATAGCTTCTGAACTGCTCGCGTAAAACAGAGCTTCAGAGTTGTTTGGCGTATAATAGAGCTTCAGAGCTGCCCGCGTAAAGCAACGCTCCAAGGCTGTTTTGGCGTAAAAAGGTTGCTATACCTCCCTGCGTAAAGTTCAAAATACGTTTGTTTTTAATGCAGTGTAAAGTTGTACGAGGAACTCTTCGTATTCCTCGGATGAATTTGTCAGACAAAACAGTGAACCTGACTCCTGACAAAAGTACTGTACGATGATCGAGAGGATGGCTGTGATGATAATTTTACACAGAGACCCAGGATGTCGTTTAGTGACATATTCTTGATACAAGTTGTTTTTATGCATTCAAAGAATACACTACCTATTCTCCATAGGCAGAGATGAGCTTTTATGCTCAAGATAAGACGAAATCAGATGCCACGTCAAAAGCTGCTTCTCGTACAGAATTCGAGGCATATCTCGGCATTTAATGCACGAGATTGAGGCATATCTCTGCATTTAATGCATGAGATTTGGTTCTATTCTTTAAATTTTTGCCATGACTGGGAGAACTAAAACTGTGACTAATACGCTCATATCACCATTCTCGTATTTTACGCCAACCAAGCTATTTTCAACTATAGGAGTACGCCGTATGCTATCTTCTCGAAATACGCCAACTCAGCTATATTTGCAAAGGTACGTGATAAGGCTATTTAGCCCAGAATACGCTCAAGATTTCAGTCAAAAAGGATAATTGGCTATTTTTATGCTGGTTATCTACTATTCATGCATCATCAAGTTTTACGTAGAGTTTGGCTTTTTACGCCAACAAGACATTTATTTAGCTTTTACGCCAATAAGACAAGTATCTGGCTTTTACGCCAACCATCTTTACGCAAGGTACAGTTACCTACGTGGCTCGCATGCCATGATATTCGAGAAGCAGTTATACGCATTACCTTATAATGGGACACGTGTCATACACAGATTCAGAAGATCATTTGAACGTGGGTAGCAGTTATTATAACCGTCGCGTAAAAGATGTAACTTTCTTCACAGTTTGGCTTTTATGCTGACTGGACAGTTATTTGGATGATCTCTATAAATATAGACCCCTTGTCACAGAGAGACAGACACACAGAGACCAGGGAGAGCATAATCAGAGATCAGAGAGAGAGAGATCACAGACAGAGAGTGTTGATTGACAACTTTGGCAACGAGAGTTCAATCCCACTTGCAATCTTTAAAGTTTCTTCTTCTTCTTTTTCTACAACACTTCTTCATCATCGTGTGGTCCAAGGGACTAAGTGATCGACTACATATCAGACTCCTATAGCAATACTTCCCCAGAATCATTTATTGTACTTAACATCCTCGTATAGGATTAATTGTACTATTTTTCTTATTTGTAAACAAAAAAGGGTTTCGTATAAACCTAGTTTCATTTTTTGTTTATCATCAAACAAAGATGGCGACTCTGCTGGGGATGACTTTCTCCTCTGACGAGAAGGTAATTGCTCAACACGATGCTATGTCCATCGGATCGACGAAGAAGACTTTGGTCGTCCAGTTCGACCAATCTGCTTATGAAGACATACTTCGTGCAGGGGGTAGGTCTCATTCCTCCTTTGTCCAGAACAACAGGAAACTGCGTAAAGTTTGGATGTCTAAGACGTCCTCTACCCTTCCTGCAAGCTCTCATTCTCTGATCAACAAGGTTGTGACAACACAGCCTGTACGCCTTGTGCGTAAAATTATGTCTCCCATCTGTGACATGGCAAATAAGACTTCTGGCAATGCCTTAGTGCCAATCCAGAAGTCTCAGACGTGCCCTGCGCTTAAACCTTCATCTTCCGTCTGTGACGTGGCAGATAAGACTTCAGGCAATGCCTCAGTGCCAATCCAGAAGTCTCAGACGCACCTTGTGCATAAAATTATGTCTCCCGTCTATTGCGTGGCAGATAAGACTTCTGGTAATGCCTCAGTGCCAATCCATAAGTCTCAAATACGCCCTGCGCGTAAACCTTCGTCTCCCGTCTGTGATGTGGCAGACAAAATTTCTGGCAAGGCCTCAGTGCCAAATCAGAAATTTCAAACGCGCCTTGCGAGTAAAAATATATCTCCCGTTTATGTTGAGGCAGATAGACCCTTTGATCACATCCAGGAAAAACAAATGGCGAATCTTTTAACCTCTAGGCTTGTACGCCCACAAGATAAGAAAGTTTCCACTCTTCAGATTATGCGTAACGCTTGAGGCCGTTTGAGGACTATCCCTGTTTTACGCGAACCTGTGCAAAACTCTAAATTATGCCAAGATAAGTCTGTCCACGTAAAGAAGACCCATTTCTCTGGAAAATGTGCTCCTCAGACAGATGATAGGTCATATGCTACCCACATGGGTAAAATATTGTATTCCTATGGCAGAGAAAAGGTTATGGTTCCTAATCTCCACAATCATACTGATATAAAAAGGCAGAATAAGCCTTCTTCTTCTTCTTCTTCTTCTGTTAATTCCCCTGATTTGCATGATTTTTTGATCCAGAAACGCAAAGATAGGGGATCTCCTAATGTGTCTATTACACCCCCTAGGGTATATTGTTGTAATAGTCATAAGGTTGTAGTTAACTATTGCTGTTCTAAAGCAAAACGGTCAGTTTTCGACCGGTTGAACTACTCTTGGTCCTTACAGGAAGAAGAACCAACATTTACGTCAGTAAACATGGCTTTGCATATTCCTAGAGGAAGGTCAAGTTCAAGACATCATCCCTCTAGAACTCCAAGCCAAAGGAGATTTGACAGACTCCTTGAGAATTATGAAGAAGGTATTTTTCGAAACACTCGCTCGAGGTCACGACAATCAGCTTCATATTCTTCATATTCCGATACTGGGGGTCGCCAGTTTCCTGAATTTGATGCTGAAAGTATAGACTCAATCTCTACAGAGATCTATACTAATCCCTTAGTGGCATCCAAGAAAATAGGAGTTTATGCTGTTGGAGATGAACATGAAGAAGCTTCCCCATCAGGAAGTACTGAACAACGCATTGCTGTATTGGAAGCATCGCTTAAAGAGATGCATACCATGATGGAGTGTATGCACCAAATAATGGTGACTCAATATACAACTGCGGTAGCTCAAACATCTGTTCCTCTGACTCAACTACGTGTGGGGGTAGATATACCATCAAGCCAGGAGCCAGTTCAAAATCAAGAATCAGCTGCTCCTCAGCCTCTTAACTCGGAGAATATATTACCTCCTATTGGAGTTATAATACATCCGATCTCTCACCTCTCTGCTGTCCCTTTCCCAACTGAAGATCCGATACAGGCGGTTCGTAAATTAAAAGCCCAATTTGATGCCTTGAAGCATAAAGATCAGCTCAAAAAATTGGGAATTAACCAACCATATGCACCTGTCTGGGATGAGATCCCTTTCCCACCAAAATACAAACCACAGGCTATGGTTTTGTTTGAGGGAAAGACGTCGCCAAGCTAGTATATAAACTACTTCAGTATGATGACGGTATTGTTGCAGGAAAATGACGCCCTTCTCACTCGAGTATTTAAAGGTTGTCTGTCTGGAGTAGCTTACCAATGGTATCGTAGTCTATCGGACAACTGCATTACTTCTTTTGAAGATTTTAAGACTCTATTCTTCGCTCGATTCTACGAAGAAGGAATGGACATGTCTATGTCATCACTCATCGAAGTAAAGCAGAAGGAAAAAGAAAATGTTTGTACTTTTATTGAACGTTTTCGTCAGGCTACCTTACAGATGCCTCCTGGGTTCCAGATTCAGCCTTGGTGGACATTTGCAGAATGAACCTTCTCTTTTCCCACTGATCTCAGTATTCACGGGACTATATTAGTTCCATGATTGGCCCTCATTTATCATATCGGTGGTAGCCACTGAAGATAACAGTCGGAAGGCTCGTGACAACGGAATTATGGTCTCTACCTCTGATAGAGGGAAGCGGTCATCCTCCAATAATGACCATACTCGTGGTTCAAAAGGAAAGGAATCTCTGACAATCATCACGTCCAGGCAAAATACTCCAGCAACTACGCAGACGAATCCTGGGACTTCCAGACCTATAGAAGAATATTCTTTTGACGACGATGATATTTCAAGCATCTTTGATTGTCTAGTCAAAAGTGGCAAGCTTACTCTACCCGGGATAAAGCGTCCAAATGAAGTCGGCAGTACAAATAATCCTAACTACTGCATTTTCCATAGATACATACATCACCCTACAAAGGCATGCTATGTACTGAAAAGAAAAATCCAGGAGTTGATCGACGCCAAGGCCATCACTCTGTATAATAATGAGAAGACGGTCACTGCAAACATGATCTCACTCCAATTTGGCAATCTTCCTCCTCAAGAAGTCTCGAATGGTGTGGTACCTATTCCACGGGCAATGATGAACATTGTTAATCTCCCTCCTACCAGGGGTCAAAATCAAGATTTAGTGCCCTAACTACCAAGCGGGGGGAGATCATGTGGGTTCACTCTGATCTAGTATCAGAAATTGAGAAAGAGACTAAAGCTGCTAAAACTAAGTCTAAGAAAAACTCAAGATGTAAACATGCCACATGGTTGGAACATCCCCGACATCGGAGATAGAGGCTTTAGCAATCGAAACACGGTCAGGGAAAGCCTACCTCAAAGAATATGGAGGGAACCAGGAGGAAGCAACGGCACACACTTCAGCTGCCAAACCTCCAGAGCCTGAACCTGTTATACCAGAAGTAGGTCCTTCTAAACTAACTTTGGTGGACAAAGGCAAGCAAAAAGAAGTTTATTTCGATAAACCTTTGAAGAATATTCAAAACAAAAGCTTAGAGAAACCTTATAACTTCGACATCTTGGCTCAGTTGGCTAATACTGCAGCCAGATTATCCATTTTTGAGCTACTTAGGCTATCTAAAGACACTCGTCAAGCCTTGAGTGAAGCGTTAATGCAAGCAGATATATGCTTGACTCAGCTCAAGTCTCCTGATAAAGAGCCTGTGACATATCCTCAATGACATAGTATGATGGAAGTGGTCCCTAACATCACTTTTACTCAAGGGGACATGTTGTTGAAACACAACAAACACGACAGGCCTCTTTATTATACATGATACGTCAGCTCCATTGAGGTAGACCGGATTCACATAGATTCGGGATCGTCGATCAGCATTATCCCTCATAGTCTGCTAAAACCATTGAGAATTCCTACAAGTGAACTGGCTTACACTACCACTATAATAGTGGGCTTCAATGCAATGCCAGGAAAAGCAGACCGTTAGGGAAGATTCGTCTGAGAACCCAGATTGGTGACCTTAAATCATTGGCTACATGCTACATCATTGATTCGAAGGTATCTTACAACATTCTGTTGGGTAGACCATGGATCCATGATTACAATATTGTTCCTTCAACTCTACATCAATATTTTAAATATGTAGATGCTCAAGGAACAGTGAAGACATAATTCGCTGATCTTAATCCGTTCAAAGGAATTAAGTCCTACTATTCTGATGCCATATTATACATCCAAGACTACATGAAAGAGATGTCAGGCAAGACGGAGGAGGAAGCCCAACAGGAGCCAGGAGAACCATCTACTGAGCAACCTTTGTCAATCCAGGTGAAAGGGCGGACTACCCGTCCGAAAGTCATGGAACCTATGACTATTCACTTGGGCAAAACAAAATCGTGAGGAGAAAATGATCCTCTAGTGATTAGTCTGAATAAGAAACCTCCACCTTTGGTTATTGACCTTAGGCGCAACAAGCAGTCGGCTGATATAAATATAACCGGGGACGTGTTGTCTGATGATAATAAAGATTCTCTTTTCCAGTATACTGACGCTCAATTTCCTAATCAGGAATTTTCTCCTCATGAAGATATAGAATCCATAGCACAAAAATTCTTGGAAGCTATGTACTTCTATCATCCATATATATGAGAAGTAGCGTCAACTTCTAATATCGTCACGACATATGGGCCACATGAAGATTCTATCTTTATTGTTCCACCTACTCGCAATGATCAGCATCCAATAGTCTTCGGTCGAATGCGGGATAGACCGATTGTACAAAAAGATGGTCCCGAGTCTGATATTGGGAAGATGCAAATCCACAGATATAGCCCACAAGCTCTGAGGATTATGCAAAACATGGGTTATGATGTGAAGTTGGAGCCAGGCCTCAACTATGGGAAAGACTGACGAATGCCGTTGCATGGTGGTCCTTACTGTCAACGAACTCGTTCCGGGTTGGGATATACCACATGTCTTGCAACTTCAAACAACTCTGAGTCAAGTGATAAGACAATTTCCTCTTCTCAAGAGGATTTGTCATCCTTCGATTCAGATGATGAATCCGAACTGGCATTATCAGTAAATATGGTGTTGACAGATTTCTTTGAGACAGAGGAACAAGAATCTGAACTATTTAAAAATGAATCCTGGGCACAACAAATGGATACACAATGGGAACTTCGGTTCGAACAAAAAGAACCACCCACTGAAGATAAAGTTATCCAAGTCAATGTTGGGGATGAATTTTCACCAAAGCCGATATTTATCTGTAAAAATCTTTGAAGAAGAAAGAGAAGAAATAATCTAACTGATAAAAGAATATATCGATGTCTTTGCTTGGAATTATGAGGACATGCCAGGTCTTGATCCAAAAGTGGCTACCCATAAACTCAACATATTGTCCAATTTAAAGCCTGTAAAGCAACACTAATGCCGGTTCCGCCCGGATATGATGGATGCCATTGAAGCCAAAATCAGGAAACTAATAGCTGTGGGTTCATCCGGGAAGAATAATATCCTGATTGGGTCGCTAATGTTGTCCCAGTTATGATGAAAAATAGGAAAGTGCGTGTTTGCATTGACTTCCGAGATCTAAATGCGGCCTATCCTATAGATGAGTTCCCTCTTCCCATTACAGACGTCATGATCGATAATACGTGCGGTTTTGAGCGCATGTCTTTCATGGACAGATTTTCAGGATATAATCAAATTAAGAAGAATCCTGAAGATGAAAAGCATACTGCCTTTCGTACACCAGTGGGGGTATATTGCTATACAGTCATGCCTTTTGGATTAAAGAATGTCGGGGCTACATTTTAACGAGCTATGAGTAACATATTCTATGAGTACTTACGTAAAACGGTGGAATGTTACGTAGACAATATTGCTGTCAAAAGTCGCCTCAAGGATAATCACATCCAAGACTTGAAGACAATATTCGAGTTGATGCGCCAACATCAACTCTAAATGAACCCTACAAAGTCCTTTCTTGGTGTATCCAGTGGCAAATTTCTGGCATTTGTCATTACTGCTAAAGACATTCAAGTTGACCCTGATAAAGTAAAAGCTATCCTAGAAATGCGACTGCCCCGTAATCTGAAAGAACTTAAGGGATTTCAAGGTCGTCTAGCTTATATCAGGAGATTCATATCCAACCTCTCTGGGAGATGTCAACCTTTTTCTTGCCTAATGAAGAAAGGTGTGTCATTCGTATGGGACGAAACCTGTCAACAAGCGTTTAATGATATCAAACGCTATCTTACTAATCCTCCGGTTCTGGTACCTCCTGTCATAGGAAGACTATTTTTGCTGTATATTCGAGCAATGGATTATTTTTTAGGGGCTCTTCTCGCACAGAAGAACGATGAGGGTCATGAACAAGCTATCTACTATCTAAGCATGATGATGGTCAGAGCAGAACACAGGTATAACCTAGTGGAAAAAGAATACTTGGCCCTAATGTTTTCCATTCAGAAGATGCGACATTACGTAACAGGCCAAACTATTTATATCATCTCCAGAATCAATCCAGTTCGGGTATTGATGAATAAGCCAAGTATTCTTAATTTTTGACTCGCGACTTGGGCAATGCAATTGACACCGTATGATATGGTGTACGTCCCTCAGAAGTCCATAAAAGCCAAGCCTTGGCTGATTTCTTAGCTGCAATCCAATTCCAGAAACCTCCAAATTGTATGAGGACATTCCCGACGAAGTTGCAGAATGTAATTCAGAAATAGAAGGTGATACGTGGCAGCTATTTTTTGATGGCGCTTCCAGGACTGGTCCCAAGGGAAATATGGTTTCAGGAGTAGGATTCGTTCTGGTGACTCCTGATAAACTCATCATCTATCGAGCATATTCTCTTAGTGAACCATGCTCTAATAATGTGGCAGAGTATATTGCTCTATTAATTGGGCTTCAAGTTGCCAAAGAATTGGACGTTGAATACTTGGAAGCTTTTGGTGATTCTCAGCTGATCGTCAATCAGGTCAGAGGAATTTACGAAGTCCGCAATCCAGACCTCATTCCTTATCACCAAACAACGATCGAGATAGCAATATCTTTTAAAGGATTCTTCTTAGAGCATGTTCCTCGATCTCAAAATTTGGAGGCTGATGCTCTGGCCAGTCTAGCTGCAGATTTAGCTATTCCTATATGAAGGCAGAATTCGGTGATCCTTCTTAACAGAGATTTGTTTTGTGTGAAAAATAATTTTTGCATAAAATGCAGCTATGCTATAAACATGGTTCCTCCTAAGAGAGATTGGAGAAGTCCCTTTATAGACTTTATGTCATATGGTATCTTACCAGAGGATCCTAAAGAAGTAGCATCTATCAAAAGACGATCACTACGTTTCTATTTTGATACTTCTTTACAAAGTCTATATCGCCGAACATATGATGGACTACTGTTACGATGTCTCTCTATGATGATGCAAGGCGAGTTATCCGTGAAGCTCATGATGGAGTATGTGGAACACATCAACCCGGTCCTAAGTTACAGGATCGTATCAGGAGGATGGGCTACTACTGGCCTACTATGATTGCAGATGCCATAAAATATGTAAGACAATGCAAAGCCTATCAGGTGCATACAGATTTTATACATCAACCTTCTGAATATTTACATCCTATTATTACATCATGGCCATTTGAAGCATGGGATATGGATATCATTGGTCCTATTTATCCATTATCTTCTAGAGGACATCGGTTTATATTGGCCATCACTGATTATTTCTCCAAATGGGTGGAGACGATTCCTCTTGCTGAGGTAAAGACATCCAACATGATCAGCTTTATCAAGCATCATGTAATATATTGCTTTGGGATACCCCGAAGGATAATTCATGACAATGGGCCTCAATTCATCAGTCAAGCATTTCACCGATTTTACGATAAGAATCGGATACAAAATATGGCCTCAATGGCATATAATCCTGCAGCTAATGGTTTGGCGGAAGCCTTCAACAAAACCATCATCAAACTCTTGAAGAAGTTCGTCTCTTCGAAGAAAAGAGATTGGAATAAGAAATTGGGAGAATGTCTATGGGTATACCGCACAAAGGTACGAACACCAACGGGTTGTACCCCATTTTTATTAGTTTATGGGTGTGAAGCAGTTCTCCCTATTGAAGTTCAAATTCCATCGCTCAGAATAGCAGTGACTAATGAGCTAACTCAGAAAAATAATGATCGTTTAAGACTTTAGGAGCTAGAAGGGTTAGACAAGAAACGCCTTCAAGCTCAACAGCGCATTGAGTTCTACCAAGCACGCATCTCCAGAGCTTTTAATCAAAAAGTGAAGGACAGAGTGTTCAAAGTTGGCAAGCTTGTTTTACCTGTGAAGAGGCCAATGGTCATTACACATAAAAGTAAGGGGAAATTCTAGCCCAAATGGGAGGGCCCTTATGTGATTGAAACCACATTTTCAAATGGCGCTTACAGATTAGCCAAGCCTAATAGAGATTTGATAATGGCTCCTATCAATGGCAAATTTCTGAAGAAGTATTATGCTTGATCTTCTTTGCTTAAAGGGGTATGGTGATGATTTTATTCTGATGACACTACATACAAAGATTAGTTGGATCATATTCTATCATGTTCTTATGACCTCTGAATAGATATGTTTAACTAATTTGAAACGTCAAAACCTATCACGTCCATATTACCTCTGATAGTGTTTTGTATACAAATTTAGTTGGATCATATTCTATCATGTTCATATACCTCTGAATAGATATATTCAACTAAACCTTACCGAAAGTATATCATATCCATATTACCTCTTATATCACTTTCATCTTAGCCTATCATTTATATTTTAAAGTGACATGTCCACAAAATCAAAAAATGTATCTTTATTATCTCTGATTACAAAAGGAGCAAAAAAGTACATCATTGGGGAGGAGCAGTTAAATCACGCACTACTAGAAAAAGCGGTTTTAGCGATGTATTTTAGCGACGTCAAAAGAAACGTCGCTAATAATATATAAATTAGCGACTCCTTATTAAAACGTCGCTAGACGTCGCTAAATGGTGACATTTAGCGACGTTTAGCGACTTTTATTAAGATTTTAAAAGATAAGTCGCTATAAGTTCAGTTTAGGTCGCTAAACGTCGCTAATATGTCTAATTTAGCTACGTTTAGCGACGTATATAGCGACCTTAATATTAAAAATATTTAGCAACGTGTTTAGCGACGCATTAACGTCGCTAAAATTTAAATTAGCGACGTTTTATTGGACGTCGCTAAACGTCGCTAAAATTTGGTTAATTAGGGATCTGTTTCATTTTTCCCCATCTGCTAAAATTTCGAAAAGAAAAAAAATTCCCCCCCCCCCGCGCTCCGTCGACCCGCTCTCCACCGCGACTACTCCGGTAAACCCTACTCTCTCTCTCTCTCTCTCTCTCTCTCTCTCACAGGACACATGTGACATTGACACAAACATGACACACACACATACACTGACACAGACACAGACACGGCACACACACTCACTGACACAGACACTGATCAGGACCTAGGGTTAGGGTTAGGGTTAGGTTTGTTGACATGGGGTTAGGGTTAGGGTTAGGGCCGACTGGCCCAAGTTGACGAGAGAGGTAACAGCAGCAGTGAGCACTGCTTACTAGCAGTGAGCAGGGGGAGACTTGAGGCACATCAGCCCAATGTGCAACAGGCAACTTGGGGAGGCACTGCACAGCTGAACATAGTGTGCATTAAGGTTTAGGTGCATTGTAGTTGGTTGTTAGCTTCTGCAGGCAGGTGTGAGGGGGTCCTAATACAGTGTAAACACTGTCTCCTTGTGCAGCAACTTACTGAGCCAGTCAGCAACTAGTGCAAGGCAGGATTTGGATGTGTTTGAGATGGGGTTTGAACTCGTATGATTTGAAGGACATGAGGGCAAGTGTCAGATATAACACCAACATCTGAGAGAAGATTGGGTATTCTTAGTGATACTATAGTGCACACATGAGTGTGTGGCTCGGGATAAGGGGTAATCAAATATTGAGGAAGAAGGTAAGCAGTAGCAGTGGGTGACTGATTTAAAGAGGTGTATTAGTCAGGTGTTTGAGTGAATATATGTGTTGAAGAGAATAAGTAATAGGTGTGAAGGTTGAGCATTCATATAGGTATATCCCAGATCTGGGAGTATAGATGGAGTGTTTATATGAGTATAGATGGAGTGTTTATATGAAGTATAGAATTTAGAGTACTTAATAGGTGTTGTTGGTACCAGGTGAGTTTTGATTACAGAATTCTTAAGAGTGTATGTGTGTATCAGTGTGCCAGTTTGGGGGGTTAGGTTTTTTTACTAAAGGGAGTGCAGTAATCTGCCGGTAAATGTGAGTGAGTACAGCCACAATGTATGGGGTTATCCATTTCATAGAGCAATAGCCCGTGTACTTGGGAAACTTTTGATGCAAAAATTGTTCAAGCACCAGGTGCCTTAGTGCAATGCCATGACTGCTTTTCCCATAACGGACACTGACCTAGGAGTGTGGTTGGGGGCAGCTGCAGTTCTATAGTATGACACACTATTTGTAGTGTTGACTGCACACTTATAGTGCAGTTCATAGTACTATGAGGTTGGGGGCAATTGCAGTTTTGATAAATAAAAATATGTATTATATCAGTTATGATTTTTATAGTACGGTTAATTTTGCATGTAATGATTTATATGATACATACTGTCAATTTTGCAGAAGTTTCTAGAAATGGATATAAATTACTATCTGCGTCATCGTTCGTGGATGTACAACCGTCATCCTGATGACATGTGCGGTGTGCGGGATAAATTTATTGAGGGTGTACAGCAGTTCCTGCAGTTCGCAAAGGCGTTCCCTCAATACATGGACGGTACCAAAATTAAGTGTCTGTGTGTGAGATGTCGCAACAGAAAATATCATCCTGAAGTGGAAGTTACATATCATTTATACTCGAAGGACTTTACGCCGAATTACTATCAGTGGACCGCGCACGGAGAACTTGTATCTCTAGCATCAGAGTCGGAGCCCTATGTGGAGCCGTATATGGATGTCCAAGACCACGATGCTTATGACGACGGGTTGGTGAACATGGTTTATGATGCGGCGGGGCCTAGTTTCAATCCTGACAATTATGATGCGGCGGGACCTAGTTTCAATCCGGACAATTATGATACAGCTGAGGAGGCACCGAATGCCGATGCTGCAAAGTTTATGGAGTTGCTTGAGAATGCAAGGACTTCACTATATCCTGGTTGTGAGGATCATTCACCGTTGGAGGTGGTTACAAGATTATTGAGCATCAAGTCCAAATTTAACATGTCGCAAGAATGCTATAATTGACTGCTCGATTTGATTATAGAGATCTTGCCCGAGGGTGCAAAGTTGCCTAAAGACTTCTATCGATCTAAGAGGATGGTGAGATCGCTTTGGATGGGATACGAGAAAATCGATGCATGTCGCAACGGGTGCATGTTGTACTATAAAGACGACAAGGATGAAGATACGTGCAGATTCTGTGTTGCTGATCGCTACAAGGCCACTGTTAGAGGAAAGTCTGTCGGTGCAAGGAAGCCTACCGATTCGATGCACTACTTGCCTTTGATGCCGCGGTTGCAGCGGTTGTTTATGGTTAAGGAGACTGCAGAAAACATGATGTATGATGCTTCTTGTGGTCTTTAATTTTTTAGTTAATTTAATTGGATTATATAGTTATCCATATTTAATTGGATTGATACTTGTGGTCTTTAATTTAATTGGATTATATAGTTAACTAGATTGAATCATGTTGGTGTGTATGATGAAGATGATGTAAAACTGCAGGGAATCACCAATGTTTGCTTCTGCACATTATTTTTTTTATTTTTTTTTAAAAATTAGCGACGTTATTAGCGACGTTTAGCGACGTTTAGCGACGTTAATTTACGTCGCTAATTACGTCGCTACTTAGCGACGCTGTAAAACGTCGCTAATGACGTCGCTAATGACGTCGCTAAACGTCGCCAATTGCTGACATGGCAGTATAGCCAGGTCATTAAAGACGTCGGTGTAATGTCGCAATAGATGTCGCTAATCAGCGATGTTTAGCGACTTTTCTAAACGTCGCTATTTAGTGACTTCGCGTCACAAAACGTCGCTAAATTTAGCGACACATTAAAGTCGCTAAAAAATGTCGGCATAGCGACGTTTAGCGACGTTTTTTGTTTTAGCGACTTGGTGTTTTCCGACTGCTTTAAAACGTCGCTAATTACGTCGCTAAACCTAATTAGCGACGATTTTTGGTTATTTAGCGACGTTTTTAGACGTCGCTAATTTGACTTTTTCTGGTAGTGACGGATCTGTTGCGCCAAAGCAACCATCCTCTCATTCTTGGACTTTAAAATATTGGTACGAGCCCGCTCCAGTGTTGCTTCGTTATTGCTCAAGAGAGATAGTTCGGACAGGGAATCAACAAAACTTGCGTAGATGACACCCACATGTATCAAGTTCTGTTGGGCTGTCTTCACTTGGCCCTCCAATACATCATGAACTAGCGATGCCTTGAGAAGCCTCTCCCTTGCCTGAGTGAGTTTAGCTTCCAATTCTCGAACCCTCACTTCATATCCCTTACATTCGGCCCGGCACTGAGCTAGCTAATGAATACTCTCCACCAATACTACTTGCTCTTTCTCTATCTCTTGTTGATGTTCCTGGATGGATTTGTTTAAAGTTTCTGTCTTTTGAGAAAAATCTACAGTTAGGGAGTCGTACTCAGCCTGAACCAAGTCATTGATGCTGCCTCAGGATAGTTGCAAATATTCGTTAATGGGTTATTCTAAACCATTAACCATTTGCTCTAGCGCATCAGCGCTTTTAGTGTCATTAAAATTTCTAATCTGCGCTATAGGGAGATTGGAGGATATCTTCAGAGCATCAAAGCCTAGATTCTTCTCCAGTACCATGGATATCAATTCTTTCAAAGTGAGGTAAAATATGCTAGTATATTGTTCAAGTAGCATGGCAAAGCTCGAATGGATGCTGGGAGTAGCCACAATATCGGTAAATCTCCTTTTTAGAACGTCGGCAGAGGATGTTGCCATAGTCGTCGCTTCAACAGATGGTGCAATAAAAGAAGAGACACCAACAACGGTCAAAGTTGTTGGCATGCTCGACAAAGGAGGCACAATCAAGATGGTGGGTTCATCCACCTCTGATATGATTTGAACTGCTGGTAGCGGGATTACGTCTGAAAATGTTACAAGATCAACAGTTTCAAAGTTTGCTTCTTCGATGATGGCCATCGCTGCTTCATCAGCTGGATCCGCAACAAAATTGGAGGTTATTTCAGCTCCGCCCTCCCCAGAAATATCTTCGCCTGAAACTAAGATAAGAGAAAGTTAATATCAATTTGATGTTAAATTTTCCTGAAAAAAGCATGAAGACAATATTTACCCTTGGCCGATGGTATGTATGTTGCGTCTGCAGCCTGTATAGCTAAATTATTTCTTAATGATGCTAAACAAGTTATCATACCTGGAGACGAGGGTACACCAACTGACACTTGAGGTTCGTTATCCCAGTCATCACCCAGATTTACTTGAGGTTCATCGGGTGGAATCTTGCTTGAGATACTTACAGATGAAGGATGGGCTAGCCCCATTATTTGTCTAGGTAAAGGTATACTGATTATTATTGAGCGCGGCCTCAAAGATGATATAGAAGCATCACCAGTAACGGTGGCAGCGGCAGTAGTCATGGCCATAGAATCTCCAGTACTTTCAGTTGAGACTGTAGAGGCTCCTTCTTTAAAAGGCGAAGGACTCCTAATCAAAGAATTATCTCCAACAGGGGAAATAATACGTTCACTCCTGGAAGAGGCCCCCTTGGTGGAAGTCTTTTTAGGATCTCTGGTAGTCTGCTTCTTCTTGCAGGGGGAAGGCTCTTTCAGAGTAGAAGCCGTACGTTTATTGGAAATAATGAGAGGCTCTGCTGGCGGAGCTATTACGCCTCTCGGTTCAATAAATAGTCATCTGCACTAGTAGTTTTATCACCTTCATCAGAGGAGATAGATGGTTTCTCTTCTCTTCCAGTGGACTTATGGGAGGGCATCCTGAAACTTCCATATACGTCAAAATCACGATGGAAGGTATTGATGGACACATAAAACTGTGCATATGAATGAAGAATGCACAACTCCATGGAAAGAGAAGTCGCGAACACAGTAAAGGTTGCCCTAGTATAACCCATGATGAAGTACCGCCATCCTCTAGCTCCATCAATAAGTCCACCTTTGAATTTGAAGTTGGTGATGAGATTTCCCACGTGCAACCGATCATACCCAAATTGCCTGATGTAAACCCCCTTACCCAAAATTAGGCCTACTTGGCTTAGATAGTGAAATTAGGGCTAGTTTAAACTCAATTAGAAATAGAACAGGATATTTGATTTAACAGTACAATATTTTATTGCTTAGCGCATCTTACCGTTTCTTCGATAATTGGAGCACCTCACTAGACATTGCCTTTCTACAAATTTTACACTCTTGTCCTAGACCTGCCCGCCTTCTATTTCTGATCTTTGTGTAACTTATAATTATGCTTTCTTGTGCTATATTTTAGTCGCACAATAAAGTTGCGGACGTTATTATTTAATTCTAAATAAATCCTGACCTTGTACCCTTGTGCATTCCAATTAAAATTGGGAACACAATCTTGACCATTTTGTACAACCCAAATTTTATTAATATTCTACACTGTACCCTCTACGTTCCTGATACTTGTGTCCCATCTAATTTTAATCCCGTGTACTTCTAATTAATTCCAGAACATCGTGTGCATTCAATTTAATTAATTAAATCCAATTTCCATCTTCGTGCAAATTTCCTAATTGTTTGGCACTTTTATGCAAAAATGTTTCGAGGTGTCTCCACCATTGGACAATACAAGAAGAAACCCAATTTTTCCTTCACGTGATTTTTTCCTATAATTTTTGAAATGTGTAACGCGCACATCGTTCCCCATTTAAATTCTAGCCTTGTATTTAATTAATGCAAATTATAGCCCTCCCAAACACCCTCATGTGAGCCCAAGGCCCAATCCCAAGGAGTGTTGACCAAGCCCTAATCCTAGTTCAACCCACCAAACCTAAAAAAATTGCACATGTATACAAATACAACCCCTTTTCTTTCTTTTCTTTTTATTTCTTCCAAATCCCATCCCATCCCTAACCTTATACCAGCCGACACCCCTACTCAACTGTTCATCCCCTTCCCCTTCCTTCAGCTCCGACCAACCTACGTCAGAGTTCTCGCCAGAGTCGTCAGCACCGGACCTTCTCCCTCTGTTCTCCCCCTACCTCACTGTACACCCACCATCACCGCTGAACTGGCCGGAGACCGCCGGGCCTGATCCCGAGCCGACTGCACCAACACCATCACTACTGCCATCTCCACCTCCATGCCGAGCCCTGACCCTGCTGCACACCACGAGTAGCTCCGACCTCTGCCGTCTTCTTCCTTCCCTTGACTTCACCCCGAGCACACGACCCTGCCATTATCATCGTCTCCCTCACCATCCATATCGCCAGAACCCGTCAACGACCACTACGGTTCCCCCGACTTCCCTTGCCGGATCACCCCGAGCACTCCCCTCCTTCCTCAGGTATTCACCGACCCCTCCATCATAATCACCACCACCATTACCACCCTCGTCCTCCTCTCCCTCCAGTCATCTTCCCTGCTCTTCTCGTCGTTCATCACCTCCACCACCAGCCTCCATCGTCCCCGACAGTCACCATTCCATTCTTCTCTGCCTGAGTTCCTCCCGGAGTAACATCACCACCCTCCCCGACCTCGACCAGCACCTCCCCCTACTGGCCTGAACTCCACCCCTCCTCCTCCTCTTCTACCTTCCTGTCCCATCATCCTCTTTCGACTGGCCGGACTCCGGCAGCTCTCACCACCACCACCACCTACATTATCACCACCAC
The DNA here is from genome assembly GCA_036927795.1 of Iris macrosiphon. Classification (NCBI taxonomy): domain Eukaryota; kingdom Viridiplantae; phylum Streptophyta; class Magnoliopsida; order Asparagales; family Iridaceae; genus Iris; species Iris macrosiphon. Next base: position 106,991,311 of record JAYESA010000012.1, on the reverse strand, counting down.
CACCACCACCTACATTATCAAGCACCACCACCATTAACCCAACCAATGTCGCCATCGTCTTCCCTCAACACCACCGTCTAGCAGCCTCCCCTCGCCGTTCTCTTCTCCCGGTCGATCCTCCGCCTAAATTCAATCGAGTACCTCCCCCCTGGCCGGAGTTCAGTCACCACCACCAATATCATCAACCTAGTCATCATTATCATCCTCGTCCACCATCATCATCGTGGTCGTCATCACCATCATCGTCGTTATAGTCGTCACTATCATTGTCATCGTCGTTGTCATCACCCAAACTATCATCGTCATCATCGTATCATCATCAACACCCATCATCATTATCAACATTACTCCATCATCAATATCTTACCCTCGTTATCACCATTATCTACACCATCATCCCAGTCATCATCAACATCACCCCCATCATCATAATTTCTATCATCATCACCATGGTAATCATCATCAACCCCTTTATGATCATTATCATTGACCTAATCACCCTCGTCCTCGCGTTCATCAAGGACCCATCACCTTTGCCAGATAATACGTAGCAGTCACCTCACTTTTCATACCTGTGCACGCTGATCTGTTGGATTTATCTACACGACTTCAGGAGCCGAATATTGGTACCACGCAGCCTTCTTGCCAAGCAAGTATACCTTGCCTTTGTTGTACTATTTAAATTATGTATTGTTAGCTGTATATTTATTATTTAAAATGTGCACATCCGAGAGAGACTCGGGTGCACTCAACGAAGGCATTGACGTTAGGACTTGTGTCTGACCTAGTGTCTAGTAGACCCACCTAAAGTTGTGGAGTTATTGGTATGACTCCCCAGGCCTTGACACATTTCTTACACGTGTTGTGAGTCTCATGTAGGGTACAGACTCGCGTATGCGGTTGGCCACCTATACGTGTAAGTCGTGCGACGGTTAGGGTATAACTGCTAATAGTGTTGCATGTTAGAAACTTAGCAGTTATTAGTAGTCGGAGCATAGACTATTGTAGTACGAAGGTCCAATCCCTATCCTTGTTTGGTTGTAAGGTTGGACTATCGTTCTAATAATATACTATGAGCCAGAGCTACGACACCGATACTGGCACTTCGTCTCGTTGTAGTGGCTACTGCGTATTGTGGATACAACAGGCATAGATCATTGGGCGGGGAAGACAATTAGTAGGCGTATGGGACAGACATTTGGTTGCCATAGTTTCAGAGTAAACTGCGGGGCCGTGAGCCTCAGTGTTACCCGGTTATGGGATTAGTGTTATCCGGTTATGGGCCAGTGTTACCCTTTTATAGGATCAGTGTTGCCCGGTTATGGGAGTATATACTTGTCGATACATCCGACAGAGGTTACTAGCTGGGCGCTATCATGATCGGAGATGTAGTCAGCGTATACATCTGGCATCCAGTTTACAGCTAATGCCAGGTACTTAGCCTCTGGCTTGACGCTATGCTTTATACCTATCTCCTACCCATACGTACCAAGGTTGTCTTCAAAGTGTATTTCACTTAGTTGGTTAAGACACCCTTGAGTTTTCACAGTATTTACTTATGGCATGCTTTTATGTATCTTGTTACATCCCTCTGAGGACCTGGCCCTTTCCAGGTATATTGTTTATGAGTATTCGCAGGAGCGCAGACCTGGACTTGCTACGTATATTACTGTGAGGACTTCTCTTCGAGCTCATGATTGGTAGTTGATATTCTTATATTGTATTTATCTTGTCTATTCTTTATTCTAGTCCGGTAATAGATTTGTTTCCATTTGGCTACCATCATTAGATACTGTACATTGAGATCTAGTTATAGGTATTGGTTATTCATTATATATGATTTTTGTGGATGAGATTTAGCTATGCCTTGCGACATATGTGTTTACCACTTGTGAATTATTATTTATATTACAGCGTACGTGTGTTATGGTTTTCATATATTGGAGTGCCATATTCATACGACTGGCATGCTTATGTGTCCTAGTCCTACATATTTTGGGACTGGGGCGTGACATATTTTTGTGGTAGCCCATACAGGTCAAGAGCATATTGTCTCGGTTACGTTACTGTACCGAGCAAGCCTGCACCTTGGATTAGAGTATAAGATCTCATCCATAATTGACTATGATTCACCTTCCTTCCAATCTGTCCTATTTGAATAGCTGCATCCTACTTGATTCATGTACTTCCCTAATAGTTCCTTAAGTGTAGCCTTCTCCTAGAATATAGAAGTTCCTGTTGTTAGATAATAAGTAGGGTAACCTTACTATTAAGAGTACAACTAGGATAATGACACATACCTGAGTTAGAATACCTAATGGAACCCTAGCACTCCTACCTATAGATTGATGTTCCATTACCCCTCGATATATGTATAAAGACTTGAGAGTGGTATAGACACTACTAGAGTAGTTAGAAAGTTGACCATGAGGTCTGACCCTAGTATTAAGGAACCAATAGAAACATAAGGTTAAATATTAGGGCTAACCTAGCTTTTCCTGGTAAGATAGTATTACAGAACTATACATTTAGACTCTTGTCTTGAGATTAGCAGGCAGTACTTTAGAAAGCCAAGAGCAATGCTTAGAATATTTTTTAACTTCGATCAAACCTCGAATACAGAGATTAGCACCACCTCCTCCTTAGAAGACCGTGATGTTATCTAGAGTCCTTCTATTTAATTTCACATTCGTTCCTCCGAGACCTTAGTGCTCGCGATTTATGCAATGACTAATTACGTTCTTCTGTCGTGCCACCTAACGCTTCCATTCTTAATGTTAACCCTTCTGTTCTATGAGCACTATGACTGAGACTTAAGATGACCATAACCTATATAATAGGGTACTATAATAAGTACCAAGACCTCTTCTTGTAAACCTTATTAGGAGTTTCTATATTATCCTTAAGGCATTATAGTATTAATTTATTATATTAAGTTGGATAATATGCCTCATAACATAGTATCACGTAGTCTTCTCGACCCATTGACGAACTATAACTGAATGATATTACTTGTATGCTAGTATAAGATGATATTGTTTATGCAGACTGTAGAAATTAGAGGCCCATATCCCTATTTGGTCGACTGACGACTTAGACAAGGAGTTGGTATGACAACTACAGAGACTGTAGAGTCTTATCTTCTGTGAACTTGCATTATTTTGTGACTTCTTTCATCATAATTTAGTGCACTTATATTTTCTGTACCACCTTGACTTATGCTGCTATTTTATAGCCTAGTTTTACAAGCTTATTCTTTTATTGAGCTTGATCATGATATTATATTATTGGGGACGCCTACTAATATATTATCTAATCAGAATCAGTATATTAAGGTCTAGCTAACCTTAGTACATTTGGTTCACCCTTCGTAATACTACTTTAAGTGGATTGAGATATATAGTTGACTAGTAGACAAATATACTTGCACTCTAGATATGTCTGAGTATATCATATCGGTTACATAATTGTAATGATACGAGCATGCGAATAAGGAATTACCAGATAAGATTTTAATCCACAACTGCCTTGACAATTCTTATTTGAATTTTTAAAAAGCCTTGATCCCTACACTTCTATTCTATTACCTCCCCCTTGAACTCTTTATTATTGCTTTTCGTCTTTCCTTATTTCGGAAAGGCGAACGCTCGTGCCGAGTATAAGTTGACATACTGATATGTACTAGATATACCCCATAGGCTAATCATATGACTTGGTGACCCCCTTTTATAGTCGATTAAGGATATATCATAGATGATAGGTTTGGTGTTAAACTTTGAGGATTAAATAACATGATTAAATAATTGGAGGAATAACTTTCTTAGATATATATCCTTGGATGATAGATGGGTAAATTCTAAGTTAGGTAAAAACCGCACTTGTTAAAACTTGAGGAGAAATTATTTTAGACTGTGACCAAGTAAGATTAGATAAGAGAAACCCTACCCTATTTTAATTTTGAGGACAAAATTATTTTAAGTTGGGTAGATTGTAAACTCCCTTACCCAAAATTAGGCCTACTTGGCTTAGATAGTGAACTTAGGGCTAGTTTGAAACCAATTAGAAATAGAACACGATATTTGATTTAACTGTATAATATTTTATTGCTTAGCGCATCTTACCGTTGCTTCGATAATTGGAGCACCTCATTAGCCATTGCCATTCTACAAATTTTACATTCTTATCCTAGACCTGCCCGCCTTGTATTTCTGATCTTTGTGTAACTTATAATTACGCTTTCTTGTGCTATATTTTAGTCGCACAATAAACGTCGCAGACGTTATTATTTAATTCTAAATAAATCCTGACCTTGTACCCTTGTGCGTTCCAATTAAAATTAGGAACACAATCTTGACCGTTTTGTACAACTCAAATTTTATTAATATTCTACACTGTACCCTCTACGTCCCTGACACTTGTGTCCCACTTAATTTTAATCTTGGATACTTCTAATTAATTCCAGAACATCATGCACATTCAATTTAATTAATTAAATCCAATTTCCATCTTCGTGCAATTTTCCTAATTATTGGGCACTTTTATGCAAAAACGTATCGAGGTGTCCCCACCATTGGACAATGCAAGAAGAAATCCAATTTTCCCTTCACGTGAATTTTCCCCATAATTTTTGGAATGTGCAACGCGCACATCGTCCCCCATTTAAATTCTAGCCTTGTATTTAATTAATGCAAATTATAGCCCTCCCAAACACCCTCATGTGAGCCCAAGGCCCAATCCCAAGGAGTGTTGACCAAGCCCTAATTCTAGGTCAATCCACCAAACCTAAAAAAAATCCCACATATATATAAATATAACACCTTTTCTTTCTTTTCTTTATTACTTCTTCCAAATCCTAACCCATCCCTAACCTTATACCAGCCGATACCCCTATTCAACTGTTCATCCCCTTCCCCTTCCTTCAGCTCCGACCAACCTACGCCGAAGTTCTTGCTGGAGTCGTCAGTGTCGGACCTCCTCCCTCTGTTCTCCCCCTACCTTACTATACACCCACCATCACCGTTGAACTGGCCGGAGATCGCCAGGCCTGATCCCGAGCCGATTGTACCAACACTACCACTGCTGCCATCCCTGCCACCACGCTGAGTCCCGACCCTGCTGCACCCCACGAGTAGCTCCGACCTCCGCCGTCCTCTTCCTCTCCTCGACTTCACCCCGAGCACACGACCCTGCCATTAGCAACGTCTCCCTCACCATCCATATCGACTGAACCCGTCAACGACCACCACGGTTCCCCCGACTTCCCTTGCCGGATCACCCCGAGCACTCCCCTCCTTCCTCAGGTGATCACCGACCCAGCCATCATAATCACCACCACCATTACCACCCTCGTCCTCCTCTCCCTCCAGTCATCTTCCCTGCTCTTCTCGCCGTTCATCACCTCCACCACCAGCCTCCATCGTCCCCGACAGTCACCATTCCGTTCTCCTCTGCCTGAGTTCCTCCCGGAGCAACATCACCACCCTTTCTGACCTCGACCAGCACCTCCCCCCACTGGCCTGAACTCTATCCCTCCTCCTCCTCCTCTTCCACCTTCCTGTCCCTCCTCCTCCTTCGACTGGTCGGACTCCGGCAGCACTCACCACCACCACCACCTATATTATCACCACCACCACCTACATTATCAAACACCACCACCATTAACCCAACCACTGCCGCTATCGTCTTCCCTCGACACCACCGTCTAGCAGCCTCTCCTCACCATTCTCTTCTCCCGGTCGATCCTCTGCCTGAATTCAATCGAGCACCTCCCCCCTGGCTGGAGTTCAGTCACCACCACCAACATCATCAACCTAGTCATCATTATCATCCTCGTCCACCATCATCATCGTGGTCGTCATCACCACCATCATCGTTATAGTCGTCACCATTATCGTCATCGTCGTTATCATCTCCCTAACTATCATCATCATCATCGTATCATCATCAACACCCATCATCATCATCAATATTACTCTATCATCAATATCTCACCCTTATCATCACCATCATCTATACCATCATCCCAGTCATCATCAACATCACCCCCATCATCATAATTTCTATCATCATCACCATGGTAATCATCATCAACCCCTTTACGATCATCATTACTGACCTAATCATCCTCGTCCTCGCGTTCATTAAGGACCCGTCACCCTTGCCAGACAACACGCAGCAGTCACCCCGCTTTCCGTACCTGTGTACGCTAATCTGTTGGATTTATCTACGCGATTTCAGGAGCCGGATATTGGTACCACGCAGCCTTCTTGCCAGGCAAGTATACCTTGCCTTTGTTGTACTATTTAAATTACATATTGTTAGTTGCATATTTATTATTTAAATTGTGTGCGTCCGAGAGAGATTCGGGTGCAGTCAACGAAGTCGTTGACGTTAGGACTTGTGTCTGACCTAGTGTCTAGTAGACCCACCTAAAGTTGTGGAGTTATTGGTATGACTCCCCAGGCCTTGACATATTTCTTACACGTGTTATGAGTCTCATGTAGGGCACAGACTCGCGTATGCGGTTGGCCACCTGTACGGGTAAGTCGTGCGACGGTTAAGGTATAACTGCTAATAGTGTTGCATGTTAGAGACTTAGCAGTTATTAGTAGTCGGAGCATAGACTATTGTAGTACGAAGGTCCAATCCTTGTCCTTGTTTGGTTGTGAGGTTGGACTATCGTTCTACCGATAGACTATAAGCCAGAGCTATGACACTGATACTGGCACTTCATCTCGGTGTAGTAGCTACTGTGTATTGTGGATACAACAGACATAGATCATTGGACGGGGAAGATAATTAATAGGCGTATGGGACAGACATTTGGTTGCCGTAGTTTCATAATGAACTGCGGGGCCGTGAGCCTCAGTGTTACCCGGTTATGGGATCAGTGTTACCCGGTTATGGGCCAGTGTTACCCAGTTATGGGATCAATATTGCCTGGTTATGGTAGTATATGCTTGTCGATACATCCGGCTGAGGTTACTAGCTGCGTGCTATCATGATCGGTGATGTAGTCAGCATATACATCTGGCATCCAGTTTACAGCTAATGCCAGGTACTTAGCCTCTGGCTTGACGCTATGCTTTATACCTATCTCCTACCCATACATACCAAGGTTGTCTTCAAAGTGTATTTCACTTAGCTGTTTAGGACACCCTTGAGTTTTCACAGTGTTTACTTATGGCATGCTTTTATGTATCTTGTTACGTCCCTCTGAGGACCTGGCACTTTCCAGGTGTATTGTTCATGAGTATTTGCAGGAGAGCAGACCCGGACTTGCTATGTATATTGCGGTAAGGACATCTCTTCGAGCTCGTGATTGGTAGTTGATATTCTTATATTGTATTTATCTTGTCTATTCTATATTCTAGTCCGGTAGTGGGTTTATTTCCATCCGGCTACCATCATTAGATACTGTACATTGAGATCTAGTTATAGGTATTGGTTATTCATTATATATAATTTCTGTGGATAAAATTTAGCTATGCCTTGTGACATATGTGTTTACCACTTGTGAATTATTATTCATATTACAGCGTACGTGTGTTATGGTTTCCATATATTGGAGTTTCATATTTATATGGCTGGCATACTTACATGTCCTAGTCCTACGTATTTTTGGACTGGGGCATGACAACTGGCGAAACGGCTAGGCAAATAAGGCTCCAAGTAGCAATGGTCCTCACTTCTGTACAATAGATGGGAAGGTCTAATACAAACCAACCAGAAAAAGGCTTCAGGAGAAAGAATAGTCTTCTCCTGACCTACATCCTGAAGTTTAGTCCCTTGTTGATTGATATGTTAGGGGGGGACGGTGTAGAAGAATTTCCAACTATGGGGAAAATTTAGTACTAGCCGACAATCTATGACGCTAGTCACATTCCAAAAAGAATTCTTATAATTTAATAAGAAGTTATTGCCTGAACCACTGGCCGATCCGGGAGGTATCACTCTGGTGTTGTGAAGGATTAACCATCCCATCAGATATAAGAATAGAAATTCCACTCTGGGATATCCTTCACGCTGAGTATTATCAGCCAGCAGTCCCTCAGTAATGGCCCTCAGGCCAGCTTGTATCCTACATACCATGGCAGGAAGCAGGCCCAATCTTGCTCCAAATACCAAACGCACTGCGGGACATAAGGTGTTACGATGAATATAATCCGCAGACGCGATGCCAGGCACCACCCATTGGCATAGCCAAATAGAAAGAAAGCCAACCAGTTGAGCTTCTCTTGACAGAGGCTTTCAGCAATGCCTCATATAACTATAGGCTTTGGTTCCTGAAGGATAACCCCCTATCTTTTCATTAAGAACACAATCTGGAGCCCCTGCATCTTTAATAAGATCATCGATTGTGTTGGCATTGAGAATGCTCAAGGGGTTCAAAGGTTTATCTCTGCTATCTACAACCTTACCCTGCTTGGCATTTCTAGCCTGATGGAAGAAGAGGTAAGATACCCACTTATTAATATGAGCCAAATCAGAAGGCTCTCCGTAGAAGATGGTGAATGCAAGATAGTGGCTCATCAGCTCTTGATACATTGCCACTACCCGAGGGTTGATATCCCTCAACTCTCTGTTAGTGGGGACATATTCTTCATAAGGAATATCTCCCATTGGCAGCTTTGAGATATCTGCCATCTCATGAAGGCTAGGCCCAACTCACCTATCGGAGTGGCAAAAGTCCCAGTTAGTGAGTTATATCACTCCATCAAAGCTAAGAACAAGATGGGGTTGATAGGTATCCCAACACTAGTGGCACTCACAGCCTCAAATAAGCTAATACTTTCCAGCTCCATCTGAAAGTGCTTCAGGGCCCATGCAGTTAAACTGGCCCATCGAAGATTCTGGGGGCTAAGCCATCCACTGGTGCGAGGGTTAACCTTGGGATATACTCCTCCCAACCCCATAAATTTATTGCAAAAAGTTGCCATTTGAAATGGCTGGATCAGTGAAGAGTCTTCACTAGGGATGCTGCCTGGTAGTAGTCCTCTGAAGGGCATAACAGGGCCTGAAGGACTGCTCACAAAGGATCCTCGGTTTAATCCTTTCTTATAAAAGATCTTCCCTGGCTGACCGTGAAGATCAGGAGTCAGTGTCCAGGACATCCTTCTGGGATGCGTGGCATGGAAGAATATAGAAATAGGGTTATCTCTGGGCATCTTTGGCAGATACATGATAGTGCCCTCAGCAGAAAATATCCAATCTTTCTTCTTGGGCTTGGTCTGGGATTGCTTATCAATAATATCCCCAAATAAGAAAGCAGGTTTCTTATACTCGATCCCATCTGTGTATGTTAGGGGTTCCCCACTGATCATACTCAGCAACATTCTTTCTCCTTGGGCCGAGATTAGGGTTCCCCTTTCTTGAGGATACTCGTTTCCAGAGATGGAGAAAGTCATATGGGACACGTCCTCCAAATAGTTGGAATTTAGCATTCCAGCAGCAGAGCCCATCACTTCAGCCAGAGGAGGGATCTGTAGGTCCACTAGAAAAATGTAAGAGAATAAGTCAGTTTTACGATGGAAATTACTTGCAGCATGTAAAACGTAAGGTGCTACACTTTTGTAGCATACGCCAAAACCTAACAGTTTATGTTTTTACGCCAGACCACAAAAATCATTTTACGCTGGAATCTACTTCCAGTGCATAAAACGTAAGGTTTGCAGTATACGCCAAATTTTGACAGTCTGAGTTTTTACGCCAGACTACAAAAATATGGAGTTTTACGCTGACACATTAAGAATGTGGGCGTATTTGCACATACACGTACAACGTGTGCGAAGGGTTTTCTATTTATCTTAAAGTTTTTTTTACCTGTGATGCCCGATGCACAGCTAGACGGCGGAGCACTTTGTTCAGAACGAAGCTCACTTGGCCTAGTAGGAGTCGCTCGTGCTTGAGCAGAGGAGCGAGATGATGAAGCAGCTTTCTTTCCCTTAGCAGCGGAGGTCTGTTTTGGTGCCATGGCGAATCTGAGTTCTCAGAAAGAGACAAAAATGAAAAGTTCTCAGAAAGAGACGAAGAGTTTTCAGAAAGAGACGAAGGGTTTTTCTCTCTCACGACCTAGGTCTATTTATAGAGTTCAGATAACTCTTCGAATCCTTAATCAAATCCGATCTTATCATAATCAGTTATGATTTGGTACCACGTCAGCCGATCATTTGAAAAGGAAGACGGATAGTCATACTGTATAACGGATCCATGATTTTACGCTCAGAAGCTATAAATCTATGATTTTATGCTCAGAAGCTTTTACGCTCAGAAGCTACAGATCTACGGTTTTACGCTCAGAAGCTACAGATCTATGATTTTATGCTCAGAAGCTTTTACGCTCAGAAGCTACATATCTACGGTTTTACGCTCAGAAGCTACAGATCTATGATTTTACGCTCAGAAGATTTTACGCTCAGAAGCTACAGATCTACGATTTTACGCTCAGAAGCTACAGATCTATAATTTTTTTGCTCAGATGCTACGGATCTATAATTTTATGCACATCTTAAATTATGCAGGACAGATCAGCTATCGAAATACGATTATATCTTGATAATTTGGGTTTATGCAAAAAATGCTCCTTTTTGGTTACAAAATATTGTAAGTGCCTGAAATACACAAATATCAGCATTTGCAAACAGATGACGAGTCATCAGTAAACTTCTCTTCTTCTTCGGTCAGGAGGGCTTCATCAGACGAAGGGCCAAGGAGTTCCCTGCAAATATCTATCTTTATTGGAGATGACTCTTCTTCTTGGGCCATTGTAAGTTCATTCGAAGTCTAGCCAGAATCCGTTACATCTAGTTCAGGGATGGCCTGTTCGGCGGACATTTTTTTGCCCTGTCTCGAGAAACTTTCGGGAAGCCATTCTTGGAAATAATGTTCTGAACAGATGTTCTTTACATTTATGAAGGAGAAATGACGGTTCATAATTCTATGTGACTCCTCGTCCAAAAAATAACATGACAATTGGATTTTCAAGACAAATTAATGCGGAAGAGTTTTTACGCATCTTCCTCTATGCGTAAAAGTTAGAACGTGACTGGAAGCATATTTGTCAGAATCAGCGTAAAAATTACTAAAGCATGTTGAAGCTGCGTATTATCAGACTTCCTCACAGCAATATTGCAAAATAATAGTGCGTAAAAGAAGACAAGTTTATTAATCATGATTACATATGATGAAAATCCATTTTACAAAGATTTTTTATTAATATTCAAGATCATGATTACATATGATGGAAATCCATTTTGCAAAGGATTTTTCATTAATATTCAAGATCACGATGGGAATCTATTACGCTAGGTTCTTATCTGATGGAGATCGTCATTTCTTCATCTACGGCACTTCTTTGGCTACTATACGTCGGGGGCCAAGAAAATAGTGAATGGAGGGAGGATACAGAACTGGGCCTGTTTAAATTATTCAAGCCCCCCTCCATACGTCATCGGCGGCCATGCTCATATTTGTGTTAGGGATTCAGACCCAACACAATACTTGAAGACACGGCCAAGCTGCCCACCAGGGTCCAGCTTCATAATAGGAGAAAATACAGCTAGCAAGCTGTGCGGTCTAATGTGACCCTTCCTCTCTCCTTGACGAATCGCCATATAAAATTGCTGACTATCTCGAGCAAAGGAAGCTATGGTATCCTTCCATGATCCATCGTTGCAGAGAATATTTGCTCGAAGACACCTCTTTTTACGGCTCCTTACATGCTGGAAGAGCATAATCTTCTTCTTTCTCAGGTCAGCCCAATGAATCTCGACAGCCATCTTTGTGGTGAAGGGAGTATGGAAAAACAAGTTCATTCGCTTGCCCTTATATAGGCAGAAGAGAACATGCAAATCCCAAACAACTTCTTAAATATTGTCGAAAAATCAGCCTCGAAGAACGAGTCAAATTTGACCATTTTATGCTTCATTCAAAGTATTTCAAATTACGAGGAATTTGAAACCTTTGAAGAGGGTCTTGTAGAAGCATGAAATACGCTGGAGAATTGTACGCGTATTATACAGTCAAAAACCCCCAATATGCATGAAATTCGCGTAAGGCAGCGCTTTAAGGCTGTGTGGCGTAAAAACATGGCTTCAGAACTGCTCGCGTAAAACAGAGCTTCAGAGCTGTTTGGCGTATAATAGAGCTTCAGAGCTGCTCGCGTAAAGCAACGCTCAAAGGCTATTTTGGCGTAAAAAGGTTGCTATACCTCCCTTCGTAAAGTTCAAAAAATGTTTGTTTTTAATATAGTGTAAAGTTGTGGGAACACTTCATATTCCTCGGATAAATTTGTCAGACAAAATAATGAATCTAACTCCTGACAAAAGTACTACACGATGATCGAGAGGACGACTGTGATGATAATTTTGTACAGAGACCCCGACTGTCGTTTAGTGACATATTCTTGATACAAGTCATTTTTACGCATTCAAAGAATAAGCTGCCTATTCTACATGGGCATAGATGAGTTTTTATGCTCAAGATGAGATAAAATTAGACGCCACGTCAAAAGCTGTTTCTCGTACAGAATTCGAGGCATATCTCGGCATTTAATGCACGAGATTGAGGCATATCTCTGTATTTAATGCACGAGATTTGGTTCTATTCTTTAAATTATTGCCATGACTGGGAGAGTTAAAATAGTGACTAATACGCTCACATCACCATCCTCGCATTTTATGCCAACCAGGCTATTTTTAACTATAGGAGTACGCCGTATGCTATCTCCTCGAAATAGGCCAACTCGGCTATATTTGCAAAGGTACGTGATAAGGCTATTTAGCCCAGAATACGCTCAAGACCTCAGTCTGGAAGGATAATTGGCTATTTTTACGCTGGTAATCTACTATTCATACATCATCATGTTTTACGCAGAGTTTGACTTTTTACGCCAACAAGACAGTTATTTGGCTTTTATGCCAACAAGACAAGTATCTGGCTTTTTCGTCAACCATCTTCACGCAAGGTGCAGTTACCTACGTGGCTCGCATTCCATGATCTTCGAGAAGCAGTTATACGTATTACCTTATAATGGGACACGTGTCATACGCAGATTCAGAAGATCATTTGAACGTGGGTAGCAGTTATTATAACCGTCTCGTAAAAGATGCAACTTTCTTCACAGTTTGGCTTTTATGCCGACTGGACAGTTATTTGGCTGATCTCTATAAATAGAGAGCCCTTGTCACAGGGAGACAAACACACGGAGACCAGGGAGAGCATAATCAGAGATCATAGAGAGAGAGAGAGCACAGACATAGAGTGTTGATTGACAACTTTGGCAACGAGAGTTCAATCCTACTTGCAATCTTTGAAGCTTCTTCTTCTTCTTCTTCTTCTACAACACTTCTTCATCATCGTGTGGTCTAAGGGATAAAGTGATCGACCGCAGATCAGACTCCTATAGCAATACTTCCCCAGAATCATTTTATTGTACTTAACATCCTCTTATATGATTAATTGTACTCTTTTTCTTGTTTATAAATGGTGTGCTGTCGTAGGCACCCAAAAATAAAATCTTTACTCTTGAAATAATATGTAGTAGTGAGAGTAAGGGTCGTTCCCACGAAGAGTAATTAGTTTGATCTTTATGCTATGTGAAATAAGATGGGGGGGGAGAGTTTTGGATCAAAGAAAATTAAAAAGAGCTAAAAATAATTAAAGTATTAAAACAATCAAAGAAAAAAAAAGTTGGTCTCAGTCAACATCCACCATTGGAATCTTAAAATTGATCATTGATGCAAACATAAATTATCATACTTTGAATATTCACCGTTGGAAGTATTTTCAATCTCTCTTAGGCTTAGATAATTAGAAACAAGCGATCTAATTAGCTTTAATTACTAAATAATCCAAGACAAGCGCTGAAGATTTAATCTAGTAATTTCTTAAAGAACAAAGAGATCGATGAAGCAAAACAACACAAGCACAAGCGGTTGCATTTAATTTTGTCAAAAGTTTTTCTCCTAAGATCTAATAAAATAAAGCAGTTTATTAAATCTTGGTTGCTTTATAAATTAGAAAAATCAAACATTTACGAATTTGATGTCTAATTTAGCAGTAGATCGGAATGGATAATAGACTAGTATGCCTCCTAGTAATTAAACAAAACAATCATGAAAGTAGGCATAGAAAAATATTCAATACTCAAAGCATAAATCAAACAAATAAAATAATTTAGATCTCACAATTTTATTGATTCCAAGGCTTCTATTTTCTTCGACCAACAAGACTTTTAGCTCCGCATGTTCATGAAAACTTCAAAAGAATATTGGAGAAGAGGAAGAAGAGTTGTGTGTTGTTCTCTTCTTTTCTCCTGATCTCTATCCCTTTTATAGACTATAAATTATTTGTTTGAAGATCATAATATCTTCCCATAAATCCTCTAATAGTTACAACAACCCAAACAGTAAAATAAAATCTTTGAACAAGTTAGAAAATGGTTATTTCAGCTCCACTTTTTGTGCACTACACAGTTGACTCAACTTCAAACCTAATTTGGTCTATGATGCAGCCAGAATCGTGGAAAACTCAAAACAGAAAAATTGTGCCTCTATTACTTAGCTTTTCGAATCAATTTAGATCAGCTCAATTGGACTTCGGATGAGAAAGTTATGACCATTTTGCTACAAGGTATCAAAACTGTCCAGAATTGATAATTAGCTCTATTTTGCATTTAGTGACTCCAATTGCATCCTAAATCAAAATATAAAAATAATGAGTATCTTTAGACATCAAATGATCATAAAGGAGTATACATTAAGGAATAAAATATAACATTTTATGTTCTCATCAAATACCCCCACACTTAACCTTTGCTCGTCCTCGGGCGAAACTCTAATTTATTTTTCCAAAAAGAAATCAAGGGTGCAATGTCATAAATAAAAATAACCAAGCTCTTCAAAACTAGTAACATATAATGAACATATATTTTTAAACAACTTCAAATTACTTAGTAGATATTTTTACTTGAAAAATGGAGTAAACTAAATAGGTAGACCCTCACGGAATAAATACTCAACTCTCATATATTTGAAGGTATATATTTCACTCAAATTCATTCCAGAAGAAATTATCTACCATAAGCTTGCATATCTTCTCATTCTCCACCACTGGGATCACATGTATAACATAAATCATAAGAATTTTTCATGGGTTATAACGTGGCTTAGGATTAAGGTGGGATATATTTGGGAGTGTAGCTCAAAAGCGATCAAAACTAGTGGAGCAAAATTGAATTAACTCAATCTCAATATAAAACATGTAAAATCAATCCCTCCATTTTGCAACATCTTCAATTTGGCTTTTAAAGCATTTAAACAATATAAAATAACTTCCACGCTTTTTTTCTTTTTCTTTTTTTCTCTTTTTTTTCTTTTTTTTTTACTTTTTTTTTATAACAATAATGGAACTTAGGAAATTTGAGGATAAAAATATGCTCCATTTTGTGGGTTGTAACCAAACCACAAATTTAGACACCCCACTCTTATTTTTTCATACACCCATACATATCATAATGATCCACAATGCTCCACTAGCTTTACGACTTGGGTAAAGGTATAAATATTGTTGGTTGAAAGCTTGTAATGTGGGTATACCAAGAAAAAGGTAATAAAGCTCAAAGGGGTTCAACAAAAAGAAAATTAATTACAAGGTGGGCTATTTGGCTTATGTAACACATAACAAAGATGGCCTTAATCATGTTCATGCATGCATGTGTCAATGTGACATCGAAGAGAATCAAAGCAAGTTCTAGAGAAACAAATCAGTGGAAGAATATCTCTCATGAAAAAATAATGAGACTGATGTGTCAGTCTAAAGGCTCAAATCCTCACTGGCTTTTGTCTACCAATTTAGATACTACCATTTTCAATAAAAATAACTAGACTAATTAATTCTAAGTTGAAAAAAATTATTTATTCAATCATGTTGTTAATTTTTTAAATCTAGTTGAATCTTACTCATGACATACACAACCAAAAATCATTAAAAACCAAAATTCTTTTAAAAAAAATATTATTATTATTTTTTTTTAGAAAAATAGCGAACTAAAAATGCTTAAAATAAAGTAAATCCCCTCCCCCACACTTAAAACTGACATTGTCCCCAATGTAAGGAGAAATGCAAGGAAAAGGCAAAATAAAAAATAAAATAAAGTAAAATAAAAATGAAAGAATAAGAATAAGAACAAACTCCCCTTGGGTTTCCTCTGTTTATTGTCGTGGATGTTTCCTCCTTCAATTGATACAAATTGGATCTTCAAGGTCCAAATCATCCACATTCTCTACTTTGAAACCTTTATAGAAAAGCTTGAGCCTTTGGCCATTAACCTTGAACACTTTGGAAGTTGCTAAACTTTGAATTTTAACTGCACCATGATAAAAAATATTAGTAACAATAAAAGGTCCAATCCAATGAGAACGCAATTTACCCGGAAATAGACGAAGTCGTGACTGGTATAGAAGGACTTTTTGACCAACTTGAAACACCTTCCTAGAGATCATCTTGTCATGAAAATTCTGTCTTCTCTTTATAAATTCTAGCATTCTCATAGGCGTCATTGCGAATTTCCTCCAACTCTTGTAGTTGTAACTTCCTATGTTCTCTATTTTCATATGCCTTCATATTAAAACTCTTGATAGCCCAATAAGCCTTGTGTTCTAATACAACAGGAAGATGGCATGGTTTTCCAAACACCAACCAGTAAGGTGACATACCGATAGGCGTCTTGTATGCAGTTCTATACGCCCACAAAGCATCATCCAAGCGCAAACTCTAATCTTTTCTACTTGGATTGACCGTCTTTTCAATGATGGACTTGATCTCTCTATTTGATACTTCCGCTTGTCCACTTGTTTGTGGATGATAGGCAGTTGACACCTTGTGGGCACATGGTACTTTCTCAGCAACGTCTCCACGGTTCGATTGCAAAAGTGAGTGCCTCGATCACTTATTAAGGCTCTTGGAATCCTAAACCTGGAGAATATATTGGATTTGATAAAATCTGAAACAACTTTAGAATCATCAGTCCTAGTAGCTTTAGCTTCTACCCATTTTGACACATAATCAACAGCAAGCAAAATATAAACATAACCAAAAGATACAGGAAACGGTCCCATAAAATCGATGCCCCAAACATCAAAAATTTCACAAAATAGTAAAGGATTTTGTGGCATTTCATTCCTTTGAGATATATTACCTGTCTTTTGGCAATTGTTGCATGTTTTACAAAAATAATATGAATCACGAAATAAAGACGGCCAATAGAAACCATATTCTAATACTTTTCTTGCCGTCCTCTTAGCTCCAAAATGTCCTCCACATGCATAAGAATGACAAAAGGTGAGAATTGAAATAATTTCATTTTCATGAACGCACCTTCTTATCACTTGATCTGCACAGTGCTTCCACAAGTATGGGTCATCCCATACATAGTATTTGGCATCACTTTTGATCTTATCTCTTTGAGCCTTTGACAAGTCAGAAGGAAACATATTAGTAACCAAATAATTTACAATATTTGCATACCAAGGCAATGTCACATTTGAAGCAAATAATTGCTCATCAGGGAATGTTTCTTGTAGACAAAGTTCATCCTCCGTATGAACTAAACGACTTAAATGATCTGCAACACGATTTTCTGTCCCTCTTTTGTCTTTGATCTCCACATCAAATTCACTTAAGAGAAGTATCCATCGAATTAACCTTGGTTTTGCCTCTTTCTTTGTCATCAAATAGCGAAGAGCTGCATGATCAGAATAAATAATGACTTTAGTACCAAGCAAATAAGATCAAAATTTTTCTAAAGCAAAAACAACAGCTATAAGTTCTTTTTCAGTAGTAGAATAATTTCTTTGCGCCTCATTCAAAGTTCTTGAAGCATAATAAATGGCGTGAGATGCTCTTCGAATCCTTTGACCCAAAGCAACACCTACTGCATAATCACTTGCATCACACATTATCTCTAAAGACATGTTCCAGTCAGGGGACTGGATAACTGTGGTAGAAGTTAATAGTTTCTTTAGTATATCAAATGCCTTTTTACATGCTTCATCAAATTCAAAAGCTACATCCTTTTGTAGCAACTTGCAAAGGGGTAACGCTATTTTGGAGAAGTCTTTGATGAATCTTCGGTAAAAACCTGCATGTCCAAGAAAAGAACGAACTTCCCACACACTGGAGGGATAAGGTAAAGATTGAATAATATCAATTTTGGCTTTATCTACCTCAATTCCCTTAGATGAAATAATATGACCCAAAACTATACCTTGGTCAACCATAAAATGGCATTTTTCAGAGTTTAACATAAGATTAGTTTCTATGCATCTTTGAAGAACAAGTGTAAGGTTATGAAAGCATTTATCAAAAGAGTCTCCATAAACTGTGAAATCATCCATAAATACTTCTATAATATGCTCAACATAGTCTGAAAATATGCTAACCATACACCTTTGGAAAGTAGCTGGGGCATTGCAAAGACCGAATGGCATGCGACGATATGCAAAAGTTCCAAATGGGCATGTAAAAGTTGTCTTTTCTTGATCCTCCGGAGCAATTGCAATTTGAAAATAACCTGAATAACTATCAAGAAAACAATAGTAAGAATGACCAGCTAACATTTCAAGCATTTGATCAATAAAAGGTAAAGGAAAGTGGTCCTTTCGGGTTTCAGCATTTAATTTTCTATAATCTATAGAAACCCTACACCCATTCTGGACACGAGTGGGAACTAACTCATCATTTTGATTCTTCATGACAGTTATCCTGGTCTTTTTAGGAACCACTTGCACCGGACTAACCCACTGGCTATCCGAAATAAGATAGATCACTCCAACTTCAAGAAGTTTTAGGATCTCCTTTTTTACTACCTCCATCATGGGTGGGTTCAATCTTCTTTGCGGTTGACGGGGAGGTTTTGCTCCTTCCTCAAGTAAGATGCGATGCATGCATGTAGACGGGCTAATTCCTTTTATATCCGCAATTGTCCAACCAATAGCCGTCTTATGCTCCTTAAGGATCTGAACAAGCTTTTATTCTTGTGGTGCACTAAGTTTATTGGAGATGATCATTGGTAATGTTCCTCCATCTCCAAGGAATACATACTTGAGGTGACTAGGGAGAGGCTTCAATTCTGGAATAGACGTGATTGAAACGACATTTTCCAACGGCGCTTACAGATTAGCCAAGCCCAATGGAGACCTAATAATGGCTCCTATCAATGGCAAATTCCTGAAGAGGTACTACGCTTAATCTCCCTCGCTTAAAACAGAGTATGGTGGAGATATCATTCTGACAATACTATATACGAAAAAAATTGGTTGGATCATATTCTATCATGTTCTCATGACCTCTGAATAGATATGTTTAACTAATTTGAAATATCAAAACCTATCACGTCCATATTACCTCTGATAGTGTTTTGTACACAAATTTAGTTGGATCATATTCTATCATGTCCATATAACCTATGACTAGATATATCCAGCTAAAGCTTACCGAAAGTATATCACATCCATGTTACCTCTGATATCACTTTCACCCTAGCCTGTCATTTATATTCTAAAATGATAGGTCCACAAAGTCAGAAGAAGTATCTTTATTATCTCTGTGAAAAGTAAATTATAGAAGAAGCAAAAAGGTACATCATTGGGGAGAAGCAGTTAAATCGCGAATCTGTCGCGCCAAAGCAGCCATCCGCTCATTCCTGGAGCTCAAGACGTTAGCACGAGCACGCTCCAGCCTTGCCTTCTCATTGTTTAAGGAGGACAGTTCAGACCGAGCATGAATAAAACCAGCACAGGTGACTCCTGCACGTGCCAAATTCTGCTGAGCTGCATCCAATCGGCCATTCACCACGTCTAGAGCTGCCGATGACTGGAAAGCCCACCCCTTTGCCAGAGCGAGTTTGGCTTCCAGTTTGCGGACCCTTGCTTCATTTCCTTCATGCTCGGCCTTGTACTTTGCATGAAGAGGAATAACCTCCTCCAAGACGGCCTTCCCTTCATCTATCTCTTGCTGCTTTGCCTGGATGGATTTATTTAGGCTTTCCATCTGTTCAGCAAGCTGCGCAGTCAGGAATTCATATTCAGCCTGAATTAGCTCATCGATGTTGCCTCGAGATAGCTGCAAACATTCGTTAATGGATTATTCTAAACCATTAACTATTTGCTCTAGCGTATTAGCTCTTTCAGTGTCACTGAAATGTCTAATCTGCGCTATAGTAAGGTTGGAGGACGTCTTCAGAGCCTCGAAGCCTAGATTCTTCTCTAGCACCATCGATATCAGCATTTTCAAAGTGGCATAGAAAATGCTAGTAAACTGCTCAACTAGCATGGATAAATTCGAGTGGACGCTGGGAGTGGCTGTGATATCGATGAATCCCCCTCCGGGAATGACTGCAGAGAATATTGCTACAGTCGTCGCCTCAACAGATGGCGCTACAAAAGAATGAACACCAGCCACGATTGAAGTTGCTGGCGTACTCAACGAAGGAGGTACAGTTATGATGATAGGCTCATCCTCCTCTAAAGATATTTGAACTGCAGTGGGCGAGATGACACCCGAAAATGTTGCAGATGAAGGGTCGGCAGCTTCTAAGCATGCCTCTTCGATACCAAAGTTAAAGGATGCATCAATGCCACCCTCTCCTGAGATATCTGCACCTGCAAAGAATACAAAAGAAAATTAATTTCAACCTGATGTTAATTTCCCTAAAAGAGGCGTAAAGACAATATTTACCCATGGCCGATGGTATATATGTCGTGTCTGTAGCCAGTACAGCTAAATTATTTCTTAATGATGCTAAGCGGGCTGTCATACCTGGAGAAGAAGGTGCATCAACTGACACTGGCGGTAAGTCTTTCCAGTCTTCACCAAGATTCACTCGAGCCTCATCGGGTGGAATCTCTCTAGAAATACCTACAGACGAAGTAAGGGTTATACCCATTATTGGTCTGGTCAAAGGTATCTGGAATCTTATTACGCTCGGCCTTGAAGGCGATCTTGTAGCACTACCAGAAGCAGTAGTAGCAGCGATCTCGAGCAAAGAATCTCCGGCACTGCCAGCTGAAACTATGGAGGTTCCCTCTCTAATAGGCGAAGGAACTCTAATAAAAGAATCATCCCCAACAGGGGAGACGACAGGCTCACTCCTAGGAGCCCCCCTGGTAGAAGCCCTTTTCGGACCTCTAGCAAGCTTCTTCTTGCGAGGAGAAGGCCCTTTCGGAGTGGAAGCCTTCCATTTCTGGGGGATAACGAGAGGCTCTGCCGGCAGAGCTATCACGCCCCTCGGTATTGTCGTCAGAAACTCGTCTGCCCCGACGGTATCCTTATTCTCGTTCGAGAAAATAGGCGAAGCCTCCTCCCTGGCAGCAGACCTATGGGAGGGCATCCTAAAACTTCCATGCATATCAAAATCGCGATGGAAGGTATTTATGGATGCATAGAATTATGCATAGGAGTGGAGGATGCGCAACTCCATAGAAAGAGAAGTCGCTGACACGGCAAAAGTTGTACCAGTACAGCCCGTGATGAAGTATCGCCATCCCTTGGCTCCATCAATGAGTCCACCTTTGGACTTGAAGCTGGTAATGGCATTCCCCACATGCAGCTGATCGTACCCATACTCCCTGGCTAACCTAGTGGGCAAATAAGACTCCAGATAGCAGTGGTCATCACTTCTGTATAGCAAGTGGGAAGGTCTAATGCAGACCAAACAGTAGAAGGCTTCAGGAGAAAGAATGGTCCCCCCACGACCCTCATCCTTAAGTTTCTCCCCCTGTTGATTGATATGTACAAGGGGGACGATACAGAAGATCTTCCAGTTGTGGGCAACGTTTAACGCCCGCCGGCAATCTGTGACGGTCGCCACGTTTCAAGAGAAATTCTTGTAATTCAACAAAAAGTTATTTCTTGATCCGCTGGCAGGACCGGAAGACATCACCCTAGGGTTGTGAAGAATCAACCATCCCATTAGGTACATGAAGGGTAATTCCACCCTGGGAAACCTTTCACGCTGCGTCTCATCAGCGAGCAGCCCATCAGTAAGGGCCCTCAGGCCAGCTTGTATCCGGCATACCATGGCAGGGAACAAGCCCAGTCTTGCTCCAAACACCAAACGTACTGCGGGCCATAAGGTATTGCGATAAATGCGATCCGCAGACGCGATGCCAGGTACTACCCAACGGCGTAACCAGACGGAGAGGAAGCCATCCAATTGAGCTTCCCTCGACAGAGGCTTGTGACAATGCCTCATATAACTGTAGGCTTTAGTGCCTGCAGGATAACCCCCTATCTCCTTGTCAAAGATGTGATCCGAAGACCCTGTATCTTCAATCGGGTCATCGATCGTGTTAGCATTCAGCATGCTCAGGGGGTTTAAGGGCCTATCTCGGCTATCTACCACCTTATCTGGCTTAACACATATGGCCCGGTGGAAGAAAAGATAGGTGGCCCACTTGTTGATATGAGCCAAATCAGAAGTCTCCTTGTAGAAAGTGGTGCAGGTAAGATAGTGGCACATCAGCTCCTGATATACTGCCACTGCCCGAGGGTTTGTATCCCTCAATTCCTGGTTTGTAGGGATGTACTCCTCATAAGGAGTGTCCCCCATTGACAGCTTTGAAATTTCTGCCATCTCATGAAGTGCCAGGCCCAACTCCCCTAGCGGAGTGGCAAAAGTCCCGGTGAGCGAGTTGTATCGCTCCATCAAGGCTAGGAACAGGTTGGGGTTGACAGGCAGACCAACACTTGTAGCGCTCACAACCGCGAACAAGCCAATTTGTTCCAGCTCCGTCTGGAAGTGATTCAGGGTCTAGACGTTTAAACTGGCCCATTAGAGATTCCCTGGGCTAAGCCATCCGCTGGTCCGAGGGTTGACCCTGGGATACATTCCTCTATGCCCCATGAAGTCATTACAGAGGGTCAACATCTGAACCTGCTGGATCAGTGACGTATCCTCACTCGGGACACTACCCGGCAATAATCCCCTGAAGGGCATAACTGGACCTGAAGGTCTGCTCATAAAGGATCCTTGGTTCAACCCTTTGTTATATGAGATCTTCCCCGAACGGCCGTGAAGATCGGGAGTCAGAATCCATGACATCATTCTAGGATGGGTGGCATGGAAGAACGTAGAGATGGGATAATCCCTAGGCATACTGGGCAGATACATCACCGTGCCCTCAGCAGTAAACACCCAAGACTGGCTTCTTATACTCTGTCCAGTCTATGTATGTCAGGGGCTCCCCACTGATCATACTCAGCAACATACGTTCCCCCTGGGATGAGATAAGGGTTCCCCTTTCTGCAGGATAATTGGTTACAGAAATGGGAAATGTCACATGGGACAAGTCCTCCAAATAGTTTGAGCTCAGCATCCCGGCAGCCGAGCCCATAACTTCAGCCAGAGGTGAGATATGCAAGTCCACTACAAAATACAAGAGAACAAGTCAGTTTCTACACTAGACGATACACTCTTGCAAGTTAACGCCAAAGATTATCAATCTGAGCTTTTACGCCAAGACGGCAAAAATTTGAGTCTTACGCTGGAAACTATTTTCCATTTGCGTAAAACTCAAAAGGTGGCAGCAATTAACAATCTGAGCTTTTACGCTAGATTGACAAAATTTAAATTTTTACGCCGATATTTATATCCAGCGCATAAAATTCAAAGTTTGCAGTTCTACTCCAAAATTTTGACAGTCTGAGTTTTTACGCCAGACTGCAAAAATTTGGGGTTTTTACGCCGACACATTAGGAATGTGCGCGTAATAATAAAACCTCTCCGTACATCATTTTCCTCAAAGAGCCTCTCAGTACGAAAGAGGACCTTACGCATGCACATAAAATGTGTGCGAAGGATTTCTTATGTTTTCTCCCGAAGTCTCTACCTGTAATGTCCGAAGCACAGCTCGACGGCGGAGCGCTATGTCCCGATCGAGGCTCGTTCAGCCTAATTGGAGTTGCTCGCTCATGAGCAGCAGAGCGAGAAGAGGAAGCGACCTTCTTTCCCTTTGCGGTGGTAGTCTGTTTTGGTGCCATGGCAATTCTGAGCTTTCAAGAAGAAGACGAAGAGGAAAAGTTCTTGGAAAGCAAGTGTTTCGTGAAGGCAGATAAAAGTTTTCTCTCTCCAACCCTTGAACTATTTATAGAGTTTGGATAACTCTTCGAATCCCTAACCAAATCTGATATTTAATATTCTGTTATGATTTGGGACCACCTCAGCTATCATTTTGGGAAGACGGACAGTCAACGGATTCAGAATTTACGTATAGAGTAGATCTATGATTTTAGTCTAAAGAGATTTTTACGCTCAGAAGCTACAAATCTACGGTTTTACGCTCTGAGGCTATAAGTCTATAGTTCTACGCCTGGATGCTTTTACGCTCGGTAGCTTTTATGCTCGAGAGGCTATATACCTACGACTTTACGCTCAGTAGCTACAAATCTATGATTTCATGCCCAGAAGCTTTTACGCTCAGAGGTTACAAATCTACGATTCTACGCTCGAAAGCTACAGACGGTCAATTACAAGAGTTTACGCAGAAGATACTCATTTTTGGCTGTAAAACATTCCAAGTGCCTGAAATATACAAGGTTCAACATTGAAGACGACTCTTCTTCTTGGGTCATTTGGAAGTTCATCCAAAGTCTATTCAGAATACTTCATAAAAAGTTCAAGTATGGTCCTGTCGACAGAAATTTCTCGTATTTTTCAAAGGATTTTTGGGAAACTATTCTTGATGACGGTGGTTTAAACAAGATTTCTTCACATCAGAGAAGTGACAGTTCAAAACTCCACGCAACTCCTCGTCTAAAACAACATGACAGTTTGGATCTTCAACTTAAATGCTAAAGAGTTTTTCTACGTATTTTCTGCTACGCGTAAAAGATGAGACTAGTTCAGATATTCTTTTATCAGAGTCGGCGTAAAGCTATTCAGACATATCGAAGTTGCACACTACTCAGACTTCCTCACAGCAAATATGGTAAATCATCAGATGCGTAAAAGAAGACAATTTTATTAATCATGATTACATATGATGAAAATTCAGTCTACAAAAGATTTTTCATCTTCATGATTACATATGATGGAAGTCCTTTCTCTACAAAGGGTTTCTCATTTTTATTTAAGATCACACCAAGAATCTGCTATGCCAGGTTCTCATATTGGTGGAGATCTTTTTCGTCTTCTACAGCAGTTAATCGGCTTCCGCGGCCGATTAACAAGAAAATGATTAATGGCGGAGAATACAAAACTGGGCTTGTATAAATTATTCAGAGCCCATTCTCCTTACGCCATGGCAGGCATGCCCTAGAAATTGTGTTGGGTGTTCAGACCCAACTCAATACTGGAAGACAGGGCCAAACTGCCTACCCTCGTCCAGCGCCATAACGGAAGAAAATACAGCTTGCAAGCTGTGTGGCCAAATAAGACCATTCCTCTCTCCTGGACGAATCTCCATATGAAATTGTTGATCATTCCGAGCAAAGGAAGCTATGATATCCTTTCATGATCCATCGTTGCAGAGGACGTTTTCTCGAAGACGCCTCTTTTTATGGCTCCGTACATGCTGGAAGAACATGATCTTCTTCTTCCTCAAGTCGACCCGACGAAGCTCGGCAACTATCTCTCTCTTTGAGGTAAAGGAAGTGGGGAAAAAACAAGTTAACCCATTCGCCTTTTTATAGGCAGAGGAGAAAATGCCCAATCCCAACAAACTCCTAAAAATCTGCTGAGAAATCATCCTCGTAGAACGTGTCAAAATTGATCGTTTCATGCTTTATTCAAAGTATTTTAAATTACGAGAAATTTGAAAACTTTGAAGGGGGTCTTGAAGAAGCATAAAAAATACGCTGGGGAATCTTACGCGTAAAACCCTCGAGATACAGGAAGCCCGCGTAAAACAGAGCTCCAACACTGGGTGGCGTTAAACATAAAGAGCCATTGGCGTACAACAGAGCTTCAATGCTAGTTCAGCATAAAACATAACTCCAGAGCAGCCCGCATGATGCAGTATTTCCAGACTGCTTCGGCGTAAAAAGGTTGCTATATCACCATTTCGGCGTATAACCTATCTGCTTTTAATGCGGTGGGAAGTTGTACGAGGATCTCTTCGTATTCCTCGAATGAACCTGTCAGTTGAAGCAGTGAACCTGACTCCTGACAAAGAGTACTGCATGACGATCGAGAGGACGGCTGCTATGATGATTCTGCACAGAGCCCCAGACTGTCGTTTAGTGACATAATCCTTGATATAAGACGTCGTTTACGCATCCAACGGATACGCTGCTTATTTTACATAGGCAGATACGAGCTTTTACGCTCAGGCTACAAAAAATATGGAGTTTTTACGCTGACACATTGTTTGAGTTTTTACGCCAGACTACAAAAATATGGAGTTTTACGCTGATACATTAAGAATGTGGGCGTATTTGCACATACACGCACAACGTGTGCGAAGGGTTTTCTATTTATCTCGAAGTTTTTTTACCTGTGATGCCCGGTGCACAGTTAGACGGCGGAGCACTTTGTTCAGAACGAAGCTCGCTTGGCCTAGTAGGAGTCGCTCGTGCTTGAGCAGAGGAGCGAGATGATGAAGCAGCTTTCTTTTCCTTAGCAGCGGAGGTCTGTTTTGGTGCCATGGCAAATCTGAGTTCTCAGAAAGAGACGAAGACGAAGAGTTCTCAGAAAGAGACAGAGTTTTCAGAAAGAGACGAAGGGTTTTTCTCTCTCACGACCTAGGTCTATTTATAGAGTTCAGATAACTCTTCGAATCCTTAACCAAATCTGATCTTATCATAATTAGTTATGATTTGGGACCACGTCAGCCGATCATTTAAAAAGGAAGACGGATAGTCATACTGTATAACGGATCCATGATTTTATGCGCAGAGCAAGGATCCATAATTTTACGCTCAGAAGCTATAAATCTATGATTTTATGCTCAGAAGCTTTTACGCTCAGAAGCTACAGATCTACGGTTTTACGCTCAGAAGCTACAGATCTATGATTTTACGCTCAGAAGCTTTTATGCTCAGAAGCTACAGATCTACGTTTTACGCTCAGAAGCTACAGATCTATGATTTTACGCTCAGAAGATTTTACGCTCAGAAGCTACAGATCTACGATTTTACGCTCAGAAGCTACAGATCTATAATTTTTTTGCTCAGATGCTACGGATCTATAATTTTATGCACATCTTAAATTACGCAGGACAGATCAGCTAGCGAAATATGATTATATCTTAATAATTTGGGTTTATGCAGAAAAGCCCCTTTTTGGTTATAAAACATTGTAAGTGCCTGAAATACACAAATATCAGCATTTGCAAACAGATGATGAGTCATCAGTAAACTTCTCTTCTTCTTCGGTCAGGAGGACTTCATCAGACGAAGGGCCAAGGAGTTCCCTGCAAATGTCTATCTTTATTGGAGATGACTCTTCTTCTTGGGCCATTGGAAATTCATTCGAAGTCTAGCCAGAATCCGTTACATCTAGTTCAGGGATGGCCTGTTCGGCGGACATTTTTTTGCCCTGTCTCGAGAAACTTTCGGGAAGCCATTCTTGGAAATGATGTTCTGAACAGAAGTTCTGTACATTTATGAAGGAGAAATGACGGTTCATAATTCTATGTGACTCCTCGTCCAAAAAATAACATGACAATTGGATTTTCAAGACAAATTAATGCTGAAGAGTTTTTACGCATCTTCCTCTATGCGTAAAAGTCAGAACGTGACTGGAAGCATATTTGTCAGAATCAGCGTAAAAATTACTAAAGCATGTTGAAGCTGCGTATTATCAGACTTCCTCACAGCAATATTGCAAAACAATAGTGCGTAAGAGAAGACAAGTTTATTAATCATGATTACATATGATGAAAATCCATTTTACAAAGATTTTTCAATAATATTCAAGATCATAATTACATATAATAGAAATCCATTTTGCAAAGGATTTTTTTATTAATATTCAAGATCACGATGGGAATCTATTACGCTAGGTTCTTATCTGATGGAGATCGTCATTTCTTCATCTACGGCACTTCTTCGGCTACTATCCGTCGGGGGCCAAGAAAATAGTGAATGGAGGGAGGATACAGAACTGGGCCTGTTTAAATTATTCAAGCTTCCCTCCATACGTCATCGGCAGCCATGTTCAGATTTGTGTTAGGAATTCAGACCCAACACAATACTTGAAGACACGGCCAAGCTACCCACCAGGGTCCAGCTTCATAATAGGGGAAAATACAGCTAGCAAGCTGTGCGGTCTAATGTGACCCTTCCTCTCTCCTTGACGAATTGCCATATAAAATTGCTGACTATCTCGAGCAAAGGAGGCTATGATATCCTTCCATGATCCATCGTTGTAGAGAATATTTGCTCGAAGATACCTCTTTTTACGGCTCCTTACATGCTGGAAGAGTATAATCTTCTTCTTTCTCAAGTCAGCCCAATGAATCTCGGCAGCCATCTTTGTGGTAAAGGGAGTATGGAAAAACAAGTTCATTCGCTTGCCCTTATATAGGCAAAAGAGAACATGCAAATCCCAAACAACTTCTTAAATATCACCGAAAAATCAACCTCGAAGAACGAGTCAAATTTGACCATTTTATGCTTCATTCAAAGTATTTGAAATTACGAGGAATTTGAAACCTTTGAAGGGGGTCTTGTAGAAGCATAAAATACGCTGGAGAATTGTACGCGTATTATACAGTCAAAAACCCCCAACATGCATGAAATCCGCGTAAAGCAGCGCTTCATAGCTGTGTGGCGTAAAAACATGGCTTCAGAACTGCTCGCGTAAAACAGAGCTTCAGAGCTGTTTGGCGTATAATAGAGCTTCAGAGCTGCCCGTGTAAAGCAACGCTCCAAGGCTATTTTGGCGTAAAAAGGTTGCTATACCTCCCTGCATAAAGTTCAAAAAACATTTGTTTTTAATATAGTGTAAAGTTGTACGGGGAACACTTCATATTCCTCGGATGAATTTGTCAAACAAAACAATGAATCTAACTCCTGACAAAAGTACTACACGATGATCGAGAGGACGACTGTGATGATAATTTTGCACAGAGACCCAGGCTGTCGTTTAGTGACATATTCTTGATACAAGTCATTTTTACGCATTCAAAGAATAAGCTGCCTATTCTACAT
The DNA here is from genome assembly GCA_036927795.1 of Iris macrosiphon. Lineage (NCBI taxonomy): Eukaryota > Viridiplantae > Streptophyta > Magnoliopsida > Asparagales > Iridaceae > Iris > Iris macrosiphon. Next base: position 106,962,160 of record JAYESA010000012.1, on the reverse strand, counting down.
GGGCATAGATGAGTTTTTATGCTCAAGATGAGACGAAATTAGATGCCACGTCAAAAGCTGTTTCTCGTACAGAATTCGAGGCATATCTCGGCATTTAATGCACGAGATTGAGGCATATCTCTGCATTTAATGCACGAGATTTGGTTCTATTCTTTAAATTATTGCCATGACTGGGAAAGTTAAAATAGTGACTAATACGCTCACATCACCATCCTCGCATTTTATGCCAACCAGGCTATTTTTAACTATAGGAGTACGCCGTATGCTATCTCCTTGAAATACGCCAACTCGGCTATATTTGCAAAGGTACGTGATAAGGCTATTTAGCCCAGAATACGCTCAAGACCTCAGTCAGGAAGGATAATTGGCTATTTTTACGCTGGTTATCTACTATTCATACATCATCAAGTTTTACGCAGAGTTTGACTTTTTACGCCAAAAAGACAGTTATTTGGCTTTTATGCCAACAAGACAAGTATCTGGCTTTTTCGCCAACCATCTTCACGCAAGGTGCAGTTACCTACGTGGCTCGTATTCCATGATCTTCGAGAAGCAGTTATACGCATTACCTTATAATGGAATACGTGTCATACGCAGATTCAGAAGATCATTTGAACGTGGGTAGCAGTTATTATAACCGCCTCGTAAAAGATGCAACTTTCTTTACAGTTTGGCTTTTATGCCGACTGGACAGTTATTTGGCTGATCTCTATAAATAGAGACACCTTGTCACAGGGAGACAAACATACGGAGACCAGGGAGATCTAATTAGCTTTAATTACTAAATAATCTCTCTTTGGCTGATCTCTCTTTGGCTTAGATAATTAGAAACAAGCGATCTAATTAGCTTTAATTACTAAATAATCCAAGACAAGCGCTGAAGATTTAATCTAGTAATTTCTTAAAGAACAAAGAGATCGATGAAGCAAAACAACACAAGCACAAGCGATTGCATTTAATTTTGTCAAAAGTTTTTCTCCTAAGATCTAATAAAATAAAGCAGTTTATTAAATCTTGGTTACTTCATAAATTAGAAAAATCAAACAATTACGGATTTGATGTCTAATTTAGCAGTAGATCGGAATAGATAATAGACTAGTAGGCCTCCTAGTAATTAAACAAAACAATCATGAAAGTAGGCATAGAAAAATATTCAATACTCAAAGCATAAATCAAACATATGAAATAATTTATATCTCACAATTTTATTGATTCCAAGGCTTCTATTTCCTTCGACCAACAAGACTTTTAGCTCCGCATGTTCATGAAAACTTCAAAAGAATATTGGAGAAGAGGAAGAAGAGTTGTGTGTTGTTCTCTTCTTTTCTCCTGATCTCTATCCCTTTTATAGATCTCGAGAGAATCATCCCCAACAGGAGAGACGACAGGCTCACTCCTAGGAGCCCCCCTGGTAGAAGCCCTTTTCGGACCTCTGGCAAGCTTCTTCTTGCGAGGAGAAGGCCCTTTCGAAGTGGAAGCCTTCCATTTCTGGGGGATAACGAGAGGCTCTGCCGGCAGAGCTATCACGCCCCTCGATATTATCGTCAGAAACTCGTCTGCCCCGGCGGTGTCCTCATTCTCGTTCGAGGAAATAGGCAGAGCCTCCTCCCTGGCAGCAGACCTATGGGAGGGCATCCTAAAACTTCCATGCACATCAAAATCGTGATGGAAGGTATTTATGGATGCATAGAATTGTGCATAGGAGTGGAGGATGAGCAACTCCATAGAAAGAGAAGTCGCGGGCACGGCAAAAGTTGTACCAGTACAGCCCGTGATGAAGTATCACCATCCCCTGGCTCCATCAATGAGTCCACCTTTGGACTTGAAGCTGGTAATGGCATTCCCCACATATAGCTGATCGTACCCATACTGCCTGGCTAACCTACTGGGCAAATAAGACTCCAGATAGCAGTGGTCATCACTTCTGTACAGCAAGTGGGAAGGTCTAATGCAGACCAAACAATAGAAGGCTTCAGGAGAAAGAATGGTCCTCCCACGACCCTCATCCTTAAGTTTCTTCCCCTGTTGATTGATATGTACAAGGGGGACGATACAGAAGATCTTCCAGTTGTGGGCAACGTTTAACGCCCGCCGGCAATCTGTGACGGTCGCCAAGTTTCAAGAGGAATTCTTGTAATTCAACAAAAAGTTATTTCTTGATCCGCTGGCAGGACCAGAAGACATCACCCTAGGGTTGTGAAGAATCAACCATCCCATTAGGTACATAAAGGGTAATTCTACCCTGGGAAAGCTTTCACGCTGTGTCTCATCAGCGAGAAGCCCATCAGTAAGGGCCCTCAGGCCAGCTTGTATCCGGCATACCATGGCAGGGAGCAAGCCCAGTCTTGCTCCAAACACCAAACGCACTGTGGGCCATAAGGTGTTGCGATGAATGCGATCCGCAGACGGGATGCTAGGTACCACCCAACGGCGTAACCAGACGGAGAGGAAACCAGCCAATTGAGCTTCCCTCGACAGAGGCTTACGACAATGCCTCATATAACTGTAGGCTTTAGTGCCTGTAGGATAACCCCATATCTTTTCGTCAAAGATGTGATCCGAAGACCCTGTATCTTTAATCAGGTCATCGACCGTGTTAGCATTCAGCATGCTCAGAGGGTTTAAGGGCCTATCTCGGCTATCTACCACCTTGTCTGGCTTAACACATCTGGCCTTGTGGAATAAAAGATAGGTGGCCCACTTGTTGATATGAGCCAAATCAGAAGGCTCCTTGTAGAAAGTGATGCAGGTAAGATAGTGGCACATCAGCTCCTGATATACTGCTACTGCCCGAGGGTTTGTATCCCTCAATTCCTGGTTTGTAGGGACGTACTCCTCATAAGGAGTGTCCCCCATTGGCAGCTTTAAAATTTCTGCCATCTCATGAAGGGCCAGGCCCAACTCCCCTAGCGGAGTGGTAAAAGTCCCGGTGAGCGAGTTGTATCGCTCCATCAAGGCTAGGAACAGGTTGGGGTTGACAGGCAGACCAATACTTGTAGCGCTCACAGCCGCGAATAAGCCAATTTGTTCCAGCTCCGTCTGGAAGTGATTCAGGGTCTAGACGTTTAAACTGGCCCATTGGAGATTCCCTGGACTAAGCCATCCGCTGGTCCGAGGGTTGACCCTGGGGTACATTCCTCCATGCCCCATGAAGTTATTACAGAGGGTCAACATCTGAACCGGCTGGGCTCACTCGGGACACTACCCGGCAATAATCCCCTGAAGGGCATAACTGGACCTGAAGGTCTGCTCATAAAGGATCCTTGGTTCAACCCTTTGTTATATGAGATCTTCCCCGGACGGTCATGAAGATCGGGAGTCAGAATCTATGACATCTTTCTAGGATGGGTGGCATGAAAGAAAGCAGAGATGGGATAATCCCTAGGCATACTGGGCAGATACATCATCGTGCCCTCAGCAGTAAACACCCAAGCCTGGCTTCTTATACTCTGTCTAGTCTATGTATGTCAGGGGCTCCCCACTGATCATACTCAGCAGCATACGTTCCCCCTGGGACGAGATAAGGGTTCCCCTTTCTGCAGGATAATTGGTTACAGAAATGGGGAATGTCACATGGGACAAGTCCTCCAAATAGTTTGAGCTCAGCATCCCGGCAGCCGAGCCCATAACTTCAGCCAGAGGTGAGATATGCAAGTCCACTACAAAATACAAGAGAACAAGTCAGTTTCTACACTAGACGATACACTATTGCAAGTTAACGCCAAAGATTATCAATCTGAGCTTTTACGCCAAGACGGCAAAAATTTGAGTCTTAAGCTTGAAACTATTTTCCATTTGCGTAAAACTCAAAAGGTGGCAGCAATTAACAATCTGAGCTTTTACGCTAGATTGACAAAATTTAAATTTTTATGTCGATATTTATATCCAGCGCATAAAATTCAAAGTTTGCAGTTCTACTCCGAAATTTTGACAGTCTGAGTTTTTACGCCAGACTGCAAAAATTTAGGGTTTTTACGCTGACACATTAGGAATGTGCGCGTAATAATAAAACCTCTCCGTACATCATCTTCCTCAAAGAGGCTCTCAGTACGAAAGAGGACCTTACGCATGCACATAAAATGTGTGCGAAGGATTTCTTATGTTTTCTCCCGAAGTCTCTACCTGTAATATCCGAAGCACAGCTCGACGGCGGAGCGCTACGTCCCGGTCGAGGCTCGTTCAGCCTAATTGGAGTTGCTCGCTCATGAGCAGCAGACCGAGAAGAGGAAGCGACCTTCTTTCCCTTCATGGTGGTAGTCTGTTTTGGTGCCATGGCAATTCTAAGCTTTCAAGAAGAAGACGAAGAGGAAAAGTTCTTGGAAAGCAAGGGTTTCATGAAGGCAGATAAAAGTTTTCTCTCTCCAACCCTTGAACTATTTATAGAGTTTGGATAACTCTTCGAATCCCTAACCAATCTGATATTTAATATTCTGTTATGATTTGGGACCACCTCAGCTATCATTTCGGGAAGACGGACAGTCAACGGATTCAGAATTTACGTATAGAGCAGATCTATGATTTTACTCTAAAGAGATTTTTACGCTCAGAAGCTACAAATCTACGGTTTTACGCTCTGAGGCTATAAGTCTATGGTTCTACGCCCGGATGCTTTTACGCTCGGTAGCTTTTATGCTCGAGAGGCTATATACCAACGACTTTACGCTCAGTGGCTACAAATCTATGATTTCATGCCCAGAAGTTTTTACGCTCAGAGGTTACAAATCTACGATTCTACGCTCGAAAGCTACAGACGGTCAATTACAAGAGTTTACGCAGAAGATACTCATTTTTGGCTGTAAAACATTCCAAGTGCCTAAAATACACAGGGTTCAACATTAAAGACGACTCTTCTTCTTGGGTCATTTGAAAGTTCATCCAAAGTCTATTCAGAATACTTCACAAAAAGTTCAAGTATGGTCCAGTCGACAGAAATTTCTTGCCTTTTTCAAAGGATTTTTGGGAAACTATTCTTGATGACGATGGTTTAAACAAAATTTCTTCACATCAGAGAAGTGACAGTTCAAAACTCCACGCAACTCCTCGTCTAAAACAACATGACAGTTTGGATCTTCAACTTAAATGCTAAAGAGTTTTTCTACGTGTTTTTTGCTACGCGTAAAAGATGAGACTAGTTCAGATATTCTTTTATCAGAGTCGGCGTAAAGCTATTCAGATATATCGAAGTTGCACACTACTCAGACTTCCTCACAGCAAATATGGCAAATCATCAGATGCATAAAAGAAGACAATTTTATTAATCATGATTACATATGATGGAAATCCAGTCTACAAAGGATTTTTCATCTTCATGATTACATATGATGGAAGACCTTTCTCTACAAAGGGTTTCTCATTTTCATTTAAGATCAGACTAAGAATCTGCTATGCCAGGTTCTCATATTGGTGGAGATCTTTTTCGTCTTCTACAGCAGTTAATCGGCTTCCGCGGCCGATTAACAAGAAAATGATTAATGGCGGGAGGATACAAAACTGGGCTTGTATAAATTATTCAGAGCCCATCCTCCTTACGCCATGGCAGGCATGCCCTAGAAATTGTGTTGGGTGTTCGGATCCAACTCAATACTGGAAGACAGGACCAAACTGCCTACCCTCGTCCAGCGCCATAACGGAAGAAAATACAGCTTGCAAGCTGTGTGGCCAAATGAGACCATTCCTCTCTCCTGGACGAATCTCCATATGAAATTGCTGATCATCCCGAGCAAAGGAAGCTATGATATCCTTCCATGATCCATCGTTGCAGAGGACGTTTTCTCGAAGATGCCTCTTTTTACGGCTCCGTACATGCTGGAAGAACATGATCTTCTTCTTCCTCAAGTCGATCCGACGAAGCTCGGCAACTATCTCTCTCTTTGAGGTGAAGGAAGTGGGGGAAAAACAAGTTAACCCATTCGCCTTTTTATAGGCAGAGGAGAAAACGCCGAATCCCAACAAATTCCTAAAAATTTGTTGAGAAATCAGCCTCGTAGAATGCGTCAAAATTGATCGTTTCATGCTTTATTCAAAGTATTTTAAATTATGAGGAATTTGAAAACTTTGAAGGGGGTCTTGAAGAAGCATAAAAAATACGCTAGGGAATCTTACGCGTAAAACCCTCGAGATACAGGAAGCCCGCGTAAAACAGAGCTCCAACACTGGGTGGCGTTAAACATAAAGAGCCATTGACGTACAACAGAGCTTCAATGCTAGTTCAGCATAAAACATAACTCCAGAGCAGCCCGCGTGATGCAGTATTTCCAGACTGCTTCGGCGTAAAAAGGTTGCTATATCGCCATTTCGGCGTATAACCTATCTGCTTTTAATGCGGTGGGAAGTTGTACGAGGATCTTTTTGTATTCCTCGAATGAACCTGTCAGTTGAAGCAGTGAACCTGACTCCTGACAAAGAGTACTACATGTCGATCGAGAGGACGGCTGCTATGATGATTCTGCACAGAGCCCCAGACTGTCGTTTAGTTACATAATCCTTGATATAAGACGTCGTTTACGCATCCAACGGATACGCTGCTTATTTTACATAGGCAGATACGAGCTTTTACGCTCAGGAAGATACGAAACTAACTGCCACGTCAAAAAGCTATTCTTCGTACAGAGCTCGAGGCACGTCTCTGCAATTAATACGCGAGATGGGGGCAGATCTCTGCATTTAATGCACGAAATTTGGTTCTATTTTTAAAGACTGGGTGAGCTATAATTAGGACTAATACGTCCACATCATCATCCCCGCACATTACGCCAATCAGGCTATTTTTAGCTATAGGAGCACGCTGTACGCTACCTCCTTGAAATACGCCAACCTGAATATTTTTTAACTATAGGAGTACGCCGTATGCTATCTCCTCGAATTACGCCAACATGACAGCTACTTGTCTTCTACGTCAACATGACAGTTATTCGTTTCTATGCCAACTTGACTACTATTCGGCTTCTATGCCTACTTGGCTTTTACGCCATCAGAGCAGCTATTTGGCTTTTACGCCAATGAGACAGTTATTTGGCTTTTATGCCAACCATCTCTAAATATAGGAGATCATTTATACGTGGGTAGCAGTTATTATAACCACTGCGTAAAAGGTGCAGCTCTCACCGCTGTTCGTTTTCTACGCCGACTGTAGCGGAACTCTATAAATAGAGACCTCCATCCACGGAGGTCAGGGGTCAAAAAAAGGTCAGAATCTGAGTTGAAGAACAACAGAGGTTAAGGTCAAGAGAGCACATAGAGAGAGCTTTGGCAATGAAAGTTTAATCCGTTCTGTAGTCTTTGAAGCTTCTTGTTTCGTCTTCTACAGCACTTCTTCGTCATCGTGTGGTCCAAGGGACAAAGTGATCGACCGCAGATCAGACTCCTATAGCTATATTTCCCCAGAATTAATTTTTTGTACTTAACATCCTCACATAGGATTAATTGTACTTCTTTTTCTTGTTTGTAAACCAAAGAAAGGGTTTCGTATAAACCTAGTTTCAATTTCTTTTGTTTATTATCAAACAGTTTGCAAGAGGAACCACAGAGGTTCTAGATAGTGTTCAGATGGCATTGGACAATGTCATTTATTATCCTATCATTTCAGAGTTTGAGGATATCTTTCCAGAGGATTTGCCAGGACTATATTTGTACAGAGATATAGAATTCTCGATTGAGTTGACCCTAGAGTAGCACCCATAGTATAGCATGTTTACAGATTGGCAAAGAAAGAGATAGATAAGTTGAAGGCGTAGTTGAAAGAGGTAGAAGAGAAATGCTTCATCCGACCGATTGTGTCACCCTGGGGAGCTCAGTGTTATTTGTACCCAAGAAGGATGGGTCAGTGTGCATGTGCATTAACTACAGGGCATTGAATACAGTGACTGTAAAGAATAAGAACCTCTGCCAGGCATTGATGACTTATTTGATCAACTTAGTGGATCCAAGGTATTCTCGAAGATAGACTTGATATCAGGATATCACCAGGTGAAGGTGCAAAAGCAGGAAATTCCAAAGATCGCATTCAGGACGAGATATGGATACTACTAGTTTTAGTCATGCCATTTGGATTGACCATTGCTCCAGTTGTCTTTATGGAGTTGATGAATCGAGTCTTCCATCAGTATTTGGACCAGTTCATGGTTGTCTTCATAGATGACATCCTTATCTATTCGAAGTGCCACGAGGAGCATGCAAAGCACCTGCGGATTGTCTTAGAGACATTGAGGAGAGAGCGGTTGTATGTGAAGCATAGCAAATATGAGTTATTCTTGGATAAGGTCTCTTTTCTTGGGCATGTCATCATTGGAGATGGTATTTCAGTAGATCCATAGAAAATATCGGCAGTTGAGACATTGCTCGTTCCTAAGTCGGCAGCAGAGGTGAGTAGTTTCTTGGACTTGCGGAATATTATCGTCGGTTCATGGAAAACTTCGCGAGGATAGCAGAGCCTATGACTCGATTGACCCACAAGGACCGAGAGTTCATATGGACGGATGAGTGTCAAGCTACTTTTAAGGAGCTAAAGAAGTAACTGACCACAATACCAGTATTGAACATTCCATCGGGATCAGGAGGCTATGTGATCTATAGTGACATGTCAGGAAAATGCTTGGGGTGTGTATTGACGCAACATGCCAAGGTGATTGCATATGCATCTAGACAATTAAGAGTACATGAGAAGCATTATCCAACTCATGATTTGGAGCTTGCAGCCGTTATTTTTTACCTGAAGCTATAAAGACATTACTTATATGGAGAACGAGTGAAAATCTATGCTGACCCCAAGAGCCTCAAGTATGTCTTCATGCAGAAGGAGCTGAATATGAGGCAACGCTGGTGGCTTGAGTTGATGAAGGACTACGATATAGAGCTATATTATCACCCAGACAAGGCTAACGTAGTAGCAGATGCGTTAAGCCGAAAGCCTACAACGGTATTCTTGGCGATGCAGAGGGAGTTACTGGAGGACTTGTAAGAGCTTGGCATAGAGGTTTTATTATCCGGATCAGACGAGCCACTGGCCAACTTGCAAGTGCAATCATCGCTAGTAGAGAGGATCATGGCAGCTTTTTCTACGGATGCTAGATTCAGGAGGTTAAGAGAGAGGACAGAGGCGTGGGAGAAGACATGACTGCGCATTCCTGATGACGGGACATTACGATGTGGTGATCGCCTATATGTTCCCAATAGAGTGCTTCAGCAGGATTTAATGGTAGAGGCTCATAGTTCAATATATTTTGTTCATCCTGCAGGCACGAAGATGTACCGCGACTTATGACAGCACTTCTGGTGGCATGGGATGAAAAGGGAGATAGCTCACTTTGTGGTCAAATATCTAGTGTGCCAGTAGGTCAAGGCTGAACATTAGAGGATAGTAGGGCTACTGTACCCACTTTTGATTCCTAAGTAGTAGTAGGAGCACATCACTATGGACTTCGTCACGGGTTTTTCGAAGAGTATAAGTGGGCAAGATATTATTTGGGTGATCGTATATCGACTTACTAAGTCCGCTTATTTCTTGCCCTTTCGAGTTGGCCAGTCTACAGAAGTTTTGGATGACTTATACATGTGACAGATTATGAGATTATACGACATTATGGTTAGCATTGTGTCAGATGGAGACTCATATTTTATATCTCATTTTAGAGGAGCATACATGAGAGTCTTTGGACTCGTCTGAAGTTCAGTACTTCTTATCATCCGCAAACAGATGGGCAGTTAGAGCATACTATTCAGACATTGGAGGATATATTCAGAGCATGCATGCTGGACTTTGGGGGATTATGGGAGGACCACCTACATCTTGTGGTATTTTTTGACAACAATAGCTATCAAGCGAGCATCCAAATGGCTTCGTTTAAAGCTTTGTAAGGTAGGAAGTATAGGTCTCCTGTGTGTTGGAGTGACATGGAAGAATGTCAGATCTTGGGGCCAGAGTTGGTTTTCATCACTGTGGAGAAGGTGAAGAGGATACAGAGGCACTTGCGAGCGGCGCACGACAGACATAAGAAGTGGGTAGATCTTTATCGTCGTCCTTTGGAGTTCAAGGAAGGCGATCATGTCTTCTTGAGGATATCACCTACTAGCGGCACTATTCTCTTTGGGGGACATGGCAAGTTGAGTCCAAGATATATTGGACCGTTTGATGTGTTGAAGCGAGTTGGATAAGTTGCATATCGACTGGCACTACCATCGTCGCTTGTGGGAGTGCATGATGTATTATATGTGTCAAAACTAAGGTAATATGTGTCAGACAATAGTCATGGTCTCGATCACTCCGAGATCACCATTGTGCTGAGCTTGTCATACCAAGAGCAACCTGTAGATATTCTTGATCGTCGGGAGAAGGTGTTGAGGAATTAGTCTATTTTTTTTGTCCGCATGGCATGGAGACATCATTCGCCTGGAGAATCCACTTGGAAGCGCAAGGATGACATGTGCAAACATTTTCCTTATTTGTTCAAAGATCAAGGTATGATTTTACTTTGTTCTTTTCTACCATATAATATTCTCGTTCCCTATCTTGCGTTAGCTTTAATTTCAAGGATGAAATTTTTGTAAGTTGGGTAGAATATAATCTTACCTAATTTTCTAGGATTTTTTATATATAATAATAGGAATAATAATGCATATAACAACAACATACCAATAAGTGATAATAAAATAAATAGAATAAAAATAAACTAATAATTGTTTTACTGAAATAATTGTGATTATAATTAATAAGGATGTTTTTATAAAATAAAAAAAAGTAAAGAAAATAATAATAACAATAATAATAAGAAGAAGAATAAAAATACAACTTTAATAATACTAACTCAAAGAAAAAAATAAAACACATCAGCAACAACACTAGTAAATAATCTGACCCCCCTAGTTCGGCCCAAAACCCCCAACTATATATATATATATATATATATATATATATATATATATATATATATATATATATTTATATATATATATATATACGTGCAACCAAAGACCCCAAACCCTAATCTCCTTTCCTTCCTACGACCGCTCGTCGACCTTCCCCGACACAACCCACCACCGCTCGACCGTCGAACGCCAGAGCACCACCATCGTCGTCGCTAACCAGGACACACACACACCAAAACTGCGATAGTAACGAACTCCAGGTACCCATCTTCCCTGCTGAATTTCTTCCTATAAATGTAACTAAATTTTAATCCAGTTATTTAGTTTCAACCACAATATGAACATCCTCTAATGTCTTTATTTTCTATTTAATTATAAAATAAGAACTGAGAGAACTAGATTTAATTTAATAAACTAAACAAATACAAAGAAGAGTCCTAGGAGACAATCTAAGTACAAATTTATTTTCTAGGGGATGATAATGGAGGTTAGAAGTGTAGCAACTCTCTTTACTCCGTGGACGATCCGATATGGAAGTTCGTCTCTCTCCCTTATGTGTTGATTTGAAGATAGCCAGCCAGCCTCTTGCATGGGTCTGGTACCCTACTATTTATAGTCATATTTGTAGTCACATAGATTTTGGGCCTCATGGATGGTGGGGTTTGCCATGTGTCCTCCCTCAACGGAAGGGTACTACAGCGGTGTACGGGAATCCGGGCTTCGTTTCCATGTGAACATTTGTTGGGATTTTTTTGTTTGCTGAGTATTTGGGCGGTTCTCAACTGTGTAGGCACGACTCAATCAAATGGACACGTGGCCGCTATTTGGTTGGAGAGGACTACTTAGTTGTAACATCAAGACTTGATCGACGTAGAATCTGGAACACACGTGGCCAAAGACGTATGGGTCACACGGAATATGGAACACACAGGGCCAGAGGTGCATGGACCGCATGGAGTCTAGAACGCATGGGCCAGAGTCACTTTGGACGCATGGAGTCTGGGACGCGTGGGCCAGAGACGCATGGACCGCATGGAGTATGGGACGCATGGGCCAGAACCGCATTGGTTCTTTTTGTTACGGTGTCCATGTGGCTCTGCACCTTCCTTAGGACTTCTGTCTCTTAGTGTATTATCGTCCTGCGAGGCTATCAGAAAAATCTTTTTTGTCAGGATTCTGGGTTAGGCACCATCTTTGTTGTCACGACGTCATATTATATCGTCCTGCAGCTAGTTGTCAGGACGCTTGTTTGGACCGTATGGGTATCCCTTTTCTGGGCCACATGGTGTCCCTATGATCCATCGGTTGATTTTTTATTTAGGGGAAGCATGAGCGTCGGTCGCATAGCTGCATCTTTTTCTTGCTTCTACAAAATCTCCTTCAAAGTTTTCAAACTGATAAGTATGAAATACTTTGACTAATAAGCATGGATGGGGTATGTTCGGGTCATATAGTCATTGAGCCGCATGGGCGAACGATATCAGGCTATCAACTATGCATTTAACTACCATATTTGGCTTGACCCTTAAGTAGATTTTGTTCGAATTCTGAGCCACCCTTTCACACGGATCCCAATATTGATAGATATAGGAGGGAGCCCAACCGAGCGTAGCTGTCAGCGGATGAGGGTAGAATTCAAAATATATTTTTGCCTTTTAGTGGCCTATAAATAAGGGTTTAAGGGGAAGGGAGAGAACTACTCGCTTCTGCTGAGTTATGTCTTCCATATCATTTCTTTCCTTCCTCTATGTCCGATCGTCTCCTCAAAGCGTCTGCTATGGCCCCGAAGGTCTCGCTTTCTTCCAATAAGGCCGTTGTCAAGGAAAAACATTATTTCTCGTCATCTAGGGCCGAGGATGAGGCCTCATCCATTCATCCTGACGTTCAGCCGCCCATCCCCGGTTAGGGTCGGAGGAGATTAATGAATATGACCTGATCTCCATTCAAAGTTTTTACATATTTTTGAAGCAAGGCTTCTAGGGTGTATTGGAGCAAAAGAGGTCCTTCGACAAGGCAAGACGCTTTTCCAAAGGCCAGGCCAACTCTTTAAAGGGAATTCCTGGTTTAGAAGAGATGACGGCCCTTCTGGACCTAAATTATGCAGAGGTGGAATGATGTGTGATGGAGCTACGGCAGAATCAATAATCCGACCTAGGGGTACTGATAGCCCATGAGTACGAGAAATTCTCGACTAGGCTGGGTGTAGAGAAGGATGTCATAGCTTCGTCTAGAGAAGGCTTACTAAGTGACCTCCAAAAGCTGCAACCAGAGCGTGATCAACTGGACAATCTTATGGACGATTGCCTTGCCAGGAAAGGGCACTAAACTGAGGAGATCAGACAGCTCCAAGATAAGCTTGACATATTGGAGAATAATCTCTGGGAGGCCCAATAGGAAGAAGAGTCTATCCGTGCTGAGAAAAATACCTCCGCTGTTGAGGTTATGGTGTAGAAGCTAGATGACCGGTATGAGGCCTATGTCTGCTTCGAGGATCCAGAGGTCCTGGCAAAAGAGGTTGACCGCCGGGTCACTGGAGGTCGAGAAAGTCAGATTAACCGTCTCTATGGACGGATCTTGGAGTTTTGTGTCCATGATGAGTAGCATTTTCTGAGACTGTGTTTTTATTCTTGTAGTTTTGTTCCTTTTACTTAAATGAAATAAAAGTTTTCTTTTCTGTTGCGATTGTCAGACTGACTTAATTTGTACCTTGAAATAAAAATGACCACTTCTTGCGCTTCACGTGCTGTTGTGCACCTGGCATATTCACATCGCTTTGTCAGTCTGGGTCTCTGAGAGGGCTACGCAAAACCTTTATAATCGCAGTTTTAGTTGTATAGGGATGAATTATCGCGTCTCCCTGTAGAGATTATTACGATTTACCAGATGAGCCGTCAATTCTTTGCCTATAAATAATGAATGATCTGTAGGTTGCTTGCTTCAGTTCGTATTTTTGGGCATGATGGCTTCTGGAAATACTTCGAAGGAAACCAACATGTCTCTTTCCACGGCTCTGGTGGCCTCTGACTCCTACTCTAGCGAGCCCGAGCCGCTACCTAACGGTGACACATCTATCTCACGAATGCAGAAGACAAATATCTTCCCATAACCCCTTGTGTCCCCTGCCAACTCGGAGGAGCGGGCTTTTGCAGATGCTTCTCGTCCATTATTTGCGTCCTCAGACGCTTGTTTCTTTATTTTCTGGCAATGTAAATTAATAATTTAGAGGACTCTGACTCCTCTTCTATTTGATATTTATATTTTCTTATTCTTTTTGTTTTATTAAAAGGAGAAACTACTTTTATTAATGTTTTGACATTTATGGTGCTAGTACTAGAGGTAAATATGAATGTAGCACCATAGCTTAGCTTTTTAAGGATATCCCGCTGGAGAATTTTTAGTGGACCTATTACCCTTTTGAGCACTTGTGGTGGGAGTAATAGATTGAAAATAAAACCTATCATAGGTAATATGGAGGTGATAAATTTTATGGACTTTAAGGGCATCCCGTTGGGGAATTTTGGTGGATCTATTTTCCTTTTGCGCACTTGGGGTGAGAGTAATAGATTTAAAACAAACTCTACCAGAGGTAATATGAACATGATAGGTTTTGTGGAACCATTAATTTTTGCGCACGTTATTGCAAGTAATAGGTTTGAGACAACCCTCCCAGAGGTAATATGGACGTGACAGTTTTTGTAGACTTAACACCATGGGCATACTCCAGATTTGGTACGGGTAATAAGTTGAAAGACAATCGATAACAGAGATAATATGGACGTGATGATCGATGGTCAAGGTCGAAAAGTTTACTCAGAGGTAATATGGATATGGTAAACTCCGCCCGAGTAGTATATTACAGCGATAGTCCAAAGGTCCTGTGGACATGAACCAGCGCCCAGGAAGATATGATGTAGTTTGGTAATAGAGGAGTACTAGTCTAATATAGACGTAGTACTTTTTGTGGAACTTGCCAATGATAGATATTAGGAGTAGTTTAAAATATTCTTTGTTTTACCCATTTGTTGAAGACTCCAGATAGACGCGCTTGATACAGATCTATGCGTTGTTGGGCTAAGAGTCATTTCTTGTCGAGTGCTTCCAACTCCTGTAACCGTCAACGGTAGTTGTCGTCCGTGGTTAGTTGGTTAGAGAGAGCTACCCCTAGTGAAGGGATTTGGATCTCAAGCGGGAGTACCGCCTTACTTTCGTACACCAAAGAGAATGGTGTGTTCCCAGTAGCTGTCCGGACTATTGTTCGGTAGGACCAGATATATTCGCCCAGCTTCTCGTTCCAGTCGCGTTTGTTGGAAGACCCAAATTTCTTGAGGAGCTTGATAATGGTTTTATTTAAACGCTTCTGCCAGACCGTTTATGGCGGGATTGTATGCCATGGAGGCTATATTTTGGATTCGGGTAGCTACTGCTTGAGAGGCGGATAATTCTACTCGTGATCCCTGAGCTGCCGAGGAGCATATGCTATCACTCTTCAGTGCTGCATCAAAATATATCCAACTTACCAAATGCATCACAATACACTGTGAATCCTCCGTAGCCTGCTGGAAGAGTAAGGATTTATGGATAAATTAACTTTATATTCTACTATATAAAGTCTATCTGGCATTCTGTTGACCACATAATATAACTTCCTTGTGCATCAATCGAGTCAAAGGTGCTGAGATCTAGCAAAATCTGATACAAATCTTCTATAGTATCTTGCCAAGCCCAAGAAACTATGCACCTCCTCCACTATCTTTGGAACTGACCAGTTCTCTACTACCTCTACCTTCTTGGGATCAACTGATACTCCTGATCCAGAAATAATATATCCTATAAAGGATATGTGATCCATCCAAAACTGATACTTACTAAGATTCACATATAACTTGTGCTCCCTCAAAGTTTGTAGTACTATCTTGAGATGTTCTTCATGCTCCTCTTTATTACGAGAATACACAAGGATATCATCGATAAATACTACTAAAATTTTGTCTAAGTATGCAATAAAAATACGGTTGATGTATTGTCCTGCTCGGCGTAGGCACTATGTACAAGTGATATCACTTTGCTTGCTCGAGTGGAAGTCTTCTCAAAGAGTTTACGACCGAATCCCATGATGATTGATCAATGTGAGTGGGCAGAACTACATTCTCTGATTCTTGCACGACTTAATAATGAATCTGAGTTCTTGAATGCTTGTTTGCTTAAGAAGATTGTTTCATAAGAAGAATGATAGAACCTAATTCGGCATGCTTAATAAGTAAACTCGTATAGCTTATCATCAAAATGAACCTGCTTGCTTAACTAGAGAATTTGTATGCTTGTCTGAAAAGAGATAGAACTTTGTCATGCTAAGTCTAGAGTATAAGAGATGTTGCATGCTTAGTTACACCGACACAGCTATCAAACGAACTCGTGCTATGCTAAAAAAATAAGTAAAGGAATTGCTTGAATAAGTCTCATTAAAATATGCTAAGAAAGAGATAGATATTGCATGCTATATATGAACTTGCCATTATATGTTTCGCTTGTCTATTTTGCTATATCGAATTGCTATAAGTCTTAGATTCGTATAAGCATAGACTAATAGTATGCCCTGAGTTTCTCGGAGACTGAAATCATATATCTAGTTCTTCTTGTGTGCTTGATAATATGATAGTCCACTTAATGCTTGTCTTATTTTTAGATATCAGTCCACTATAGAACTTTGTCCCTAAGAGTTAGAATATGGTGCACAATACATGCTGCGCACTGTACGATAGAACACTGTCTCAATTATACGCTTATTGTTTGACTATGCAAAATTGTTTCTAAGCTATGTTTTCAAAAGAAGTAAACTGAATATAATCCAGATCTGCATGAAATAAACTTAAGTAAAAGTAGCATGATCACTAGTAATGTAATATTTTGCCACATGCTTACTTAGTATGGGTTTCAGGGGGTGTAGCTTCTGTTCAGTTATTTTATACTCACCAGTACTTATAAAAGTGCTAACCCACAAACAGTTTGCTTGTTCTCAGGTGCTGGATCGTCCGATGAAGCGATAGCCGTGCCTCATCCCAAGGAACCAAAAATTTGGAGTCGATGTCTTGATCCGTATCAAGTTTGCTTTGAGCTTCTTTTGTATAGAAGGATATAATGTATAGAACGGTGTCATTATAATCAAGAGAAAGAGTGCTTGAGCAATATGTAACCTCGGCCATGCGTCGCTTATAACACTTTCGATAATCAATTAAGAGCTTGTTTCCATATGCCATTATTTTTTTTACTTTTCGGCAATATACGTGCCGCTGCTCCTGACTTGAATAGCTTACTTGCCCTTGTTAAAAGCTTTGGCCTTGTTCAAGCGTATTTTAGGCTTGCACGACATCACGTCCGTGAGAGGACGATCGGTTCCGTAGGTACCAAGCGAGGTCGATCGGTCCCTTCGGGACCGGGGCATGACATAATGGTATCTGAGCTATTCGATTATTTGCCCATTCCGTTGGCTCCGGCTCTGAGATGTGCTCGTTATTGTGCTGCAATGAACGTTCCATACAATAAGTCCATAGATATTCTCAAAGATGCGTTCAAATTTTTTCTATATTTGATTTGTTGCTTAGAGTTGTGCTTTCGTGCTTGTTAGAGATTTGTTTGTGTTTTGATTGAGGATGGTGAGGGATGAGGACTATCGATGCTTTGGATTTTTGTGAGTTTCTCTTTGAGTTTCGAGGACGAAACTCTTTATTGGTGGGTAAGTATGTAGTGCCCCGCTCCGTATAGGCACTATATACAAGTGATATCGCTTTGCTTGCTCGAGTGGAAGTCTTCTCGGAGAGTTCCCGACCAAACCCCAAGACGATTGATCAATAAGAGTGGGCAGAACTGCATTTTCTGATTCTTGCACGACTTAATAATGAATCTGAGTTTTTGAATGCTTGTTTGCTTAAGAAGATTGTTTCATAAAAAGAATGATAAAACCTGATTCAGCATGCTTAATACGTGAACTCGTATAGCTTATCATCGAAACAAACCTGCTTGATTAACTAAAGAATTTGTATGCTTGTCTGAAAAGAGATAAAACTTTGTTATGCTAAGTCTAGAGTATAAGAGATGTTGCATGCTTAGTTACACCGACACAACTATCAAACGAACCCTTGCTATGCTAAAAAAATAAGTAAAGGAATTGCTTGAATAAGTTCCTTTGAAATATGCTAAGAAAGAGATAGATATTGCATGTTAGATATGAAATTGAACTCATGCTTGCCATTATATGTTTCGCTTGTCTGTTTTGCTATATCGAACTGCTATAAGTCTTTGATTCGTATAAGCATAGACTAATAGTGGGCCGTGAGGTAATGGCCCGCTGGGGTCTAGTGGGGTGTGCTATTAGATATATGAAAGATGTACTTTGTTTGACAATATGTGTTTTGCTACACCATATATGTTTTGCTTGATCATTTGTTTTTCTTGCATATAGATGCTTTATGTCATTGCATTGGTCTCGAACAACTTGTGCACAAGGTCTTGTCTCTCATCAGTTCCTGAGGCACTAGAATCGCTCGGTTCGGAAGAGACTTTGGTTTCGCCCTGACGATGCGGCCCGCAGGGGGTCTAGTGGGGTGATGTGTCTATTAGTGTTGTGCAGAACCTATGATATCACAACTGTCAGTACTCGTGTGTGTTGGTGAAGAGCTGAACCTTGAGTCACAACAGTCGACACAAGTGTATACTAGTGAAGAGCTGAACCTTGGGCAACCGCTGCTAATCATAGGGCTACCCATGGACCATCATATAGTTAGTGCACATGCTAGGCTAAGCTTCTTACATACCTAACTGTTTGATGCAGAGATGGACAGGGAAATAGATAACCTTACACATATATGCAAATTATTGCTAACTTGTATGTCTGCTACAGGGATAACCGTTCGACAAGGGGGTAAGAAATACAAGAGTATTTATAGCTTGCTTGTTTATTTTATTTGTATCATAAAGTTTATTTAATAGTGCTTCATGCATTTACATCGGTTGGACAATGGCTATTAGTGTAGAGCTGAACCATGGTCGCAACTGCTATTATGTTAGTGAAGAGCAACCATGTGTCACAGCTACTAATAGCATCAGATAAAGAGTCAATGGTTAGCTAGATTACCGTTACCGATCCTGAGTTTCTCGGGAACTGAAATCATATAGCTAGTTCTTCTTGTGTGCTTGAAAGTATGATAGTCCACTTAATGCTTGTCTTATTTTGAGATGATCAGTCCACTATAAAACTTTGTCCCTAAGAGTTAGAATATGGTGCATAATACATGTTGTGCTCTGTACGATAGAACACTGTCCTGATTGTATGCTTATTGTTTGACTATGCAAAACTGTTTCCAAGCTATGTTTTCAAAAGAAGTAAACTAACTATAATCCTGAGCTGCATGAAATAAACTTAGATAAAAATAGCAAGATCACTAGTAATAAAATATTTTGCCATATGCTTACTTAGTATAGGTTTCAGGGGGTGTAGCTTCTGTTCAGTTATTTTATACTCACCAGTACTTATAAAAGTGCTGACCCACCAATAGTTTGCTTATTCTCAGGTGTTGGATCGTCCGAGGAAGCGATAGTCGTGTCTCATCCCAAGGAACCTAAAATCTAAAATCGATGCCTTGAGCCGTATCAAGTTTGCTTTGAGTTACTTTTGTATAGAGGGATATAATGTATGGAATAGTGTCATTATAATCTAGAGAAAGAGTTCTTAAGCGATCTGTAACCTCGGCCATGCGCCGCTTGTATTATTTTTGATTATCAATAAAGAGCTTATTTTTATATGACATTGTGTTCTTTACTTTTCTGCAATATATGTGTCGTTGCTCCTGACTTAAATAGCTTACTTGCCCTTGTTGAAAGCTTTGGCCTTGTGCAAGTGCATTTTAGGCTTGCACGGTATCGCGCATGTGCAAGGACGATCGGTTCCGTAGGGACCAAGCAAGGACGATCGTCCCCTGCGGGACCGGGGCATGACATAATGGTATCAGACCTACTCGATTCTTTGTCCATTCTGATGCCTCCGACTCTAAGATGTGCTTGTTATTGTGCTACAATGAACATTCCATACAATAAGTCCATAAATATTCTTAAAGAAAAGTTTTCTGGATTTGATTTGTTGCTTAGAGTTATGCTTTTATGCTTGTTAGAGATTTGATTGTGTTTCGATTGAGGATGGTGAGGGATGAGGATTATCGCTGCTTTGGATTTTTATGAGTTTTTTCTTGAGTTTCGCGGACGAAACTCTTTATTGGTGTGTAAGTATGTAGTTTCCCACTCCGCGTAGGCACTATGTACAAGTGATATCGCTTTGCTTGCTCGAGTGAAAGTCCTCTCGGAGAGTTTTCGACCGAACCCCAAGACGATTGATTAATATGAGTGGACAAAACTGCATTATCTGATTCTTGCACGACTTAATAATGAATCTGAGTTTTTGAATGCTTATTTTCTTAAGAATATTGTTTCATAAGAAGAATGATATAACTTGATTCAGCATGCTTAATACGTAAACTCATATAGCTTGTCATCGAAACAAACCTGCTTGCTTAACTAGAGAATTTGTATGCTTGTCTGAAAATAGACAGAACTTTGCCATGCTAAGTCTAGAGTATAAGAGATGGTGAATGCTTAGTTACACTAACACAGCTATCAAACGAACCCTTGCTATGCTAAAAAGATAAGTAAAGGAATTGCTTGAATAAGTCCCTTTGAAATATGCTAAGAAAGAGATAGATAATGCATGCTAGATATGAAATCGAAGTCGTGCTTGTTAATGTTTTGCTTATCTATTTTGCTATATCGAACTGCTATAAGTCTTTGATTCGTATAAGCATAGACTAATAGTGCGCTCTGAGGATACGACCCGCTGGGGGTCAAGTGGGGTATGCTATTAGATATATGAGAGATATTCTTTGTTCGATAAGATATATTTGCTAGACCATATATGTTTTTCTTTATCGTTTGTTTTGTTTGCATATAGATGCTTCATGTTATTGCATCGGTATCAGACAACTTGTGCACAAATTCTTGTCTCTAGACGGTTCCTGGGGTACTGGAATCGCTCGGTCCGGAAGAGATTTTTGTTTCGTCCTAAGGATACGGCCCGCAGGGGGTCTAGTGGGGCGATGTGTCTATTAGTGTTGTGCGGAACCCATGATGTCACAACTGCTAGTACTCGTGTGTGCTGGTGAAGAGATGAATCATGAGTCACAACTGCCGACACAGGTGCGTACTAGTGAAGAGCTGAACCTTAGGCAACCGCTGCTAATCATGGGGCTACCCATGGACCATCATATAGTTCGGATGCATGCTAGGCTAGCCTTCTTATATACCTAACTGTTTGATGCAGAGACAGACAGAAAAATAGAGAACCTTACACATCTATGTAAATTTTTGCTAACTTGTATGTTTGTTGCAAGGATAACCGTTCGACAAGGGGGTAAGAAATACAAGAGTATTTATAGCTTTTTTGTTTATTTTGTTTGTATCGTAAAGTTTATTTGATAGTGCTTCATGCATTCGCATCGGTTGGATAATGGCTATTAGTGCAGAGCTGAACCTTGGTCCTGGCTGTTATTATGTTAATAAAGAGCAACCATGTGTCACAGCTGCTAATAGCACCAGATAAAGAGTCATTGGTTAGTTGGATTACCGCTACTGATCCTGAGTTTCTCGGAGACTGAAATCATATAGCTAGTTCTTCTTGTGTGCTTAAAAGTATAATAGTCCACTTAATGCTTGTCTTGTTTTGAGATGACCAGTCCACTATAGAACTTTGTCCCTAAGAGTTAGAATATGGTGCACAATATAGTTGTGCACTGCACGATAAGACATTATCTCAATTGTATGCTTATTGTTTGACTATGCAAAACTGTTTCCAAGCTATGTTTTCAAAAGAAGTAAACTGACTATAATCCTGAGCTGCATAAAATAAACTTAGATAAAAGTAGCAAGATCACTAGTAATGTAATATTTTCCACATGCTTACTTAGTATGGGTTTCACGTGGTGTAGCTTCTGTTTAGTTGTTTTATACTCACCAGTACTTATAAAAGTGCTGACCCACCAACAGTTTGCTTGTTCTCAAGTGCTGGATCTTCCGATGAAGCGATAGTCGTGCCTCATCCCAAGGAACCGTAAATCTGGAGTAAATATCTAGAGCCATATCAAGTTTGCTTTGAGCTTCTTTTGTATAGAGGGATATAATGTATAGAATGGTGTCATTATAATCAAAAGAAAGAGTGCTTGAGCGATCTATAACCTCGGCCATGCGTCGCTTGTAACACTTTCGATAATCAATAAAGAGTTTGTTTTCATATGCCATTGTGTTCTTTATTTTCTACAATATATATATCGTTGCTCCTGACTTGAATAGCTTACTCGCCCTTGTTAAAAGCTTTGGCCTTGTGCAAGCGCATTTTAGGCTTGCACGATATCACGCCCGTGAGAGGACGATCGGTTACGTAGGGACCAAGCGAGAATGATCGGCCCTTGCGGGACCGGGGCGTGACATAATGGTATCTGAGCTACTCGATTCTTTGCCCATTATGTTGCCTCTGACTCTGAGATGTGCTAGTTATTGTGCTGCAATGAACGTTCCATACAATAAGTCCATAGATATTCTCAAAGATGCGTGCAAATTTTTTCTTTATTTGATTTGTTGCTTAGAGTTGTGCTTTGGTGCTTGTTAGAGATTTTCTTGTGTTTTGATTGAGGATGGTGAGGGATGAGGACTATCACTGCTTTGAATTTTTGTGAGTTTTTTCTTGAGTTTAGAGGATGAACCTCTTTATTGGTGGGTAAGTATGTAGTGCCCCGCTCAGCGTAGGCACTATATACAAGTGATATCGCTTTGTTTGCTCGAGTAAAAGTCTTCTCGGAGAGTTCTCGACCGAACCCCAAGACGATTGATCAATGTGAGTGGATAGAACTGCATTCTCTGATTCTTGTACGATTTAATAATGAATCTTAGTTTTTTAATGCTTGTTTACTTAAGAAGATTATTTCATAAGAAGAATGATAGAACCTGGTTCAGCATGCTTAATAAGTGAACTCGTATAGCTAGTCATCGAAACGAACCTGCTTGCTTAACTAGAGAATTTGTATGCTTGTCTGAAAAGAGATAGAACTTTGCCAAGCTAAGTCTAGAGTATAACAGATATTGCATACTTAGTTATACCGACACAGCTATCGAACAAACCCTTGCTATGCTAAAAAGATAAGTAAAGGTATTGCTTGAATAAGTCCCTTTGAAATATGCTAAGAAAGAGATAGATATTGCATGCTAGATATGAAAACGATGTCGTACTTGCCATTCTATGTTTCGCTTGTCTGTTTTGCTATATCGAATTGCTATAATTCTTTGATTCATATAAGCTTAGACTAATAGTGAGCCCTGAGGATACGGCCCACTGGGGGTCTAGTGGGGTGTGCTATTAGATATATAAGAGATGTGTTTTATTTGACAAGATGTGTTTTGCTAGACCATATATGTTTTGCTTGATCATTTGTTTTGTTTGCATATAGATGCTTCATGTCATTGCATTGGTCTCGGATAACTTGGGTACATGGTCTTATCTCTCGACGGTTCCTGGGGCACTGGGAATCGCTCGATCCGGAAGAGATCTTTATTTTGCCCTGAGGATACGTCCCGTAGGGGGTCTTGTGGGGCGATGTGTCTATTAGTGTTGTGTGGAACCCATGATGTCACAGCTGCTAATAATCGTGTGTGTTAGTAAAGAGCAGAACCTTGAGTCACAGTTGTTGACACAGGGGCATACTAGTAAAGAGCTGAACCTTGGGCAACTGCTGCTAATCATGGGGCTACCCATGGACCATCATTTAGTTATGGTGCATGCTAGGCAAGCCTTCTTGCATATCTAACTGTTTGATGCAGAGACGAACAGGGAAATAGAGAACCTTATACATCTATGCAAATTGTTGCTAACTTGTATGTCTGCTGCAGGGATAACTGTTCGACAAGGGGTAAGAAATACAAGAGTATTTATAGCTTGGTTGTTTATTTTGTTTGTATCGTAAAGTTTATTTGATAGTGCTTCATGCATTCGCATCGGTTAGACAATGTCTATAAGTGCAGAGCTGAATCTTGGTCCCAACTGCTATTATGTTAGTGAAGAGCAACCATGTGTCACAGCTGCTAATAGCATCAGATAAAGAGTCATTGGTTAGCTGGATTACCGCTACCGATCATGAGTTTCTCGGGGACTGAAATCATATAGCTAGTTCTTCTTGTGTGCTTGAAAGTATGATAGTCCACTTAATGCTTGTCTTGTTTTGAGATATCAGTCCACTATAGAACTTTATCCCTAAGAGTTAGAATATGGTGCATAATACATGCTGCGTCTGCACGATATAACACTGTCCCGATTGTATGCTGATTATTTGACTATGCAACAGTTTCCAAGCTATGTTTTCAAAAGAAGTAAACTGACTGTAATCCTGAGCTGCATAAAATGAACTTAGGTAAAAGTAGCAAGATCACTGGTAATGTAATATTTTGCCACATGCTTACTTAGTGTGGATTTCATGGGGTGTAGCTTCTGTTCAGTTATTTTATACTCACCAGTACTTATAAAAGTGCTGACCCACCAATAGTTTGCTTGTCCTCAGGATCATCCGAGGAAGCGATAGTCATGCTTCATCCCAAGGAACCAAAAATATGGAGTCGATGCCTTGAGCCGTATCAAGTTTGCTTTTAGCTGCTTTTGTATAGAGGGATATAATGTATTAAATGGTGACATTGTAATCTAGAAAAAGAGTGCTTAAGTGATCTGTAACTTATGTCATGCGCCGCTTGTAACACTTTCGATTATCAATAAAGTGCTTGTTTCCATATGCCATTGTGTTCTTTACTTTTCTGCAATATATGTGTTGCTGCTCCTGACTTGAATAGCTTACTTGCCCTTGTTCAAAGCTTTAGCCTTGTGCAAGCGCATTTTAGGCTTGCGCAGCATCACGCCCATGCGAGGACGATCAGTTCCGTAAGGACCAAGCGAGGACGATCGGCCCATGTGGCACCGAGGTGTGACATAATGGTATCAGAGCTACTCGATTCTTTGCCCATTTCGATGCCTCCGACTCTGAGATGTGCTCGTTATTGTGCTACAATGAATGTTCCATACAATAAGTCCATAAATATTCTCAAAGAAAAGTTTTTTCGATTTGATTTGTTGCTTAGAGTTGCGCTTTCAAGCTTATTAGAGATTTGATTATGTTTTGATTGAGGATGGTGAGCGATGAGGACTATCGTTGCTTTTGATTTTTGTGAGTTTCTTTTTGAGTTTCGAGGACAAAACTCTTTGTTGGTGGGTAAGTACGTAGTGTCCCACTCCGCGTAGGCACTATGTACAAGTGATATCGCTTTGCTTGCTCGAGTAGAAGTCTTCTCGGAGAGTTCCCGACCGAACCCCAAGATGATTGCTCAATGTGAGTGAGCAGAACTACACTCTCTAATTGTTGCATGACTTAATAATAAATTTGAGTTTTTGAATGCTTGTTTCCTTAAGAAGATTGTTTCATAAGAAGAATGATAGAACCTGATTCAGCATGCTTAATAAGTGAACTCGAATAGCTTGTCATCAAAATGAACCTGCTTGCTAAACTAAAGAATTTGTATGCTTGTCTGAAAATAGATAGAACTTTGCCATGCTAAGTCTAGAGTATAAGAGATGTTGCATGCTTAGTTACACCGACACAACTATCGAACGAACCCTTGCTATGCTAAAAAGGTAAGTAAATAAATTGCTTAAATAAGTCCCTTTGAAATATTCTAAGAAAGAGATAGATATTGCATGCTAGATATGAAATTGAAGTCGTGCTTGCCATTATATGTTTCGCTTGTCTGTTTTGCTATATCGAACTGCTATAAGTCTTTGATTTGTGTAAGCATAGACTAATAGTGCGCCTTGAGGATACGGCCCACTGGGGGTATAGTGGGGTATGCTATTAGATATATGGGAGATGTGCTTTTTTTGACAAAATATGTTTTGCTAGACCATATATGTTTTGATTGCATATAGATGCTTCATGTTGTTGCATTGGTCTCGGGGAACTTGTGCACAAGGTCTTGCCTCTCGACGATTCCAGGGGCACTGGGAATTGCTTGGTCTGGAAGAAATTTTTTTTGCCCTGAGGATATGGCCTGCAGGGGGTCTAGTAGGGCGATGTGTCTATTAGTGTTGTGCGGAACCCATGATGTCATAGCTGCTAGAACTTGTGTGTGTTGGTGAAGAGCTGAACCTTAAGTCATAATTGCCGACATAGGTGCGTACTAGTGAAGAGATAAACCTTGGGCAACCGCTTCTAATCATGGGGCTACCCATGGACCATCATATAGTTCGAACGCATGCTAGGCTAGCCTTCTTGCATACCTAACTATTTGATACAGAGAAGGACAGCAAATAGAGAACCTTAAACATTTATGCAAATTGTTGCTAACTTTTATGTCTGTTGCAGGGATAACCGTTCGACAAGGGGGTAAGAAATACAAGAGTATTTATAGCTTGCTTGTTTATTTCGTTTGCATAGTAAAGTTTATTTGATAGTGCTTCATGCATTCACATCGGTTGGACAATGGCTATTAGTGCAGAGCTAAACCTTGGTCTTGGCTGCTATTATGTTAGTGAAGAGAAACCATGTGTCACAGCTGCTAATAGTATCAGATAAAGAGTCATTGGTTAGCTGGATTACCGCTACCGATCATGAATTTCTCGGGGAATAAAATCATATAGTTAGTTCTTCTTGTGTGCTTGAAAGTATGATAGTCCACTTAATGCTTGTCTTGTTTTGAGATGATCAGTCCACTATAAAAAAATTTCCCTAAGAGTTAGAATATGGTGCACAATACATGTTGCACACTGCACGATAGAACACTGTCTCAATTGTATGCATATTGTTTGACTATGCAAAATTGTTTCCAAGCAATGTTTTCAAAAGAAGTAAACTGACTATAATCCTGAGCTGCATGAAATAAACTTAGGTAAAAGTAGCAAGATTACTAGTAACATATTATTTTGCCACATGCTCACTTAGTACGGGTTTTAGGGGATGTAGCTTCTGTTCAGTTATTTTATACTCACCAGTACTTATAAAAGTGCTGACCCATCAATAGTTTGCTTATTCTCAGGTGCTGGATCGTCCGATGAAGCGATAGCCGTGCCTCATCCCAAGAAACCAGAAATCTGGAGTCGATGTCTTAAGCCATATCAAGTTTTCTTTGAGCTTCGTTTGTATAGAGGGATATAATGTATAGAACGGTGTCATTGTAATTGAGAGAAAGAGTGCTTGAGCGATCTGTAACCTCGGCCATGCGCCGCTTGTAACACTTTCGATTATCAATAAAGAGCTTATTTTCATATGCCATTATGTTATTTACTTTTCTGTAATATATGTGTCGCTGCTATTTCGGATAATAAACGAGAGAGAATATAGAAAATGAGGTCTTATACGAAAACCCGCCCTTTCTTCGGTGTTTACAAACAAGATTGTATAATTTAATCCTATACGAGGATGTCTAAGTACAATTTATTTAATCTGGGTAAATATTGCTATAGGTGTCTGATCTGCAGTCGATCATTTTAGCCCTTGGACCACACGATGATGAAGAAGTGCCGTGGAAGACAGAAAGCAGCTTCGCAGGTTGCTAAAGAGGGTGGATGCCCGATGCCAAAGTCGTCGATCCCTTCTCTTTGCCTGAGCTCTGGATTCTTCTCTCTCTCTCTTGACCATTTGACCTTCGATCTTTGCGACCGTTGGATCTGATACTGGATTTCTTGATCAATTTTCCAACCGTTTTCTTCAACCTTTTCCTCTGTTGACAGAGGTCTCTATTTATAGAGTTTTTAGTGACAGTGACCACACAGTCAGCGTAGAAACCGAGTAGTAAAAAGTACAGCACCCTTTTACACGACGGTTTAAAATAACCAATGCCTACGTATAGATGACCTTTTGAGTGAGCATGTGATGCGTGTCCAACTAAGGGACAAAATGCGTATATCTGCTGCGAAGATCACGGCGTAGAAACCACGTAGGTAGTTATCCCTTGTGTAGAAGAGGTTGGCGTAGAAGCCAATAACTCTCACCATGATGTAGAAGCCAAATAGGCATAGAAGCCAAGTAGGCGTAGAAGCCGAGTAGGCATAGGAGCCAAGTAGGCATAGAAGCCGAGTAGGCGTAGAAGCCGAGTGGTAATAGAGTCCGAGTGGGCATAGAGGCCAAGTGGGCATAGAAGCCGAGCAGGCGTAGAAGCCGAGATGATGTGGACATTTTAGCCGAAATTACGCTCTTGGAGATATAATCAAATCTCTTATATTAAATGCAGAGATCTGCCCCCATATTGCGCATTAAATGTAGGGACTTATCTTTAAGATTTGCCATCATTCTGCGTATTAAATGTAGATACGCGCCTCGAATCCTGTACGAAGAGTAACTGCTGACGTGGCGGTCTGTTTGCTTTCTGCGGAGCGTAAGAAGCTCACGTCTGCCTGTGTAAAACTTGGCATCGTATTCCCTTATACGCGTAAGAGTAGTTTACGTAAAGGGGATGTCACTAAACGACAGTTCGGTGACATTTAATCAAATCTCCTGCACTAAATGCGGAGATCCGCCATTATCCTGCTCATTAAATAAGGAGGCATGTTTTGAAGGTCTGACATACTTCTGTGCATCAAGTGTAGAGACGTGCCTCGGGCATCTGTCAGTATTTGGCGCTTTAAATACAGAGACGTGCCTCGAGAAACTGTCACCGCTCTGTGCATTAAATGCAGAGACGTGCCTCGAGCCCTGTAAAAGTAGTTTACGCAAAGGAAATGGCAGTAAATGACAGCCTGGGTTACAGTGCCGCACCATCATTATATCCGTCGCCTGGGTTATCGTGCAGTACTCTTTGTCAGGAGTCCAGACGTCAGGTTCATTGCATGATCTAACAGGTTCATTTCAAAGAATACGAAGCGTTCCTCGTACACTTTAATGCTGCATTTAAAGCGAATGAGTTTTACGCCATAAAGGTGATGTAGCACCCTGTTTACGCTGAAGCAGCCTGGACATACTGTATTACGTGGATGGTCCTTGAGCCTATAATTTTACGCTGTGCTCAGCAGAAAAGCTCTGTTGCACGTTTGATGGCTCTGAGGTCCTCTGTTTACGCTGCCCTGCATCAACATGTTGCGTATAGCTATCGAGCGTATTTTTCATGCTTCTACAAGACCCCCTTCAAAGCTTTTAAATTCCTCATAATTTGAAACGCTTTGAATGAAGCATGAACCGTTCCTCGTAACTCGAAATGCTCTGAATGGAGCCTGAAACGATCAAGCCTGATACGTTCTTTCATGGCTGACTTTATGGCAGAGTTATTGGGGATCGGTGTGATCTCTTTTGCCTATAAAAAGGCTAAGGAGTTTTCCTGTTCTTCCCACACTTCCTTCACCATACAGAGATAATGGCCGGAGTTCGTCGGGTCGATTTGAGGAAGAAGGAGACCATATTCTTCCAGCATGTAAGGAGCCAAAAAGACGGCATCTTCGAACAAATGTCCTCTGTAACGATGGATCATTGAAGGATATCATAGCCTTCTTTGCTCGAAATAATCAACAACTTTGTATGGTGGTTCTTCGGGAGAGAGGAAGGGTCGTATTAGACCACACCACTTGCAAGCGGTGCCTTCTTTCGTTACCTATGGACGAGGGCAGATAGACTAGCTCTGTCCAGGATTGAGTTAGGTGAAATATCTCAACTCAATCTGTTACGACGTAGGATGTAGAAAAGCATATTTACTCTACTTTTCTTCTGTTGGAGGATGGGTCTATGCCCAGTTTTGTATCCTTCCGCCGTTGACCAATATGTCAGTCGGTTTGCCGTCACCGACTGACTGCTGGAGAAGATGGATGAAGAATTTTGCCTATGCGAGAACCTGGCAGAACAGATTCTGGGCGCGATCTTCAGACGACGATGAGGAAGTCCTTTGTAGACGGGATTTCTCTCATATGTAATCATGAAAATAAAGAAAACCCTTATAGACTGGATTTCCCTCATATGTAATCATAATTTTAATCTTAATAAAAATTGTCTTCTTCTTTGCATATGATCATCTTGCCATACTTTGCTGTGAAGTCTGAATATGTGTAGCTTCGACACGTCTGATACTTTTCGCCGACTCTGTATAGAAAGAGTGCTAGGTCCTGTCTTGTCTTTTACGCATAACTAAGGATGCGTAGAAAGCCGCTTTAGCAGTCGAGTGTTTGAACTGTCCGGCTGTTAGGAACCGCGTAGAATTTTGAACTATATTTACTTCTGATAAACAGAATTTTGTTCAGACCGTCATCTTCAAGAGTGATTTCTCGAAAATCCCTTGGAACCGGGCGAGAACTGGCTGTCAAAAACTGAGTCGCCATCTTGTACGACAGACGAAATATTCAGACTAGATTCTGGATGAACTTCGAATCGACCCATGAAGAAGAGTAATTTTTAATGTTGAACTCTGTATGCTTCGGGTACTTAGGGTATCTTGAGGTCAAGAAGGAGTATCTTCTGTGTGAACTCCTGTAATTGATCGCCTTGAGAATTATTCAGATATACGCGTACTCTGTCCGGCGTATCTTTCAGATTGTGCGGAAAGTCATAGAGCATGAAATCATAAGTTTGCAGCCTATGAGCATAAACTAAACGCCACCGAGCGTGAAATTATAGACTTGTAGTTCCTGAGCGTGAAGTCGTAGGTTTGTAGCCTCTCGAGCATAAAAGCTACCGAGCATGAGAGCATCCGGGCATAAAACCATAGACTTGTAGCCTTTGAACGTAAAATCGTAGATTTGTAGCTGTCGAGCGTAGAAAGTTCCTTGGCGCAGAACTGTAGATTTGTAGCCTGTGAAAAGAAAATCTTCCGAGCATGAAATTGTGGATCTGTTGCCTCTGAACGTAAACTAAAGGCCATCGAGCGTGAGATCATAGATTTGTAGCTGCTGAGCGTGAAGTCGTAGGTTTGTAGCCTCTCGAGCGTAAAAGCTACCGAGCACAAAGGCATCCGGGCGTAAAACTAAAGACTTATAGCCTGTGAGCATAAAACCGTAGATCTGTAGATGCTGAGCGTAGAAAGCTCCTTAGCGTAAAAACCACGAATCTGCTTTGCGCGAACACTTTTCGAATTCGCTGACTGTCCGCCTTCTCTGAGTAATAGGCTGACATAGTACCCAATCATAACCGAATATTAATTAGGAGATTTGGTTCGGGATTCGAGGAGTCCATCCTAACTCTATATATACCCCAAGTTTCTAAGAGAAAAACTTTTCATCCGTCTTCTGCGAAAGAAAGCCTTCGACTGTTCGAGTTCTCATTCGTTTTTTCTCCGAGATTTCAAAGTTTCCAGTAATGGCCACGAAATAATCCTCCTCCACTAAGGGAAAGAAGGTTGATTCTTCTTCTCATTCTTCTGCTCAAGTGAGAGCGTCTTCGGTCGGGCAAGGCGAACTTCATTCTGAGCGAAGTATCCCGCCGACGAGCAGTGCACCCGGCCTTAAAGATAGAGCTTTTGGACGAAAAAGAACGACTAAAAATCCTTCGCACACGTTGTATGTGAACGCGCTAGGTCGTCTTCTGTGCTGATAGCCTCTTTGAGGAAGATGATGCACAGAGACGTTTCATCTTTTATGCCCACATTTCTAATGTGTCAGCACAAAAACTCTATATTTTTGCAGTCTGGCGTAAAAGCTTTGACTGTAGAAAGTTGGCATATAAAATTCGAGTGTTACGCTCCTGGATGAAGATTCTGGTATAATAACTCAATTTTATCAGACTGGCATAAAACACAGACTGTATACTGCCAGTCTTGAACCTTACGCTTTTAGGAAATGGATTCCAGCGTAATGGTCAAGTTTTTACGGTCTTGGCGTAAAGCACAGACTGTTGATTTTTGGCGTATGTTGTAAGATATGTAATGTCTAGTTATAGGAACTGATGTGTTTTTTTTGCACTCTTGCAGTTAACTTGCATGTGTCTCCGCTAGCCGATGTGATGGGTTCTGTCGCCGAGATGCTGCACTCCAAATATCTGGAGGATCTGTTACACGTGACATTTCCTATCTCCGGGCCTCAGTATCCCGAAGGAAGGGAAATTCTGATATCGGCTCAGGGCAAGCGAACGCTGCTGAACTTGATTAACGGAGAGCCCCTAATGTACATAGACGGAGACCAGTACCTAAAGCCGGCTTTCCTCTTCGGGGACATTATTGACAAGTAGTCCCAGATGAAGCCCAAGAAAGAACTCTAGGTCTTCCCTGCCGGGAGCTTGGTTTTGTATCTGCCCAAGATGCCAAGAGACTATCCCATCTCGGCTTTCTTTCATGCTACACATCCCAGGAGGATGTCGTGGACGCTGACTCCTGATCTTTACGGCAGGCCGGGGAAGATCTTTTATCTGAAAGGAGCTGACCAGGGGTCGTTTGTCAGCCGCCCTTCCGGCTCTGTGACGATGTTCAGGGGACTGTACCCGGGCAGTGTCCCGAGTGAAGACATCTTGGTGATCCAGCCGGTCAAATTATCGACTTTCTGCAATGATTTCATGGGATACGGGGGAGTATACCCTAAGGTGAACCCTCGGTGCGGTGGGTGGATCACCCCTATAAATCTTCGATGGGCTCGCTTAGCTGATTGGGCCCTGAAGCATTTTTAGACCGAGTTGGAGAGCATTAGTCTGTTTGCAGCTGTGAGTGCCACCAGTGTTGGGTTACCTCCTAATCCCAACCTGTTTCTGGCACTGATGGAGCGATATATTTCGCTCACCAGGACTTTTGCCACTACACTGGGGGAGTTGGGATTGGCCCTCCATGAGATGGCAGAGATCTCGAGACTGCCGATTGGGGATACTCCGTATGAAGAGTATGTTCCTACGAACCGGGAGCTGGGGGATTCAGATCCTCGGGTAGCGGAAGTGTACCAGGAGCTGATGTGCCACTACCTCATTTGTACCATTTTTTATGGTGAGCCCTCAGATTTAGCTCACATCAATAAATGGACATCCTACCTCTTCTTTCACCGGTCTAGGACTGCTAAGCCGAAGAAAGTATTGGAGGGCAAGGATCAGCCTGTGAATCCTCTGAGCATGCTTAATGCTCAGGTGGTCGACGATCTCATGGTAGACGCTGGGGCTCCGGACTTGATCCTCGACGAAGGGATAGGACAGTATCATGTAGGCATTAAAGCCTATAGTTATTTGAGGCACTACCGCAGGCCTCTGTCCAGGGAAGCTCAACTGGCTGGCTTCCTCTCCATATGGCTGCACCGACTGGTGGTACCCGGCATCGCATCTGCGGATCGCATTCACCGCAACATGCTATGGCCTGCAGTGCGTCTGGTGTTCGGGGCAAGACTGGGCTTGCTCCCTGCCATGGTATGCCGTATACAAGCTGGCCTGAGGGCCATGACTGACGGGTTGTTGGCCGATGAAACTC
The DNA here is from genome assembly GCA_036927795.1 of Iris macrosiphon. Taxonomy (NCBI): domain Eukaryota; kingdom Viridiplantae; phylum Streptophyta; class Magnoliopsida; order Asparagales; family Iridaceae; genus Iris; species Iris macrosiphon. The sequence goes on along the minus strand of JAYESA010000012.1, from coordinate 106,928,833 downwards.
GACGTGATAGCTTTCCCAGGGTAGAATTACCATACCTGTATTTGATGGGATGGTTAATTATTCATAACCCCAGGGTTATGTCTCCCGGCTCCGGCAGTAGTTTGGGGGCTAGTTTCTTGTTGAACTATCAGAAATCTTCCTGGAATATGGCGACGGTTCTAGACTGTCGGCGGGTACTGGACTTCAGTCACAGCTGAAAGCTCTTCTGCACTGTCCCCTTTGTATATCGCAATCAATCGGGGATTAGGCTTGAGGATTCAGGTAGAGAGAAGACCAATCTTTCTCCTGAAGCTTTTAATTAGTTGGTCTGCATTAGACCTTCCCATTTACTGTACAGGAGTGAAGACCATTGCTTCTTGGAGCCCTACCTGCCTAGTCGGTTTGCCAGGCAGTTTGGGTATGATCAGTTGCACGTGGGCAACGCCGTCACCAGCTTCCGGTCTAGGGGTGGACTCATTGATGGAGTGAGAGGCTGGCGATACTTTATCATGGGTTGCACTGGAGCAATTTTTACCGTGTCGGTCCTTACACTCTCCACTGAGCTGCGCATCATGTACTCGTATGCCCAGTTCTATGTGGCAACGAACACCTTCCATCACGATTTTGATATGCATGAAAGTTTTAGGGTGCCCTCTTCCAAGTCTGGGAGAAGAGTCGAAGTCCTTTCGGTTTCTTTCGATAAGGGTGAGGAGTCCGTCAATCCAGATGAGCCTCTGTTGGCGGTATCGAGGGGTGAAGTACCTCTGCTGCAGGGCCTTTGGTAATCTCTGGGAAGCGAAGGGCTCCTACTCCGAAGAAGACTTTCCCTCGCAAGAGAAGAAGAAGACAATAAATCGTCCTCTCCGAATTCCTAGTTTTGAGGCTCCTGGAAGTGAGCCTGCATCTCTCCATGTTGGGGATGATTCTTTGATTGGAGCTTCCTGGCCTTTTAGAGAGGGACCCTCTAATGTTTTGGCCGGTGGTGCCGGAGAATCTCTGCTGGAGGCCACCGTCATTGCTACTGCTTCAGGTAGTGGAACGAGGTCGCCTTCGGGGCTGAGTATACCTTTATGCGGATCGGTATCGGGAGGGACCCCTGCCGTGCCTGTAAGCGCACCTGGCGAGATTCCTGCCGATGAGCCTCAGTTGGAATTTGATGAGGACCTGGAAGACTATTTGCCAGCATCGGTTAGCAGACCCCTTACTCCAGGTATGACAGCTTGCTTAGCATCATTAAGAAATAATTTAGCTGTACAGGCCGCAGACGCGACATATATGCCGTCGGCCATGGGTAAATGTCGTCTTCATGCCTCTTCTTTTAGGAAAATTAATATTATGCTGATATTAACTTCCTTTCGTCCTCTTTTCAGGGGAAGACCTCTTCGGGAAGGGCAGTGTAGATGCGCCCTTTAGCTCTGTGTCAGGTCCTGGCGGCGATACGGAGGTGCCTGTTTTTGAAGAGGAAACATCTTCGTGTGCCGGCTCGCCTGTCGACGAGGTCCCGATATCTCAAGAGGAGGACGAGCCTATCATTGCGACAATGCCTCCTTTGAGTATGCTGGTATCTTCGTCCGGTGTTGGCACTTCCTCCTTTGTCGTACCACCTGTTGAGGCGACGGCAGTGTCAACATCGTCTGCAGTTGTTCTCGGAGGGGGATTTGCCAATATCGAGGCCACTCCCGACGTCCATTCGGATCTAGCTACGCTGATCGAGCAGTACACCGGCATCTTCTACACCACTTTAAAAATATTAATATCAAGGGTGCTGGCGAAGAATCTGAGTTTTGCGTCGCTGAAGAGGTCCTCTCGGTCCACGATAGTGCCTATCCGAGAATTTGACGACATTGGGCTAGCTGAAACGCTGGAGGAGATAGTTAATGGTTTGGAGCAACCCATTAACGAATACTTGCAGCTAGCTCAAGACAATGTTGAAGATCTGGTCTAGGCTAGATACGACTCCATGACTGCGCGGCTTGCCGAACAGGTGGCAGGCGTAAATAAATCCATCAAGACACATCAGCAGGAGATGGATGAAGAAAAAGCCGTCCTAGAGGAGGCCATCGCTCTTCAAACGAAGTGCCAGACCGAGCATAAAGGGAATATAGTGAGGGTCCACAGGCTGGAAACAAAACTCACTCAGGCAAAGGAGTGGGCTTCTCAGTCGTCGGAAGCTCTAGCTGTGGCGGATAGCCGATTGGGCGTAGCACAACAGAATTTGGCGCGTGCATGAGTCGCCCGTGCTTGTTTTCTTCGGGCTAGAGCCGAACTGTCCCTCCTGAGCAACGATGAGGCACGACTGGAGCGGGCTCGCATTGATGTCTTGGATTTCAGGACTGAGAGGATGGCCGCACTGGCGCGGCAGCTTCGCTACCTGACTGCTCCCCCTCAATGATGTACTTTTGCTTTTACTTTTTAATGTACTTTCGCTCTTTTTTTTGGGAATAATAAAGAGGCTTTCATCTGACTTTGTGGACCCATTATTTCGGAATGTAAATGACAGGTTTGGGTGAGAGTGATATCAGAGGTAATATGGACGTGATATACTCTCGGTAAGTTTTAGCAGGATATATCTATTCAGAGGTTATATGGACATGATAGAAATATACTTTTTAGCTAAAATTTGTACACAAGACACTATCAGAGGTAGTATGGACGTGATAGGTCTTGAAGTTCCAAATTAGTTATATATATCTATTCAGAGGTTATATGGACATGATAGAATACGATCCAACTAGTTTCATTTTAGAAGTAGTTTCGTCAAAATGAGGTTTTCGCCATATTCCACTTGAGCAGGGGAGGTTAAGCATAGTACCTTTTCAGGAATTTGCCATTGATAGGAGCCATTAACAGGTCTCCATTAGGCTGGGCTAAACTGTAAGCATCGTTTGAGAACGTCGTCTCGATCACATAAGGGCCTTCCTATTTGGGCTAGAATTTGCCTTTACTTCTGTGAGTAAGAATCATCGGCCTTCTCACAGCTAAGACTAGCTCGCAGACTTTGAACACCCTTTCCTTCACTTTTTGATTAAAAGCCCTGGAAATGCGTGCTTGGTAGAAAGCGATAAGCTGTTGAGCTTGGAGGCATTTTTCGTCTAATCCTTCTAGCTCTTGAAGCCTTAACAGGTCATTCTTTTCTTGAGTTAACTCATTAGCCACGGCTATCCTGAGTGATGGAATTTGGATCTCGATGGGGAGAACTGCTTCACTCCCATAGACTAATGAGAATGAGGTGCAACCTGTAGGCGCTCGTACCGTTGTGCGGTATGCCCTGAGACATTCTTCCAGCTTCTCATTTCAATCCCTTTTGTTCGAAGAGACGAACTTTTTCAAGAGCTTGATAATAGTTTTGTTGAAAGCTTCCGCCAAACCATTAGCAGCAGGATTATATGCCGTAGAGGTGATATTTTGTATCCGATTTTTATCGAAAAATCGATAAAACGCTTGGCTGATGAATTGAGGTCCATTGTCATGGATTATCCTTCGGGGTATCCCGAAGCGGTAAATGACGTGATGCTTGATGAAGCTGATTACATTAGATGCCTTCACCTCAGCAAGAGGGATCGCCTCTGCCCATCTGGAGAAGTAATCCGTGATGGCCAGTATGAACCGGTGACCTCTGGAAGAAGACGGGTGAATAGGACCAATGATATCCATACCCCATGCTTCGAAAGGCCAGGATACAACCGTAGGATGTAGATATTCGGGAGGTTGATGGATAAAGTCTGCATGGACCTAACAGGCTCTGCATTACCTTGCATACTTTATTACATCTGTGATCATAGTAGGCCAGTAATAGCCTATTCTCCTAATGCGATCCTGTAGCTTAGGACCGGGTTGATGCACTCCGCATACGCCGTCGTGGGCTTCACGGATAATCTGCTGTGCTTCATCACCAGAGAGACATCGTAATAATAGTCCGTCATAAGACCGGCGATATAGATATTGTGATGATGCGTTGAAATAAAAGCGTAATGATCATCTTTTGATGGATACTGCTTCTTTAGGATCCTCTGGCAAGATTCCGTATGCTACAAAATCTATAAAGGGACTTCTCCAATCTCTCCTGGGAGGATCTGTGTCCACCGCGTAGCTGCGTTCTATGTGAAAGTTATTTTTTATACAGAATAAATCTCTGTTAAGAAGGACTACCGAATTATGCCTTCTTATAGGGGTAGCTAAATCTACAGCTAGACTGGCTAGGGCATCAGCTTCCAGATTCTGAGATTGAGGCACATGTTCCAGGAAGAATCCTTTGAATGTCATGGCTACCTCGACCGTTGCTTGGTGATAGGGGATGAGGTCTGAATTCCGGACTTCATATATTCCTCTGACTTGATTGACGATCAGCAGAGAATCACCGAAAGCTTCTAGAGATTCGAGCCCAATTCTTTAGCGACTTGGAGGCCGATTAGTAGAGCGTTGTACTCTGCCATATTGTTGGAACAGCGCTCGCTAAGAGAATATGCTCGGTAGATGATGAGCTTATCAGGAGTGACCAGAACAATTCCTACTCCCGAAATCACGTTTCCCCTGGGACCAGTTCTGGAGGCACCATCGAAGAACAGTTGCCATGCATCACTTTCCATTGCGAAATTACATTCTGTAACTTCGTCGAGAATATCCTCGTACAGTTTGGAGGCCTCTGGGATTGGATGAGCAGCTAGGAAGTCAGCCAACGCTTGTCCCTTGACGGACTTCTGAGGGACGTACACCATGTCATATGGTGTTAATAACATCGCCCAAGTCGCGAGTCAGGAATTAAGAATACTTGGCTTGTTCATCAGTACCCGAAGAGGATTAATCCTGGAGATGATGTGAATGGTTTGGCCTGTGACATAGTGTCGTATTTTCTGAATAGCGAACATCAGAGCCAAGCATTCTTTCTCCACTGGATTGTACCGGTGTTCGGCTCCGACCATCATCCTGCTGAGGTAGTAGATAGCCTGCTCGTGACCCATCTTGTTCTTTTGTGCGAGAAGAGCTCCCAGAGAATGATCCATTGCTCGAACATACAACACGAATAGTCTTCCTATGACAGGAGGCACCAGAACTGGCGGACTAGTGAGGTAGCGCTTGATATCACCGAACGCTTGTTGACAGGCTTTGTCCCATACGAAGGATACACCTTTCTTCATGGGATGAGAAAAGGGCTGACATCTCCCCGAGAGGTTGGATATGAATCTCCGGATATAAGCCAGACGACCTTGAAATCCCCTGAGTTTCCTCAGATTGTGGGGCGGTCGTATTTCTAAGATGGCCTTAACTTTATCAGGGTCCACTTGATTGCCTTTGGCGGTTATGACAAATCCCAGAAATTTGCCACTAGATACCCCCAGAAAGGACTTTGTAGGGTTCATTTTGAGTTGATGTTGGCGCATCAATTCAAATACTGTCTTCAAGTCTTGGATGTGATTATCCTTGAGGCTGCTTTTGACAGCTACATCATCCACGTAACACTCCACTGTCTTGCGTATATGCTCATAGAATATGTTACTCATAGCCCGTTGGTACGTTGCCCCGGCATTCTTCAATCCGAATGACATGACCGTATAGCAATATACCCCTAATGGTGTCCGGAAGGCAGTATGCTTCTCGTCTTCAGGATGCATCTTGATTTGATTGTATCCTGAAAATTCGTCCATGAAAGACATACGTTCAAAACTGCATGTATTGTCAATCATGACGTCTGTGATGGGAAGAGGAAACTTATCCTTGGGGCAGGCTGCGTTCAGATCTCGATAATCGATGCAGACTCGTACTTTCCCATTTTTCTTCATGACCGGGATAACATTGGCGACCCAGTCGGGATGTTGTTCTTCACGGATGAAGCCACAGGCTATCAACTTCTTGATTTCAGCTTCAATAGCGTCCATCATATTCGGGCGGAACCGGCGTTGGTGCTGCTTCACACGCTTCGAATTGGGCAATATATTGAGCTTATGAGTAGCCACCTTTGGATCAAGGCCTGGCATGTCCTCATAATTCCACGCAAAGACGTCGATATATTCTTTTATCAGCTGGATAACTTCATCCCTTTCTACTTTGGAAAGATTATTACTGATAAATATCAGCTTTGGCGAAAGTTCATTCCCAACGTCAATCTGGATAACTATGTCTTCAGTGGGAGGTTCTCTCTGCTCAAAGCGGAACTCCCATTGTGTATCCATTTGCTGAGCCCAAGCGTCATTCTCAAATAGTTTAGATTCTTGTTCGTCTGATTCGAAGGAATCTGTTACTACCATATTTACTGATAATGTTCGCTCGAGAGCATGAGATGAGTCGGAGGGCGCTGAGCCGTTTTGAGAGGAGGAAAAGATATCCTCGTTTGACTCAGAAGTTGCGAGGGAGGTGGTATACCCTAACCCGAAATGAGTTTGTTGATAGTGGGGGTTGCCATACAGCGGCATTCGTCTGCCTTTCCCGTAGTTGAGACCCGGTTCCAGCTTCAAGTTATAACCCATATTTTGTATGATCTTCAGAGCTTGCGAGCTGTATCTGTGAATCTGAATTTTACCGTCATTATCGTCGAAAGAATCCTCTTGCATAGTCGGTTCATTGCGCATGCGGCCAAAGACTATTGAATGTTGACTGCTGCAAGTAGGCAGGACAATGAAGATAGAATCCTCATACGGTCCATATGTCGTGGTGACATTGGATGATGACGCCACTTCCCATATATACGGATGATAGGAATCTATAGCTTCCAAGAATTTTTGCGCTATAGGTTCTATATCGTCGCAGGGGGAGGATTCCTGGTTTAGAATTTGGGCATCAATATACTGGAAAAGAGGATGTTTATTATCATCTGTAACTCTGTTCCCGATTGTATTTACATAACTCGACTGCCTGTTGTGCCAGAGGTTGATGACCAAGGGTGGAGGCTTCTGGTTCAAAGTGATCACTAGAGGATCACCCCCTTTTCCTGACCTGGTCTCGTTCAGGTGGATAGCCATAGGTTTTATGGATTTTGGACGAGTAGTCCGTCCTTTCACCTTGATTGACAGAGGTTGCTTGGACGAGGGTTCTTCTGGCTCCCGGTGGGATTCCTTCTCTACTTCGGTTGACACCTCTTTCGTGCAGTCTTGAGAGTACAACACGGCATCAGAGTAGTAGGATTCTACTACTTTGAACGGGTTCAGGTCAGCAATCTCCGTTTGTACTGTTCCTCGGGCGTCTACATATTTGAAGCATTGATGTAGAGTCGAAGGAACGATGTTGTGGTCGTGGATCCAAGGTCTACCCAGCAGGATGTTGTAGGATACCTCTGAATCGATGACGTAATATGTAGCCACCGATCTGAGGTTGCCAATTTGGATCCTCAGGCAAATTTTCTCCAACGGCTTACATCTTTCGGCGTTGAAACCCACAATTGTTGTGGTGGTGTACGCCAATTCGCTGGTAGGAATCCTCAGTGGTCTGAGCAGACTATGAGGAATGATCCTGATTGATGATCCCAGATCTATGTGAATCCAGTCGACCTCCATGGAACCGACGTACCCGGTGTAATAGAGGGGTCTGTCATGCCTGTTATGTTTTAACAGCATGTCATCTTGAGTGAAAGTGATGTTTGGGACCACCTCCATCACACTGTGGCATTGAGGACACGCCACTGGTTCTTCGTCAGGGGACTTGAGCTGGGTCAAGTATGCATCCGCCTGCATCAATGCTTCACTCAGGGCTTGACGAGTGTCTTGAGAGAGCCTGAGTAGCTCAAAGATGGATAACCTGGCTGGTGTATTAGCCAGTTGGGCCAGGATGTCGAAGTTGTATGGCTTCTCTAAACCTTTGTTTTGAATATTTTTCACAGGTTTATCGAAGCGCACTTCTTTTTGCTTTCCTTTGTCCGCCGAAATTGGTCCCGAAGGACCGGCCTCTGGTACGACGGATTTCGGTTCTGAAGGCTTGGCAGCTGAAGCGTCTGCCAATGCATCTTCCTGTCTGGCTCCATAGTCCTGGAGGTAGGCTTTCCCTGAGCGGGTTCCAATAGCCAAGACCTCGTCTTCTGATGCCGAGTATACCATAATCATGTGACACGGTTTGTGCTTTGAGTTCTTTCTAGACTTAGCCTTAGCAGCTTGAGTCTCTTTCTCAATCTCTGGCACCAGATCTGGATGAACCCACATAGTCTCGCCTCGCTGGGTAGTTAGTGGTTTTGACCTCTAGTTGGAGGGAGATTAACGATGTTCATCGTCATCCGAAAAATAGGCGTAACACCGTCCAAAATTTCTTGGGGAGGCAGATTGCCAAATTACAGGGAGATCATGTTGGCCGTGACCGTCTTCTCGCTGTTGCACAGAGTGATGGCCTTAGCATCAATCAGCTCCTGGATCTTCCTTTTCAGTATATAACACGCCTTTGTGGGGTGGTGTATGTACCTATGGAAGATGCAGTACTTGGTGTTGTTGGTACTGCCGGCCTCATTGGGCCGTCTCACCTCAGGAAGGATAATCTTGCCGCTTTTGACGAGACATTCGAATATGCTCAGAATATCGTCGTCGTCGAAAGAGTATACTTCAATGGGCCTGGAAGTCCCAAGTTTCGTCTGTGTGGTAGCCACCGTATTTTTCCTGGACGTGTTGATCGCCAGAGCTTCTTTACCTTTGGTACCACAAGGATGGTCGATGTTGGAGGATGTACTCTTGCCTTTATTAGAGGCCGAGATTATGATGCCATTATCGTGCGCCTTTTGACTATTGCCCTCACGGCTACTGCCGAGATAATGAACGAGGGCCAATCATGGAACTGATATGGTCCTGTGAACACCGAAATCATGGGGAGAAGGTTCTTCCTGCAGATGTCCACCAATGCCGAGTCTGGGACTCCTGGAGGTATTTGCAGAGTAGCTTGACAAAAATGTTTGATGAAAGTGCGAACATTCTCTTTTTCCTTCTGCCTGACTTCGATGAGAGAGGACATAGACATGTCCATCCCTCCCTCGTAGAATCGCATGAAGAACAAAGCCTTGAAGTCTTCAAAGGAAGTAATGCAGTTGTCTGCCAGGCTGCGGTACCACTGGTAAGCTACTCCCGAGAGACAGCCCTTGAACACCCGAGTGATAAGGGCGTCGTTCCCTTGTAACAATACTGTCATCATGCTGAAGTAGTTCATGTATTGACTTGGTGATGTTTTTCCCTCGAACAAAGCTATAGTCTGTGGTTTGTATTTAGGAGGGAAAGGGACCTCTTCCCAGATAGCTGGGTAAGGTTGGTTGATTCCCAATTTCTTGAGCTGATCTTTTTGCTTTAGGGCATCAAATTGGGCTTTCAACTCCCGTACTTCCTGCATCGGATCTTCAGCCGGTGGCGGGACCACGGAGTGATGAGGAATCGATTGCATCGCAACTCCGATGGGAGGTAATACATTCTCCGAGTGAGGAAGCGGAGGAACTGCTGACTCCTGATCTAGAGCAGGCTCTTGGATCGTGTTGGATGGTGGTAAGTCCACCCCCACGCATATCTGAGTTAGAGGGGCCGATGCTTGAGCCATGGCTGTTGCGTGTTGAGTTAGCATCATCTGGTGCATGTTCTCCATCATGGATTGCATTCCTTCAAAAATGTCTCTAGTATAGTGATGCGTTGCT
>JAYESA010000012.1:105689274-105714274 GCA_036927795.1 Iris macrosiphon | reverse complement strand
TCACCAAAAGTAATATGTAAATCTCGTATCTCTGTCAGACACTATGCTGATTGGTAATCCATGCAGACGTACTATCTCCTTCATGTACATGTCTGCCAAGACTTCGGTAGATTGTCCGACTCTAAAAGGTAAGAAATGAGCAGCCTTTGTGAGTCTATCTACGATCACCCATACAGTATTACGACCACTGGGACTTCTTGGGAAGCCCGTAACAAAGTCCATCGTAATGTGTTCCCATTTCCACTCGAGTATTGGGAGGGATTAAAGTAGACCTGCTGATCTCTGATGTTCAGTCTTGACTTGCTGACACACCAGGCACTTTGCCACAAAGCGTGCTATCTCTCACTTCATTCCATGCCACCAGTAGTATTGTCGTAGATCTCTGTATATCTTTGTGCCTCCTGGATGTATAGAGTATATTGAGCTGTGAGCTTCTGACATCAGCTCCACACGAAGTTCTCCATTTGGAACATAAAGACGTTCTCCACATCTTAGAGTCCCATCTTCGTGTATGCGACATCCTGTCTGGATTCCAGCCTCTGTTCTTTGTCGAAGCCTCTGAAATCTTGCATCTGTTGGCAGTGCAGCTTTAATTCTTTCGACCAATATTTATTGTAGCAGGTAGTTTGACAATTGGCCATTAATTTCTGGCATAATGACTTATATTCCTAACTTTTTTAGATCTTTCAATAGACCTGGTTGGGTGATCATAAAGAATGCCGAGGGTCTTCTGCTTAGTGCATCAGCTACTACATTAGCCTTCCCTGGATGGTATTGCAGATCGATCTCGAAATCCGTCATCACTTCGAGCCATCTTCTTTGTCTTAGATTCAGGTCCTTCTGAGTGTAGACATATTTCAGGCTCTTGTGATCGGTGAATATCTCCACTCATTCGCCATATAGATAATGTCTCCATAGCTTCAGGACGAAGATGACTACGGCAAGCTCCAAGTCGTGAGTGGGGTAATTCTTCTCATGAGTCCTCAGTTGTCTTGAGGCATAAGCTACAACCTTCCTATGTTGCATTAAGACACAACCCAATCCTTTTTCGGATGCATCGCTATAGATTATGAAACCTCCGGATCCAGATGGTATAGTCAAAATGGGGGCAGTAGTCAGACGCTTCTTCAACTCATCGAAAGCTGTCTAGCATTCCTCAGACCAGATGAACTCCTGATCCTTGCGGGTAAGACGGGTAATTGGCTCTGCGATTTTTGCAAAGTTTTCTACGAACCTCCGGTAATATCCGGCAAGTCCTAGAAAGCTTCTCACCTCTGAGACGTTGGTCGGGGTTGGCCATGTCTCCACAGATGAGATCTTTGCTGGGTCCACTGAGATGCCTTCTCCTGTGATCACGTGTCCAAGAAAAGCGACACGATCAAGAAAGAACTCGCACTTGCTTAGTTTAGCATAAAGGCTCTCCCGTCTTAGTGTCTCTAGCACTAGTCTCAAGTGCTCTTCGTGCTCCTCGTGGCTCTTTGAATACACCAAGATATCGTCGATGAAGACTACCACGAACTGGTCTAGATATTGGTGGAAGACTCTGTTCATCAGGTTCATGAATATGGCTGGTGTATTAGTCAGTCCAAAAGGCATCACCAGGAACTCATAATGACCATAACGAGTCCTGAATGCTGTCTTTAGAATGTTTTCTCGCCGTACTTTGACCTGATGATAGCCTGATCTCAAGTCTATTTTTGAGAATACTACTGCTCCCGTCAGTTTATGGAACAGATCGTCAATTCGCGACAAGGGGTACTTATTTTTGATTGTCAAAGCATTGAGGGCTCTGTAATCAATACACATACGATATGTTCCGTCCTTCTTGGGTACAAACAACACTGGTGCTCCCCAGGGTGATGCAATAGGACGAACAAATCTCTTGATTTGCAATTTCTCCAGTTATAGCTTCAGTTCGTCAAGCTCCTTCTTCGCCAGTCGGTACACATTTGAGGATACCGGTGCAGCTCCGGGTATCAGCTCAATAGTGAATTCTACTTCTCTGTCAGGCGATAGGTCTGGCAATTCCTCCGGGAATACGTCTTCGAATTCTGCAACGAGTGCTGGGGTTCTATCTCCATCGCCATGTAAGCTCTAGGAGTCTGGCCTACTCTTTGCTCGATGGTACCTCGTACGTATTCGAACTCCGGGTGTCCTGGTGGTCTAAAGGTGACATTACCTTTTTAGCAGTCTAGGATAGCATTATTCTGGATTAACCAGTCCATGCCTAAGACGACGTCGAAATTTGGCATTTGGAGTACCAAAAATCGCGCTCTTAGCTCTCTACTACAAACGACTACCGAACATGTTTCAATAATATTGGTAACTGGAATAATGCCTCCTCCGGTAAGAATTTTCCAGCACTTGGGTAGTGAAGAAGTGACTAGTTTATGCATGGCTACGAAATTACTAGATATGAATGACAGGGTAGCGTCAGAATCAAATAATATGGTTGCAGGTAATAATGTAACTAAAATGGTACCTGTGATGGTTTTACCTTCGGGTTCTTCGACAACTGCAGCTAAAGCAAAGGCCTGCCCATGCCTTTGTCTTCCAGATTGTTGTCTGGCTTTGAACTGGCTCTCCTGGGTGGCCAGGGGTGCTCCCTTCTGATATCCTCCATACGTAGAGGGTAGCATCTTTTGGGCTGGTGTTCCTGATTTCTGCCCGTTCTGAGGTGCTGCATCTCTGCGTTGCGGGCAGTCCCTTGCTATATGTTGGCTAGCTCCACATACTAGGCAGAGTCCTTTCTTCTTTCTGCAATCATTGGCAAAATGCCCCTTCTTGCCACAATAGTGACAAGTCGGGAGCTCTTTCTTCTGGTAGGGCCCCGTCGTCTGCTGCGTCTGGTTTTGTGGACGACGGATAGGTCCTCCTGCTCCTTGCTAGTTTTTGGTCGGGAGGGTTGGATTAGAGCGTCTCGCTCCTCGGCCAATAGCTTCTTGCACCCTCGCTTCTGTAAGAACCTCCTCGTAGGAGATCCTCGACTGCGTTGTCGTATACCTCTAGAGCTCGTAGGTGAGGCTATGGTGGAATCTTTTTGCCTTCTCCAGCTCATTCGGTATCAAGATGGCACCGAAGTGACTCAGTCTGCTGAACTCTGCGTTGTAGGCGTTAACAATCATATTTCCCTATTCTAAGTGCAGGAACTGGGAGTATAGGACATCTCGGACTATTGCTGGGAAGTATTTTGCGTGGAAGTGCTCCAAATATTGTTCCCAAGTCTGGTCTTTGCCGACGCTACGTTCTATAGAATCCCACCAGTGATGGGCGTTGCCTAAGGGCTGGTCCCTCACGGCGGTCATCCATAAGTCGGGGGTAAGTTGCGAGCCTTCCAGCAGCATTTCTGTATTGGAGATCCAATCTGAGATCTCCTCTGGGGTTTCGCTGCCTTTAAAGGTTCTCAGGCTCATTTGTCGGAAGCCTCGGACTGTGCCCACTGGTTGGACATGTGCTGGTATTGGGGCAGTCGTTCTTTCCAAGACCGTCATCAAAGTTTATCTCAAGGCTTCAGTCTGTTGCCACTGAGACTGTCTCAGGGCTTCAGTCTGTTGCCATTGAGTCTGCAACATAGCTTGGAGGAACTGGAACATTTGAGTTTGTCCCTCAAGTTATGGCATCTGGGCAGGGAAGGTGGAAGGTGGAGGCAGAGGTGTCTCCGCCTGCGGTATTGGGGCCTGGGAGGTTTGCCCTTCATGCTGGGCTGGTGTTCCTGTCTGGGCAGGATTCTGGTGGATGTACGGGGTTGGCGGGTTGACCAGCATCCTTCTAGGGGATTGGTCTCTAGGGGTGGACGGGGTTCCTTGGACATCGGGCGAGGGGTCTGTTGCTTGGTCATCGCATGTCCACCGGGTATGTCCATATTTCTGAAGAAGATAGAATTAATTAGAAAAGCACAAGGAATTAATAATTGATAATTAAGCCGAATGCAAAAATTTTGATGAAGTCAGTGTGGATGAGACCTAGTATTTCTATCCTATTGCAGGCTTGCTGGGCATGTCATCATACCACTAGCAATAAACTAGACCTACATGGGCCACCACTAAAACCATGTCACGCCCCAATCCCAAAATATAAGAAACTAGGCCACGTAGCATTGGCCAGCTGACACGTCACTAAGGGTTTTAATCCATTTATTAATGGACCCAAAGGAACGTGCTACGCTGTCCTAAAATACTACAAGTCTAATACTGGTAAATCTATCTCATCTATAGAAATATCAATGAATATGGGAAATAGTGCTGAATATATATAATATTGAGTCTGAAAATGTCATAGTACACTTCTTGTGGGAATAAACCTACTACAAAAGATAATAATAGTGCAGAAAATAAGATAGACTAAAGGATCGTCTATCTAGGGAAAATAGCTCCATCTCCAAATTGTACGAGCCTCTAGAATCAGGTAGATTCTGATGGTGTCTCCTCTAGCTCTTTCTCTGTGGCATGCCTGGTCTTCTGTCCAGGCCCAAATACCGTAGGGTAGAAGGCCTCATCTAAATCTGGAAAGGAACCAGGTCCTCAGTGGGACATAACAAGATACAGGAAAATAACATGCCATGTATATAAATACTGAATAAATAAATAAATACAGGGTGCTAACCATCTAAGTAAATGCAAGTAAAGACCTTGTACTCATGGGAATGTGTAGGTTAGACATATGCTGACTTAATTCACCAATCGTGGTGACTGGCTAGTATATGTGTCATATGCCCCTAGACGCATGGGCACTCTGCAATCATCCATCTCCGAGGAGCATGGAACGAAGGTAAGAGACTCAAGGAGGGGGTGTCCCATACGTCTACTAGTTATCTTTCCCGCCCAATGTAACTAATGCCAGTCGTAATTATTGCTGAGTTTTCCTGATTTTATGCTAAGCCATGATGCACGTCACACGTATTGGTAGCTAATCAAATACGCAGCTCGCATCCCAATATGTATTGCAACTATGTTGCGTGTTCCCGTGATAGGGTCTAGGAGGATATTTGGATAACCTCACAGATGTTGGTAAGTCTGTAAAAGACTAAGTTTAATTATACTACGTGTCAACGTATCTGTTGACTTGTACCCGAGGCAATCTCAGGTACTCACAGTTATATGGAATTTAGGAGAAAATAGCATATAACAGTATTTGAATTTAAACAGTAACTTGGCAAGCTATACTTGCCTACTTCCTGATTGAGTTGAAAACCTGATTTCATAGTTAAATTTGAGGGGTCTTGTGACAGGGGGTCACTGACTGCGCTGAAGATATTTTCTGTTTAAGACATACAGGGTTTGTAAATAGCATTTAAAGAATAGGGCACAATATAATAGTAATATATACCTATGTAAATATATATAAGACAATATATATATATATAGTCATATATATATACTATAGGGTACATATATATATATATATATATATATATATATATATATATATATATATATATATAGTAGTATATATAGTAGTATGTATATATTTAAATAGCATATATACATATATCATAGATACATTTTATATAAATACATATTTTATAGATATATATGTATAAAAAAAAATGCAGAAATATAGCATACATAGTTATTTATATATACTAATAGTATATATATATATATAGTATAATAATATATATATATATAGTATAATAATATATATATATATATATAGTATAATATATATATATATATATATAATATATAGATAGATATATATATTAATACATATATTTACATATATAAAAATATATATAAAAGAAAAGAAAAATACAGGAAATAAAATATATATATATATATACATATTTATATTTACTAATAGTATATATATACATATAGTATATAATAATATATATATATACAATAATATAGGTAAACATATATATTTACATATATATAAATATATTAAAAAAAAAAGAAATGTAAATGCATATTTATATATATACATATAATACTATAATAATATATATATATATATATATATATATATATATATATATATATATATATATATATATATATATATATATATATATAAAATAAAATAAAAGAAAAATGCAGGAAATAAATATATATATACATACATATTTATATTTACTAATAGTATATATATACATATAGTATATAATAATATATATATATACAATAATATAGGTAAATATATATTTATATAGATACATATATATCGATATATATATATATATATATATATATATATATATATATATGAAAGAAAGAAAAAGAAATGTAAATGCATATTTATATATATACATATAATACTATAATAATAATATATATATATATATATATATATATATATATATATATATATATATATATATATATATATATATATATATATATATATATATATATATATATATATATATATATATATATATATATATATGTATATATAAAAGAAAAACAAAAATTCATATATATTTATACATATCATATAAATAATATATATATATATATACACTGTATATATATATTGTAATAATATGTATTTTAAATATATAATATAAATATATATATATATATATATATAATATATAATATATAGATAAATACACATATATATATAAATATATATATATATATATATATATATATATATATACATACATATATATATATATAATAATAAGAAAAAATACAGAAACGTAAATACATATATATATACTGTCTATACAGTATTTATAATATTAATATTAATATAATATTAATTACATAATATATTATAGATTAATATATATAAATATATACATATATATACATATATATATACATATATACATGCATATATAAAATATATATATATACGTATATTTAGAGGAGGGTACTGTACCTGTCAGACATGTGGGGCCCTTGGCTCGTCGCCGGCGGGAGGACGATGGCGAAGGTGGCGGTGGCTGGCCGGAGGAGCGGTGGCAGTGGCAGTGGTGGTTAACAGCAGCAGCAGCAGCGGGGGCTTGCGGGGGCTGCCGCGGCCGTGGTGGTGGCGGAGGTCAGGGGTGGCCCGAGTGGCTGTGGGGGGCGGTCGGGGGAGGCTGGGGTGTAGTCGGGAAGAGGGGGGCCGGGGCTCTGTGGCTGAGCTGGAGGTGGCGGTGGATGTCGTGGGACGGTGGGAGCGGGGTGGTTCGAAAGAGGGGGTCGGGGCGGAGTGGTTGGGGGTGGTGGCGGTGGTGCACGGTGGCCGGAGGCGGTGCTGGGGGAGGTCGGGGGAGGAGTTGGGCTGTTGTGTGCAGGGTCGAGGTGGGGTCTGTGGACGCTTAGGGCGGCGCTAGCGGTGGCCGGAGGGGGGGTGGCAGTGGTCGGAGGGAAGTGGCGAGTAGTTCGTCGGAGGTTCGGTGGCCGGAGGTGGGCTGAGGGTGGTGGTGTAGGGTTTGCAAGGGGGAGGGGTCGGGTATTTATAGGGTTAGGTTGAGTGGCATTTTGGTAAATAGGTGGAAGTTTAGGGGCATTTAGATAATTTTGGGTTTTGGGATATTTAGGCTGATATTTTTCAGTGGGACCCATGCCACATGGAAGGTCCATGATCACCGGCCAATAGGGGGGTGACACCTCACAGGAAATTTTGCAAAAAATCCCTGTAAATTCATAAATTGCATAAAGGTCCTAAATTTTGTATTTTGCGTAATTACGCAATTTGTCTGATAAAATACCTTGTTTCTAGAAAATACTAAAATGCTCAAAATTGAGAGGAAAAAGCTGTGGAAGGGTCCTGAGGTGGTGGGGGTGAGTCTGGGCAGGGGCAGGGTCTGGTTTCTGGGTGATACGGGTCATCGTATTTATTAATTAATAAATACTGCGAATGGTGTTCTTTAATTATTTAGAGGCAGGTAGTTCATAATTTTACTACGGTGTCAATATACTAATTGTAGTATATTCAAATTAGAATATTAACATATTTTTGTTTGGGCAAAACTGATGCAGGTTGGGCCTCAAATCTCTAGGGGTACAGAGATGGGTAAAGAGCAGAAAATTAAATAGGAAATAAATACGGACGTTTGTAACGATATTTGTGCGTCTCAAATGAGGCTCAAAATAAAGCATTTGGGAGTTGCACAAAAATTAGAAAATTAGTCTAACATGTCTAGGACAGGTATGTGAACTTTGTTTGGGGGCAACAGCTAGTGTAATGTCCTAAATAATTGTGTGAGGGACAGGTGCACAAATCAATAGGATATGTAAATAAAATAAATTTTAAAAAGTTGCAATAATTCTAATTAGCTAAAAATAATCCTAAATTACTGAAATCTGGTTGAGGGAGTTTACAGTTACAAAAGAGAGTGGATGCTCGATGCCAAAGTCGTTGATCACTACTCTTTGCCTGAGCTCTGAATTCTTCTCTCTCAAGGACTCTTCGACTCTTGACCTCTATTCTCCTATTTTTCCCCCTTTTTCTTGACCTTGGAGTTTTTCGACCCTGGACCTCTGTTGATAGAGGTCCCTATTTATAGGGTTTTAGTGACAGTGACCATCAGTCGGCGTAGAAGCCGGGCAGTAGAAAGTATAGCACCTTTTATGCGACGGTTATAATAACCGTTACCTACGTATAAATGGTCTTTTGAATGAGTATGTGACACATGTCACATAAAGAGATAATGCGTATAACTGCTGTGAAGACCACGGTATAAAAGCCACGTAGGTAGTTATCCCTCGCGTAGAAAAGGTTGGCGTAGAAGCCAATAACTGTCACTATGGCGTAGAAGCCAAATAGTTTATCAAACTGGCATAGAAGCCAGGTAGGCGTAGAAGCCGAGCGGGCATAGAAGCCGAGTAGGCATAAAAGCCGAGTGCTGCATGGACAGGTAGCTAGCGTAGAAGATAGCTGATCCTCCTTCCTTGACTGAGGCTTTGAGTGAATTCTGAACCAAATAGCCTTAATACGCACCACTACAAATATAGCCTGGGCTGGCGTAGTTCAAGGAGGTGGCGTATAGCGTGCTCCTCATAGCTGAAAATGGCCTGGTGGTGTATTCCAAGGAGATAGCGTACAACGTGCTCCCATAGCTGAAAGTAGCCTGGTGGCGTAATGTGCAAAAAGCGATGACGTGGACGTTTTAGCCGAAATCACGACTTTTGGAGATATAATCAAATCTATTGCATTAAATACAGAAATCTACCCCCATTCTGTGTAATAAATGCTGAGGCGTGCCTCGACGACCTGTCACCCTTCCGCGTATTAAATACAGAGACGTGCCTCGAGCCCTGTACGAAGAGAAGTCTTTACGTGGCAGTCTGTTTGTCTTCTGCGGAGCGTAAGAAGCTCACGTCTGCCTGTGTAAAACTAGGCAGCATATTCCAGAGGTGTGTTTCGAAGATCTGCCATCATTCCGCGCATTAAATGCATTAGGCGTGTCTCGAAGATTTGCCATCATTTAAATGGATTAGGCGTGTCTCGAAGATCTGCCAGCCTTTCGTGCATTAAATATAGAGACGTGCCTTGAGCCCTGTACGAAGAGTAGCTTTTTATGTGACAATCTGTTTGTCTTTTACGAAGCGTAAGACGCTCACATCTGTCTGTGTAAAACTAGGCAGTGTATTTTCTTGTATGCGTAAAAGCAGTTTATGCCAAGGAAATGTCACTAAACGACAGTCTGGTCGCTGTGCCGCACCATCATTATAGCCATCGTCTTGGTAGTCGTGCCGTACTTTTTGTCAGGAGTTAGACGTCAGGTTCACTGCACGATTTGACAGGTTTATTTCGGAGAATACGAAGCGTCCCTTGTACACTTCAATGCTGCATTAAAGCGGATGAGTTTTACGCCATAAAGGCGATATAGCACCCTTTTTATGCTGAAGTGGCCTGGACATACTGCATTACGCGGATAGTCCTTGAGCTTATATTTTATGCTGTACTCAGCAGAAAAGCTCTGTTTGTACGCTGATGGCTCCGGAGCCATATTTTACGCTGCCCAGCACTAGACTGTTGCGTAGAACTCTCTCAGTGTATTTTTTCATGCTTCTACAAGACCCCCTTCAAAGCTTTCAAATTCCTCGTATTTGAAATGCTTTGAATGAAGCATGAAACGGTCAAGTCTGATACGTTCTTCAAGGCTGACCTTCTGGCGGATTATTGGGGATTTGTTGGGATTTGGTGTGTTCTCTTTAGCCTATAAAAAGGCTGAGGAGTTAACCTGTTCTTCCCACATTTCCTTCAGCACTCAGAGATGATCGTCGGAGTTCATCGGGTTGACTTGAGGAAGAAGAAGTCCATGTTCTTCCAGCATGTAAGAAGCCAAAAAAGACGGCATCTTCGAGCAAATGTCCTCTGCAACGATGGATCATGGAAGGATATCATAGCCTCATTTGTTCGGAATAATCACCAAGTTTGTATGGCGGTTCTTCCAGGAGAGAGGAAGGGTCTCATTCGACCACACAGCTTGCAAGCTGTATTTTCTCCTGTCATTCGTGGCAAGAGCAGACAAACTAGCTCTGTCCTCGAGTATTGAGTTGGGTTAAATACCTCAACTCAATCTGTTATGGCGTACGGAGGATGGGATCTGCATAATTTAGGTAGGCCTAGTTCTGTATCCTCCCGATATTTATCATTTTCTTGTTAATCGGTTTACGGAAACCGACTAACTGCTGAAGAAGACGCGAAAGATCTCCACCAATACGAGAACCTGGCAGAACAGATTCTGGGGATAATCTTTCGACGAAGATGAGTTAATCCTTTGTAGACGAGATTTCCCTCATATGTAATCACGAAAATGAAGAAAAACCCCTTTGTAGACAGGATTTCCCTCATATGTAATCGTAATTTAATAAAATCTTCTTCTTTTGTGCATATGATTATTTGCCATATCTTTTGTTGTGATGAAGTCTGAATATGTGTAGGTTCGACACGTCTGGTAACTTTGCCGACTCTGATAGAAAGAGTATTAGATCCCGTCCTATCTTTTACGCATAACTGACGATGCGTAAAAAGCCGCTTTAGTATTTAAGTCGAATATTCGAACTGTCTTGCTGTTAGGAATGGGAGAGCTGCGTAAAATTCTGAACTGTCACCCTTCTGAGAGAGAGAATTTTTGTTCAGACCATCATCTTCAAGAATGATCTCTCGAAAATCCTTTGGAACAGGGCGAGAAATGGCTGTTAAACTGAGTCGCCATCTTGAACTGTAGAGACTGGATTCTGGATGAACTTCCAATCGACCCAAGAAGAGTAACTTTCAATGTTGAACTCTGTATGCTTTGGGTACTTGGGGTATTTTGAGGTCAAGAAGGAGTATCTTTGGTATGAACTCTCGTAATTGATCGCCTTGAGAATTGTTCAGATATACGCCTATTCTGGCCTGCGTATTCTCAGATATGCGAAAAGTCCTCAATCTGTAAATGTGGATGAGAGGAAAATCATAAGTTCGTAGCCTCTCGAGCGTAAAAGCTGCTAAGCATGAGAGCATCCGGGCGTAGAACTATAGATTTGTAGTCTCTGAAAAGAAAATCTTTCGAGCGTGAAGTTGTGGATCTGTTGCTTCTGAGCGTAAAAGCCACAGCCATCGAGCATGAAATCATAGATTTATAGCTTCTGAGCGTAAAGTCGTAGGTTTGTAGCCTCTCGAGCGTAAAAGCTACCGAGCATAAAAGCATCCGAGCGTAAAACCATAGACTTATAGCCTGTGAGCATAAAACCGTAGATTTGTAGCTGTCGATCGTAGAAAGCTCCTTAGCGTAAAACCACGAATATGTTTTACACAAAAACTTTTCGAATTCACTGACTGTCCGCCTTCCCAGAGTAATAGGCTGACGTGGTGCCCAATCATGACCGAATATTAAATGTTGGACTTGGTTAGGGATTCGAGAGGTCCATCCGAACTCTATATATACCCCAAGGCTTTCAGAGAAAAACTTTTAATATGTCTTCTTACAAACGAAAGCCTTCGACTGTTCGAGTTCTCTCCTTCGTCTCTTCAAGTCGACAGTATACTGTCTGTGCTTTACGCCAGACTACCATGGTTCGAGCTATTATGCCAGAATTTTCATCCACAAGCGTAAAAGTTCAAAATTATATAGTATACAACAAGTTTTCGGCAGTCAAAGGTTTTTACGCTCAACTGCAAAAATCTGGAGTTTTTACGCTGACACATTAGAAATATGGGCGTAAAAGATAAAATGTCTCCATGCATCATCTTCCTCAAAGAGGCTATCAGCACAGAAGATGACCTAGCACGGTCACGTTCAACGTGTGCAAAGGCTTTTTCAGTTCATCCCAAAAAGCTCTACCAATCAGCCCGGGTGCACTGCTCGTCGGCGGGATGCTCGGCTCTGTCCAACCGGAGGCACTCCTGCTTGGGCAGAAGAACGAGAAGAAGAATCAATCTTCTTTCCCTTAGAGGAGGAGGATTGCTTAGAGGCCATTACTGGAAACTTTAAATACTCAGAGAAGACTCAGAGAAGAGCTCGAACAGTCGGAGGCTTTCTTTCGCAGAAGACGGATGGAAAGTTTTTCTCTCAGAAAACTTGGGATATATATAGAGTTCGGATGGACTCCTCGGACCCCAAACCAAATCTCCTAATTAATATTCGATTATGATTGGGTCCTACGTCAGCCTATTATTCAGAGAAGGCGGACAGTCAGCGAATTCGAAAAGTTTTTCGCGCAAAGCAGGTCAGCAGTTCTTACGCTATGGAGCTTTCTACGCTCGACAGCAACAGATCTACGGTTTTACGCTCGCAAGCTATAAGTCTATGGTTTTACGCCCGGATGCCTTTGTGCTCGGTAGCTTTTATGCTCGAGAGGCCACAATCCTACGACTTCATGCCAGCAATAAAAAATCGATGATCTCACGCTCGGTGGCGCTTAGTTTACGCTCAGAAGCAATAGATCTACGACTTCACGCTCGAATTTTTTTTCTTTTTAGAAGCTACAAATCTACAGTTCTACGCTAAGGAGCTTTCTACGCTCGACAGCTACGAATCTACCGCTTTACGTTCGACGGCTACAAGTCGGGTTTTACGCCCAAATGCCTTTGTGCTCAGTAGCTTTTATGCTCGAGAGGCTACAAACCTACGACTTCACGCTCAGGAACTACAAGTCTATGATTTCATGCTCGATGGTGTTTAGTTTATGCTCAGAAGCTGCAGACTAATGATTTCACGCTCCACGACTTCCCGCACATCTGAAGGATACGCCGGCCAGATCACGCGTATATCTGAACGGTCCTCAAAAGTGGTTAATTGCAAAGAGTTCACACAGAGGATACTCGTTCTTGACCTCAAGATATCCCAAGTACCCAAAGCATACAGAGTTCAATATTGAAAAACTACTCTTCTAAATGGATCGATTCGAAGTTCATCTAGACCCCAGTCTGAATATTTCATCTATCAAGATGGCAACTTAGTTTGACAGCCATTTCTCGACCCTGTTCCAAGGGATTTTTGAGAAAATCATTCTTGAAGATGATGTATGAACAAAGAAATTCTGTTCATCAGAAGCAGCAGTTCAGAATTCTACGCGGTTCCTCACTCCTAAAAATAGCAGGACGGTTCGAACACTCGAATGCTAAAGCGGCTTTCTACGCATCTATAGTTATGCGTAAAAGATAGGACAGGACCTAGCACTCTTTCTAAACATAGTCGGCGTAAAGAATCAGACTTGTCGAAGCTACACACATTCAGACTTCACAGCAACCTATGACAAGATGATCATATACACGGAAGAAAGATGATTTTATTAAAAAGAAAGAATCATGATTACATATGAGGGAAATCCAATCTACAAGGGTTTTTCTTTATTTTCATGATTACATTTGAGGGAAATCCCATCTACAAAGGGCTTCCACATCATCGTCCGAAGATCGCACCGAGAATCTGTTCTGACAGGTTCTCACGTTGGTGATGATCTTCATCTTCTTCCAAGAAGATGATCAGTGGCGGGAGGATACAAAACTGGACATAGACCCATCCTCCAATTGAAGGAAAGCAGGGTAAATCTGCTGTCCTACAGACCACCGCCATTCAAGCCGGGACAGAGCTAGTCTGTCTGACTCTCGTCACCGGAGGTAACGGGAGAAGGCGCCACTTGCAAGCGCCATGGTGGAAAATGATTCTTCGTCTCTCCCGAAGAACCACCATACAAAGTTGCTGATTATCCCGAGCAAAGGAGGCTATGATATCCTTCTATGATCCATCGTTGCATATGAGACTTGCTCGAAGAAATCGTCTTTTTGGCTCCTTACATGCTGGAAGAACATGGTCTTCTTCTTTCTCAGATCGACCCGACGGACTCCGGCGATCATCCTTGTGTGGCAAAAGGAATGCGGGAAGAATAGGTTAAACTCCTCGGCCTTTTATAGGCGAGAGAGGTCACACCGGTCCCCAATAAATCTGCCATAAAGTCAGCATCGACCGTTTCAACGCTCCATTCAGAAACGTTTCGAGTTACGAGGAGCGTTTCATGCTTCATTCAAAGCATTCCAAATTTCGAAGAAATTTGAAAGCTTTGAAGGGGGTCTTGTAGAAGCATAAAAAATACGCTGGATAGTTCTACGCAATATGGCGATGCAGGGCACCGTAAGCAGGGGACCTCAAGGCCATCAAGAGTACAACAGAGCTTTTCCGCTGAGCACGGCGTAAAATATGATGGGACTATCCGCATAAATGCAGTATGTCCAGGCCGCTTCAGCGTAGACGGGGTGCTTTATCTCTTCTATGGCGTAAAACTCATCCGCTTTCATAGCAGCGTTAAAGCGTACGAGGAACGCTTCGTCTTCCCCAAAATGAACCTGTTAAGTCACGCAGTGAACCTGACATCTGACTCCTGACAAAAAGTGCTGCACGGCTACCCAGATGACTGCTGGAAAGATGGCAGACCACTCGTGATGCGCCCCACAGTATAATGGCAGATCTCTGCATTTAATGCAAAGGATTTGATTAAATATCACCGAACCGTCATTTACTGACATCCCCACAGCGAAGACTGCTTTTACGCATACAAGGGGATATGCTGCCTTGTTTTACACAGGCAAACGTGAACTGTTTACGCTCCGCGGAAGATAAACAGACTACCACGTCAAAAGCTGCTCTTCGTACCGGGCTTGAGGCACGTCTCTGCACCAAATGCTCAGAACGGTGGCAGGCTTTCGGAACATGCCTCGGCAATTAATGATGATGGCGGATCTCTGTATTTAATACGAGAGATTTGATTATATCTCCAAGAGCCATGATTTTGGCTAAAGACGTCCACATCACCTCGGCTTCTATGCCCATTCAGCTTCTATGCTCGTTCGGCTTCTATGCTCATTCGGCCTCCTGTGCTTATTCGGCTTCTATGCTATCAGGCTTCTACGCCTACTCGGCTTCTATGCCTACTTGGCTTCTACGTCATGGTGACAGACATTGGCTTCTACGCCAACCTCTTCTACACGAGGGATACCTACCTACGTGGCTTCTACGCTGTGATCTTCGTAGCGATTATACGCATTTTATCCCTTAGTTGGACCCGCGTCACATGCTCATTCAAAAGGTCATCTGTACGCAGGCTTTGGTTATTTTAACCATTTTATAAAAGGGTGTTGTACTTTCCACTACTCGGTTTCCACACCGATTGAGTGGTCACTGTCACCAAAACTCTATAAATAGAGACCTCTATCAACAGAGGAACAGGTCGAGACTTTAAAAATCGAACAAGGTTGAAACTTTTAAAGGAGATCGAACCACGGGTCAAAATATTGGACATTGAGGAGAGATCGAAGAGCCTTTGAGAGAGAGAGAAGCATCTAGAGCTCAGGCAAAGAGTAGCGATCGACGATATTGGCATCGTGCATCCATCCTCTTTCGCCACCTACAAATCTGCTTTTCGTCTTCTACGGCACTTCTTCACCATCGTATAGTCCAAGGGCTAAAGTGATCGACTGCAGATCAGACACCTATAGCAATCATCTACCCAGATTAAATAAATTATACTCCTACATCCTCGTATAGGATCAAATTGTACAAGTTTGTTTGTAAACCAAAGAAAGCGGGTTTCGTGCAAACCTCATATTATATACATTTTGTTCTTTCATTTAATACCACAAGCAGCTATCATACCTCTGATAATTTTTAATGAAAGATATAGAAATAAGGTTTATACGAAACCCGCTCTTTGGTTTACAAACAAGATTGTACAATTAATCCTATACGAGGATGTCGAGTACAATTTTTTAATCTGGATAAATATTGCTATAGGAGTCTGATCTGTAGTCGATCACTTTGTCCCTTGGACCACACGATGGTGAAGAAGTGCTGTAGAAGACAGAAAGTAGCTTCGAAGGTTACTGTCACGCCCCAGTCCCAAAATATAAGGAACTAGGCCATGTGGCATTGGCCAGCTGACACGTCACTAATGGTTTTAATCCATTTATTAATGGACCCAAAGGAACGTGCTACGCTGTCCTAAAATACTACAAGTCTAATGCTGGTAAATCTATCTCATCCACAAAAATATTAATAAATATGGGAAATAATGCTGAATATATATAATGCTGAGTCTGAAAATGTCATAGTACACTTCTTGTGGGAACAAACCCACTACAAAAGATAATAATAGTGCAGAAAATAAGATAGACTAAAGGATCGTCTATCTAGGGAAAATAGCTCCATCTCCAGATTGTACAAGCCTCTAGGATCAGGTAGATTCTGATGGTGTCTCCTCTAGCTCTTCCTCTGTGGCATGCCTGGTCTCCTGTCCAGGCCCATATACCGTAGGATAGAAGACCTCATCTAAATCTGGAAGGGAACCAGGTCCTCAGTGGGACATAACAAGATACAGGAAAATAACATGCCATGTATGTAAATACTGAATAAATAAATAAATACAGGGTGCTAACCATCTAAGTGAATGCAAGTAAAGACCTTGTAGTACGAATGGGAATGTGTAGGTTAGACATATGCTGACTTAATTCACCAATCGTGGTGACTGGCTAGTATATGTGTCATATGCCCCCAGACGCATGGGCACTCTGTAATCGTCCATCTCCGAGGAGCATGGAACGAAGGTAAAAGACTCAAGGTGGGGGTGTCCCATATGTCTACTAGTTATCTTTCCCGCCCAATGTAACTAATTCCAGTCGTAATTATTCTTGAGTTTTCCTGATTTTATGCTAAGCCGTGATGCACGTCACATGTACTGGTAGCTAATCAAATACGCAGCTCGTATCCCAATATGTATTGCAACCATGTTGCGTGTTCCCGTGACAGGGTCTAGGAGAATATTAGGATAACCTCGCAGATATTGGTAAGTCTGTAAAAGACTAAGTTTAATTATACTACGTGTCAACGTATCTGTTGACTTGTACCCGAGGCAATCTCAAGTACTCACAGTTATATGGAATTTAGGAGAAAATAGCATATAACAGCATTTGAATTTAAACAGTAACTTGGCAATGTATACTTGCCTACTTCCTGATTGAGTTGAAAACCTGATCTCACAGTTAAATTTGAGGGGTCTTGTGATAGGGGGTCAATGACTGCGCTGAAGAGATTTTCTGTTTAAGACGTATAGGGTTTGTAAATAGCATTTAAAAAATAGGGCACAATATAATAGTAATATATACCTATGTAAATATATATATGACAATATATATATAGTCATATATATATACTATAGGGTACATATATATATATATATATATATATATATATATATATATATATATATATATATATAGTAGTATGTATATATTTACGTAGCATATATACATATATAATAGATACATTTTATATAAATACATATTTTATAGATATATATGTATAAAAGAAAAATGCAGAAATATAGCATACATAGTTATTTATATATACTAATAGTATATATATATATATATATATATATATATATATATATATATATAGTATAATAATATATAAATATATAGTATAATAATATATATATATATATATATATATATATATATATATAATACATATATTTACATATATACAAATATATATAAAAGAAAAGAAAAATGCAGGAAATAAAATATATATATACATACATATTTATATTTACTAATAGTATATATATACATATAGTATATAATAATATATATATATATATATATATTCAATAATATAGGTAAATATATATTTACATTTATATAGATATATATATATATATATATATATAAAAGAAAGAAAAGAAATGTAAATGCATATTTATATATATACATATAATACTATAATAATATATATATATATATATATATATATATAAAAGAAAAGAAAAATGCAGGAAATAATTATATATATACATACATATTTATATTTACTAATAGTATATATATACATATAGTATATAATAATATATATATATATACAATAATATAGGTAAATATATATTTATATAGATACATATATATAGATATATATATATATATTTACATATATATATATATATATATATATATATATATATATATTTATATATATATAAAAGAAAGAAAAAGAAATGTAAATGCATATTTATATATATACATATAATACTATAATAATATATATATATATATATATACATATACATATAAGATATATATATATATATATGTATATATATATATATATATATATATATATATATATATATATATATATATATATATAAAAGAAAAACAAAAATTCATATATATATATACATATCATATAAATAATATATATATATATATATACACTGTATATATATATATATATATATATATATATATATATATATATATATATATATATATATATATATATATATATATATATATATATATATATATATATATATATATATATATATATATATATATATACTGTAATATTATGTATTTTAAATATATATATATATATAATATATTGTATATAGATAAATACACACATATATACATCGATATATATATATATATATATATATATATATATATATATATATACTGTAAATATATATATATATATATATCTATATAAATGCAGAAACGTAAATACATATATATACAGTATTTATAATATTAATATTAATATAATATTAATTACATAATATAATATATATTAATATATATATATTAATATACATAAATATATACATATATATACATATATATATATACATATATACATGCATATATAAAATATACATATATACGTATATTTAGGGGGGTACTATACCTGTCAGACAGGTGGGGCCCCTGGCTCGTCACCGGCGGGAGGACGACGGCGGAGGTGGCAGTGGCTAGCCGGAGGAGCGGTGGCAGTGGCAGTGGTGGTTAACAGCAACAACAGCAGCGGGGGCTGCCGCGGCCGTGGCGGTGGCGGAGGTGGTGGTGCAGGCGGTCGGTTCGACTGAGGGGACGGAGGCGAAGGGTCTGGTGGTGGTGGCGGAGGTCAGGGGTGGCGGGAGTGGCTGTGGGGGGCGGTCGGGGGAGGCTGGGGTGTAGTTGGGAAGAGGGGGCCGGGGCTCTGTGGCGGAGCTGGAGGTGGCGGTGGATGTCGTGGGGCTGTGGGGGCGGGGTGGTTCGACGGAGGGGGTCGGGGCGGAGTGGTTGGGGGTGGTTGCGGTGTTGCATGGTGGCCGGAGGCGGTGTTGGAGGATGTCGGGGGAGGAGTTGGGCTGCTGTGTGCAGGGTCGGGGTGGGGTCTGTGGACGCTCAGGGCGGCGCTGGCGGTGGCCGGAGGGGGTGGCAGTGGTCGAAGGGAAGAGGAGGGAAGTGGCGAGTAGTTCACCGGAGGTTCGGTGGCCGGAGGTGGGATGAGGGTGGTGGTGTAGGGTTTGCAAGGGGGAGGGGTCAGGTATTTATAGTGTTAGGTTGAGTGGCATTTTGGTAAATAGGTGGAAGTTTAGGGGCATTTAGGTAATTTTGGGTTTTGGGATATTTAGGCTGATATTTTTCAGGTGGGACCCATTCCATATGGACGGTCCATGATCACCGGCCAATAGGGGGTTGACACCTCACAGGGAATTTTGCAGAAAAACTCCTTTAAATTCATAAATTGCATAAAGGTCCTAAATTTTGTATTTTGCGTAATTACGCAATTTGTCTGATAAAATACCCTGTTTCCAGAAAATACTAAAATGCTCAAAATTGAGAGGGAAAAGCTGTGGAAGGGTCCTGATAGGGTGGGGGTGAGTCTGGGCAGGGGCAGGGTCTGGTTTCTGGGTGATACGGGTCATCGTATTTATTAATTAATAAATACTGCGCACGGTGTTCTTTAATTATTTAGAGGCAGGTAGGGTCATAATTTTACTATGGTGTCAATATATTAATTGTAGTATATTCAAAGTAGAATATTAACGTATTTTTGTTTGGGCAAAAATGGTGCAGGTTGGGCCTCAAATCTCTAGGGGTACAGAGATGGGTAAAGAGTAGAAAATTAAATAAAAAATAAATACGGACGTTTGTAACGATATTTGTGCGTCTCAAACACGGCTCAAAATAAAGCATCTGGAAGTTGCACAAAAATTAGGAAATTAGTCTAACATGTCTAGGACAGGTATGTGAACTTTGTTTGGGGGCAACAGCTAGTGTAATGTCCTAAATAATTGTGTGAGGGACAGGTGCACAAATCAATAGGATATGTAAACAAAATAAATTTTAAAAAGTTGCAATAATTCTAATTTGCTAAAAATAATCCTAAATTACTGAAATCTAGTCGAGGGAGTTTACAATCTACCCTCCTTAGAATATTTTGTCCTCGAAATAAAAACAGACATATGATGAGAATAAAAGATTGATTTGAAATATTAGGACACACCCTGGTTTGGAAATAGATAGGGGAAACGCTGTCGAATGTCCTCTTTTCGTTCCCAGGTTGATTCACCTGATGCATGATGTCTCCATGCAACACGAACTATAGGGATAGTCTGGCCTCGCAATACCTTCTCGCTACGATCTTGGATCTCTACAGGTTCCTCCTGGTACGATAGGCTCGGGCCGACGGTGATCTATGAATGGTCCAGTACATGACTTGGGTCTGAAATGTACCTCCTCAGCTGAGATACGTGGAAGACGTCATGTACTCCTTACAGGGTATGAGGTAGAGCTAGCTTGTAGGCAACTTCTCTGATCCGTTCTAATACATCGAAGGGTCCAATGTACCTTGGACTCAGTTTTCCTCTTCCTCCAAATCTGATAGTACCTCGAGTGGGTAAGATCTTCAAGAACACATGCTCTCCCACTTGGAACTCTAGAGGTTGTCGATGTATGTTGGCCCAGTGCTTCTGTCTGTCTTGTGCAGCTCGTAGGTATCCTTGTATCTTCTTTACTTTTTTTATCGTACGAACAACTAATTCTGGTCCCAAGATCTATCTTTCGCCAACATCGCTCCAGCATACTGGGGAACAACATTTCCTTCCATACAAAGCTTCAAAGGGAGCCATTTGAATGCTCGCTTGATAACTATTATTGTAGGAAAACTCTACCAGGTGTAAATGATCTTCCCATGATCCGCTGAAATCAAGCATGCAGGCTCTCAGCATATCTTCTAGTATCTGGATAGTGCGCTCTGATTGGCCATCTGTTTGTGGGTGGTACGAGGTGCTGAACTTAAGGCGGGTACCAAGACTTTCTTGTATACTTCGCCAAAAGTAATATGTAAATCTCGTATCTCTGTCAAACACTATGCTGATTGCTAATCCATGCAGACGTACTATCTCCTTCATGTACATGTCTGCCAAGACTTCGGTAGATTGTCCGACTCTAAAAGGTAAGAAATGAGCAGCCTTTGTGAGTCTATCTACGATCACCCATACAGTATTATGACCACTGGGACTTCTTGGGAAGCCCGTAACAAAGTCCATCGTAATGTGTTCCCATTTCCACTCGAGTATTGGGAGGGGTTGAAGTAGACCTGCTGATCTCTGATGTTCAGTCTTGACTTGCTGACACACCAGGCACTTTGCCACAAATTGTGCTATCTCTCGCTTTATTCCATGCCACCAGTATTATTATCGTAGATCTTTGTACATCTTTGTGCCTCCTGGATGTATAGAGTATATTGAGCTGTGAGCTTCTGACATTAGCTCCTCACGAAGTTCTCCATTTGGAACATAAAGACGTTCTCCACATCTTAGAGTCCCATCTTCGTGTATGCGATATCCTGTCTGGATTCCAGCCTCTGTTCTTTGTCGAAGCCTCTGAAATCTTGCATCTGTTGGCAGTGCAGCTTTAATTCTTTCGACTAAAATTTATTGTAGCTGGTAGTTTGACAATTGGCCGTTAATTTCTGGCATAATGACTTATATTCCTAACTTTTTTAGATCTTTCAATAGACCTGGTTGGGTGATCATAAAGAATGCCGAGGGTCTTCTGCTTAGTGCATCAGCTACTACATTAGCCTTCCCTGGATGATAATGCAGATCGATCTCGAAATCCGTCATCACTTCGAGCCATCTTCTTTGTCTTAGATTCAGGTCCTTCTGAGTGTAGACATATTTCAGGCTCTTGTGA
The DNA here is from genome assembly GCA_036927795.1 of Iris macrosiphon. Taxonomy (NCBI): domain Eukaryota; kingdom Viridiplantae; phylum Streptophyta; class Magnoliopsida; order Asparagales; family Iridaceae; genus Iris; species Iris macrosiphon. Next base: position 105,691,879 of record JAYESA010000012.1, on the reverse strand, counting down.
TCGGTGAATATCTCCACTCATTCGCCATATAGATAATGTCTCCATAGCTTCAGGACGAAGATGACTGCGGCAAGCTCCAAGTCGTGAGTGGGATAATTCTTCTCATGAGTCCTCAGTTGTCTTGAGGCATAAGCTACAACCTTCCCATGTTGCATTAAGACACAACCCAATCCTTTTTCGGATGCATCGCTATAGATTACGAAACCTCCGGATCCAGATGGTATAGTCAAAATGGGGGCAGTAGTCAGACGCTTCTTTAACTCATCGAAAGTTGTCTAGCATTCCTCAGACCAGATGAACTCCTGATCCTTGCGGGTAAGACGGGTAATTGGCTCTGCGATTCTTGCAAAGTTTTCTACGAACCTCCGGTAATATCCGGCAAGTCCTAGAAAGCTTCTCACCTCTGAGACGTTGGTCGGGGTTGGCCATGTCTCCACAGATGAGATCTTTGCTGGGTCCACTGAGATGCCTTCTCCTGTGATCACGTGTCCAAGAAAAGTGACACGATCAAGAAAGAACTCACACTTGCTTAATTTAGCATAAAGGCTCTCCCGTCTCAGTGTCTCTAGCACTAGTCTCAAGTGCTCTTCGTGCTCCTCGTGGCTCTTTGAATACACCAAGATATCGTCGATGAAGACTACCACGAACTGGTCTAGATATTGGTGGAAGACTCTGTTTATCAGGTTCATGAATATGGCTGGTGTATTAGTCAGTCCAAAAGGCATCACCAGGAACTCGTAATGACCATAACGAGTCCTGAATGCTGTCTTTGGAATGTTTTTTCACCGTACTTTGACCTGATGATAGCCTGATCTCAAGTCTATTTTTGAGAATACTACTGCTTCCGTCAGTTTATGGAACAGATCGTCAATTCACGATAAGGGGTACTTATTTTTGATTGTCAAAACGTTGAGGGCTCTGTAATCAATACACATACGATATGTTCCGTCCTTCTTGGGTACAAACAACACTGGTGCTCCCCAGGGTGATGCAATAGGACGAACAAATCTCTTGATTTGCAATTTCTCCAGTTGTAGCTTCAGCTCGTCAAGCTCCTTCTTCGCCAGTCGGTACACATTTGAGGATACCGGTGCATCTCCGGGTATCAGCTCAATAGTGAATTCTACTTCTCTGTCAGGCGGTAGGTCTGGCAATTCCTCCGGGAATACGTCTTCGAATTCTGCAACGAGTGCTGGGGTTCTATCTCCATCGCCATGAAAGCTCTAGGAGTCTGGCCTACTCTTTGCTCGATGGTACCTCGTACGTATTCGAACTCCGGGTGTCCTGGTGGTCTAAAGGTGACACTACCTTTTTAGCAGTCTAGGATAGCATTATTCTGGATTAACCAGTCCATGCCTAAGACGACGTCAAAATTTGGCATTTGGAGTACCAAAAATTGCCCTCTTAGCTCTCTACTACAAACGACTACCGAACATGTTTCAATAATGTTGGTAACTGGAATAATGCCTCCTCCGGTAAGAATTTTCCAGCACTTGGGTAGTGGGAAAGTGACTAGTTTGTGCATGGCTACGAAATTACTAGATATGAATGACAGGGTAGTGCCAGAATCAAATAATACGGTTGCAGGTAATAATGTAACTAAAATGGTACCTGTGATGGTTTTACCTTCGGGTTCTTCGATAACTGCAGCTAAAGCAAAGGCCTGCCCATGCCTTTGTCCTCCAGATTATTGTATGGCTTTGAACTGGCTCTCCTGGGTGGCCAGGGGTGCTCCCTTCTGATATCCTCCATACGTGGAGGGTAGCATCTTTTGGGCTGGTGTTCCTGATTTCTGCCCGTTCTGAGGTGCTGCATCTCTGCGTTGCGGGCAGTCCCTTGCCATATGTTGGCTAGCTCCACATACTAGGCAGAGTCCTTTCTTCTTTCTGCAATCATTGGCAAAATGCCCCTTCTTGCCACAATAGTGACAAGTCGGGAGCTCTTTCTTCTGGTAGGGCCCCGTCGTCTGCTGCGTCTAGTTTTGTGGACGACGGATAGGTCCTCCTGCTCCTTGCTAGTTTTTGGCCGGGAGGGTTGGATTAGAGCGTCTCGCTCCTCGGCCAATAGCTTCTTGCACCATCGGTTCTGTAAGAACCTCCTCGTAGGAGATCCTCAACTGCGTTGTCGTATACCTCTAGAGCTCGTAGGTGAGGCTGTGGTGGAATCTTTTTGCCTTCTCCAGCTCATTCGGTATCAAGATGGCACCGAAGCGACTCAGTCTGCTGAACTCTGCGTTGTAGGCGTTAACAATCATATTTCCCTATTCTAAGTGCAGGAACTGGGAGTATAGGACATCTCGGACTGTTGCTGGGAAGTATTTTGCGTGGAAGTGCTCCAAATATTGTTCCCAAGTCTGGTCTTTGCCGACGCTACGTTCTATAGAATCCCACCAGTGATGGGCGTTGCCTAAGGGCTGGTCCCTCACGGCGGTCATCCATAAGTCGGGGGTAAGTTGCGAGCCTTCCAGCAGCATTTCTGTATTGGAGATCCAATCTGAGATCTCCTCTGGGGTTTCGCTGCCTTTAAAGGTTCTCAGGCTCATTTGTCGGAAGCCTCGGACTGTGCCCACTGGTTGGACATGTGCTGGTGTTGGGGCAGTCGTTCT